>JAIEZT010000009.1:8332921-8647921 GCA_019594935.1 Periophthalmus modestus
GAAAGAATAGGGCAGAAAACACCTAGTTTCAAAATTAGAAAACTAACATTTGAGAAAAAAGATTTTAACTTGAAATTGGGAAAAAAAAAAAAAACGGTTACAGAAAATAATCAACATCAATCATCTAAAAGAAAAGTTTAAAAAAAGTAAAAAACAAGTACCTTGTTGTCCTTGATGGTGTAGTGGCACAGGCTCTGTCTCTGTCCAAACCTAAGTGGAACCTCTTTGGCGATCAGGTCGAGGTCCACTTTCTTAAACATGGACAGGTCTTTGTCGATCTGAGCAAACGACTCAGGGCACTGCATGTCTTTCACCCACAGAGCTCCACTCGGCTGGGGACAGTTACAGGCCTCATGGTAGACTGGACCTAAGGCCACAAATCATTATCAGATAATCCACATGACAACAAGCAATGGAATCACCTTCACCTTCTGTTATATAAAACATTAAACTGTCAGCCCTAAAACCAAGATTAAGAACTGAGAAGGATTCGGAGTATTCATCTAGGGTTGTGCCTTATAAAGCCAGCCAAAAATGTAATCAAATCAGTGCATCAGTGCGCAACTTTGAAGCTAGCAGTTAATAAAATGAGCCTCATTTGGGGTGTTAGTGTTAGAACACACAAACATCAAGGTTGAAATACTTACACTTGTTTTTCATACAAAATAAGATTGAGCATCAAATACCAATATCAACACCTTTTGAATACTGCATAACATGACACTTCTGAGTAACTTTTAAAGAGTAATCAACACCTTGTTTGAAATGTCCATGTCCATGGAGACGTTATATCTGAGTGTTTTATAAAATGTTCTTAAACTTATCTAACTCTGTGGTGACAAGCAGGCATCACCAGGCCAAGTTATATGTCAGATTTGTATAGGGGCGAGCCTGCGAAAAGTAAGAATTTAGGATTTTCAAGTTATTTTTGCAATTAGAAATCTTACTTGAATACTCGTACTTGAATAAATAAGCAAGCTAAATATGATGGAACATTCCTGGCAAAGCAATAACATCTCCATGGGACAAACAGTTGGAAAAGTTACATGTTGCACCTTTGAATGCACTTAACATTAAAATAGTCATATACCTTTGAGGATGTATGGTGACTTGGCGACAGGCTTGTCCTTGTGCACTATGTGGATGTGGAGGTCTGTGTAGGTGGCGTACATTCTGTATCGAACCAGAAAAGACCCGTCCTGACGATCCAGAACCTGGACCCAGATCCTGGTGAATGGTTCAGAAGGAGACACAATGTTCACCTCAAAGGTCTTCTCACCGGGGGAAGATGTCAAACTGTGGACACATAAGATTGCATAGGTCAATATTAACAAGATATGACCCTATGACAACCCCTGAAGCTGAGAGTGAGGTAATTTTACATCACAAATACTACAGTTTATAATAACCCATTGCAAGCAATCATGTGTTATGTAGTAATTATATTATTTTCTGCAATGCCACCTACTACTACTCTTACTCCTATTTAGAGTTACATCGATAAGAATTTTTTCATGTCTGACACAGACTAGACAGTATTTCAATACAAAATATTTTTTCTTCCTTTAATATTACAGTGTAGTTTTGATATAGATCAAGACCTCTCTAATACCATTCAGAAAAGGTACAATTATACTTGTACATTTTCTGAATAGTATTAGACTATTTCAAATGAGTATCAATCGTACTGTAGTAGTATCGATAATCTGGCTATCAATAGACTTCACAACCCCGGTATCGCTAATTCTATTGGTCAGCTTTTGCCCCCTACAGTCAATAGAAAGCTAAGTGTACAAGAATAGTGGAAAAAGTATGCATGTATGTATTGATTTTATGTATTTATATACATACACAATGTTTATGAAGTATTTGTAAAAAATATATTTTTTTTACAAAAGCTAGCACATTGCTACAAAGTGTAAAAGTAATAACAGCTTCAATGCAGAATCCCAGTTTAACCACAGCATGGGCCGGACTGGGTCTCACGTCTCCTGAGTTACTACCTGAGTTTCTACAGTTACAACAGACAACAATAACAAGGCTGAAGTTGTGGGAGTCATGAATGGGACAGTAGAAAATGAGATCCATGTTGTGACGCAAAAGCATGTGTGAAAATAACACCTCAGATAAACATGGATACTATACTGGGCCCTGGAGAGACAGAGGGAGAGACAGAGGGAGAGAAGAGGAGGAGTTTATCCCAGGATTTTGACCCAAGGCAAGCACTTTCATGTCCTGGATTTAACTACAGACCGGGTTAAAATTACAGTCCTGGTTCAAGGGCAGGTAAGGCAGAGGTTTACCATGAAGTGAGAGTATTGGTATGCAGTTTAGATCGAAATTTAAGTTATCAATTATCAATGCACAGATGCTACTTGTTGTAGAATAAATTGTAGTGACCAAAGAGCTGAAGAGAAGAGGCATGACAATGGAGTTCTAACGCAGGATAAGTTTATTTACCATCAGTAAGACATTGAAACAGTGTTGTCCATTCCAGTCTAGTACAATCCAGTCTGGCTATGCTGCTGCACTGATAAAATTCTACAGGACAAAATGTTTATACTTTTAGAATGGTCTAGGGAGGGTGTATTGCATTTATTGAAAGGACACGTGGTAACTAGGGCTGGGTATCACCAAGAAGCTGCCGATACGATACGTACCTCGATACACAGTCCACGATACGATATGTATCTCGATACAGAGCCATTTCGATACGATACGATTCAATTCGATATATTTCAAATCGATACGATACGATTCAGAAAAAAATAAAGGCCTTCAACCTTACTTAAATGGTCAACCCAATTTTCACAAAAAAAAAAAACAAAACAAAAAAATCCTTAAATGGTGCATTTTTCTTCCATTTATTGAAGATTAAAAAACACAATGAAGTGTTTTTTGATTAATGCATGTTTCTAACTAGAGGGAGGAAGGCGGTTGAAACATTTTTTCTGACATTTTCGTTTCTCTTGCTTCTCGCTTCTCTTCACCTGTGAAGAGTAATGTCTGGGGGGAATATCGATATCGATACTAGGAAACAAGGAATCGATACCGTATCGATTTTAATAATATCGATAAATATCGGTGTATCGATATTTTAGCACACCCCTAGTGGTAACATTAAAAAAAAGGTTGAAAATTAAATTCTACTTTGTGTTATATATGTTTTTTATTATTATTGTGGCATTCAAGAACCCTATATGGCAAAATGCTCTCAGACCCCAGAGCACCATATCAGGTTTAGTTTTGATTGGATTTCATTCTAGAGAACAATTTTTGTGCAGACTATTGATTAAAATGCAAACATAGGAGAATGACCAGTTTTACGCACAGACTATTGATTAAAATGTAAACAGAGGAAGAGATGTCCACGTCTAATACAGCTCACCACCCAAACTTACTTGTTTCCCCTGCTGTCCACCGCCTGGATGTAGAAGAACCGGGCAGGCAGGACCACGCTCGGTTCCAGTCCAGGACCCCACACCAAAGTTTTGGATGCGCTCGGGGTTAGGGATCCACCCAGGGCTCCGAGGAATTCAAGCTTCACCAAACTCAGACAAAATAGTAAGAGCAGCCGTGTTAACATCATCGTGGTCCAGTGTTGACTTTTCTCTCCACTCCCACAAACCGGATCGTACAAAATGTGTGCTAAAAAGCGTACATTTCGGGTTTACGTGTCAGTCCTTTGCAGTTGTCTTTGAAAATACAACGTCTACATGTGCCATTACCATTGTTTTGTTAAGTCTATCCCATGCAAAGTAATCGATCTTGGCATTTCTTGTCCCTTATTCCCGTTAACTACATTCTTGTACAGGGATACGTGAGCACCATGGAGCACATCTGTTCAATGACGGAGGGGCGGGACTAGAACGTCACATGCCACTTTCTGATTGGTTGTTCTTTCTTCAACTCTTCATCTGATTGGTTGAAGTAGCGTTCTGTTTGTGAATGAGAAACTGATTGAACAAAATACCGGAAGCAAAGTCATTCATTAGCTTTTTCATTGAAAAAAAATATTGGGATAATTTGATTCAGCATATTGCCTGGTACAGATATTTATTGAAATGTTCTTTGCCTTATAATTATTTATTAGTAGGTCTGCTAAGTTTTATTTCGGAAAAATAAAACAGGAGATCTAAGCTGGTTGTAGATCTGTCGAAAAAAGACTTATCATTTTAATATTCTGTTGACTCATGTCATTGGTCTTTACTCCTGAAATATTTTTTCTTCCCCCCAGTTTGTCTTATAGGGCAGTGTTTTCCAACCAGGGGTATGAGGACCTCTGAGCCTACGCAAGCTCTCACCAGCAGGGGGTAGGCTAATTTAAATTTGGAAAGTGTAATAGCAAAAATAGCATTGTACTAAAAACTGACTTATGATTGCAAAAGAGTCACCATTAGACAAGGCTATCAGAGAAACAAAGCTTAGGAGGTATGAGCTATTGATTGTTTGTCATCCTTTAATTTATTTATACATACATAGACAGTCACCTATGCCTTTGTGTGCATTTTTAAGCAGATTAAGTTACCATTCTTAATTATGCATTGCACTTTGATAGTGAATTAGAAGGATTCATGTCAAGCAACAGAAGAAGTTAAAATCTGTCAACTGGACAAATCGTTGTAGGAGTGAAGTCGTTTCGCTGCTCATCTAAGCCGCTTCTTCAGTTCTGATCAGATTGCTGGTGACCACTGCCTTATATCTATCTGCAGGGAGGGGCTAACTACACTGAAACTGTAAACATCTATTGTCTCTAGGTTCAGCTGGAGCTACCCTATTCAGACCTTAACGACCCTGCTATTGTTCTCATTGTTCTGGGTCTGAGGATGGCGTTGTAGATGGAGGAAAGATTCAGGAAAGTCTCAGGCCCCCATTCCTGTTTAAGGAAGGATTCTCTTTCCTAACAAAAATAACTTCTTTAACTCCCCTGATTGATTCATGTCAAGGCAGTGATGATGGGTAGAGGCCTTAGTAACAATAAAACCGAGACGCAAGCTGTGTACATCAATCAATGTTTATTTCGGTTTGCGTTTGCATCAACATATTTTCATTTATTTTTTAAAGTTCTAATACACTTGTATAATATCAATAAGAACAAAAAGTGGTAGAATCCATTGAAATAAGACAAACTTTGCTGCCATAATTGAGAAAACCAGAGAAAGATATAGATTTTTGTTTTTTTAGGTAACTATCTACGTTGTGAAGAACTACGGTCCAGTGATTAGACAGAGCCAGAATACCAGATACAGTACCAAGTAACAGGTACAACATACAGAGAAAAATAGCCCAACAAGATCTTAATCCTTGCGTTTTTTAAATTTCCCTTATGATTCGAACTGTACAATTAATATAAAAAACAAAAACATACTAACAAAACACCCTGTCAGTAGAAGTCAGATTTTTTTTTTTAATAATCTTTTACAATTTGTTTCAACTTTTTTTTTTTGTATATTTTCTCTGCCACTGATAGAACTGCACTGAGCACAAATCCTATTGACAGTAGATTTGGACACCTTCAAAATGATGTAGATTCCCTTTTTAGTTCAGTTGAAGACCTGAAAATGAGGATGGCAAATGGGTGACTTTGGAAAGCAGTGGTTCTTAAACTTTTACATTTTTAGTACCACCTCAGAAAATAAATGAATTTCAAAATGCAATGTTGAAAAAACTAAAACCTAAATATGAACTAACCTGTGACTACCTCTATTCTGGATTTAAAATAAATTAAATAGTAAGTTTACAGCAGGAATAAAGATCAAACCCATACAGAAATAACTACTAAAAATGCCTGTGGAAAAAATCTGCCCTTAACTGAACCTAGAACAGAACTGTATCATATTAAAGGTGCACTATTAAATGAAATTATTAAATTAGAGCCATTTCTATTGACAAACATACTTGGTTTGGTTTTATGCCATTTTGTGGAACATTCTAGGTAAACAATGACAGTAGCAGTTGGTAAAGTGTTTGTCCACTGATCCAAAGATTCAAATCCCGCCCTCAATATCATTAGTAGATGATTCCAGCTCCTACAAATGAATACTGCTTTGTGTACTTGGTCAAGATACTTAAGCCACCTTGCTCCCTGTGTCTGTGTACACTGGTGTGTGAATGTGTGTGTGAATGGGTGAGTGGGTCCTTGATGTAAAGCACTTTGAGTGCCTAGAAGGTGCAAAAGAACTATATAAAAATGTGATAATTTACAACATCTCCATGGAAACGTTTTCAGTCCTTAAACTCCAAATCAAGCTTTTAACCAGGTCTAAACCGGTAACTCTCTAAACAAAATATTTACTAATGGGATTTACCTGATTGAACCTGATTAAACCAGGATTAATTGAGATCAAACTCCAATAAAATCCTTGTTTTAGCCTATGCTCTTGGACACTGTTTTCATGGTCTGTCTATCTCCGTTCAACATTATGGTATGAAAAAGGTAAAATAAACATAAAGGAAATTGAAATAAATCCTATCTAAATATTAATTAATAGTATTGTGTACACTCTACATGATATTAACTCCTGAGTACTACCAGAAGAATACCACACTCTCACATAACAGGTATCGGTACCACAGTTTGAGAACCACTGCAAATACATTATATGCATAAAGGCCTGACGCGTGAGATGTCAATAAATCCTTTGTTTTTTAGATCAAAATACAGACAGTTACACAGGTACAAAGAGTCCTCCTCCACTTAAAGTTGTCATGTGACTTTGACATGTATAACACAATCACAATATGATACACAACGAATGTATCATGAAACATACAAGAGCACTCCGCAGCTGAGAGGCCAGAACCATCAAATATAGAAGTGACTGACGAGGGAATAAGTTCATAGTCATCAAGAACAATATTGAACATAAAACAAAATCACCTTCGTGTTGAAATTGTTACAAATGTCATACACATGTACATTAGTTTCTTCACTGACTCAACAACCTGAAATAGCACTGAAAAAATATGTTTATTTTACCGTATCACAAAAAGTCACATGGGACTTTGAACAGATGACGCCAAATCCTATTTGTAGTCCTTCACATTGACAATCAATTAGATAGCACTTGTGTTCAAAGAGGAGAGGAGGAGCTATTTTCTATATTGGTCAATAATAGCATACAGAAAATCATTAGAAACAGCAAGATTAGAAGATGTAAGAGTGTGTTTTGGTTTTGCTTTGTCAGAGAAAGAGTTCTAGGTTAAATTTTGAGGCACTCTTTCCACACTTTTTTACGACACAAATCTACATAAATTCGACCCAAAATGGCACACTTCAGTGCACAAGGCAGCTAAGACGCAAAACTATCAACAACTTATTAAAAACTAACATTGCCCTCAATATCTTCTCAAAAGTAGTTAAATTTCATGAATGCCCTCTCTGGCCAGCCCAACATAACTGTTCTTACCTCCTCTGATATGTAGCTTTGTCCATCCATTTGCTTGTATGGCACATGATTAGTAGTACATTTTACCATAAATATTAACACAATTTTCAATCCTTCAGTCTTTCCCAAAGTCTCACACCAATTAGTTTTGCCTTTTTTGGATTGTAAATAGGAAATGGATTATATGTTGTCATTTTATGTTCTTTTAGCAGCAGCCAAAATTTAAAAAATAACCATGAAATCTGTGCCAAGTGTTAATAATACAAATGATTTGTGGTTGCACTGTGCAGCTTTCATTCATAAGAACATAGCAAAACGTTAGTGCATGTAAAGCTAACTATGTGCACTATACTGTGTCAAGTAATAGAAGCTAAGAAAAATATAAATAAGAAACAAAAACGATTTAAAAAAGGGAACAGAACAGAAGATTTGGCTTAATAGCAATGCGGGTATACGTTTCCCTTTTTATATATAGTTTTTTGTCAGTATTTCAAAAAATATAAAGTTTTCATAGTTTCTGTAGTTGGCTTACATTATTAAATAAAACTTCTGTATTTTCTATCTCCAGTTAAAGAAGCATGCTGCTTTTAATATGGCAGTTGGATATTTTAATAGTCATCCATTTTGTTTCATGCATTTCTTGTTGGTTACGTTTTGAGTATCTACACAGTGAGGTCCATAAACCCAAACTCTCTCTCACGCATCATTCACTCATAGGACAGACTTTTCATATATCCTCAGTTTTTTCATCACCGTACTGGATGCAGTCTCCCTCAGTCCCTCTGACCACATGTCTAGACAAGGAGCTAAGCCTGCTCTTGTCCTCCTGGTTCAATGAGACAGTGAAGTACATGGCCAGTCCAGAAGTCGTAAAAGACAAAGTCACCCGTGAGTAGTCTGTCTTTTAAGTACGTCCTCTCTGCTGAAGAATGCAGCCTCCTGTCCCGGCGCCAAACCCGCAGTCCAAGGGTAGCACTGTCCTGCATCAGAACTGGTACCACTTCTTGTCCTTATATTTTAGCATTATCTGAAATCAGGGGAATAATAAGGCATTTGATTTATCATATCCATCTACCATGTTTCCAGTAATATACTCATGTGTACATCAAGATATTCGGTTGTATATAAGTGCTTGAGGCTGATAAATACATTTGTTACACTGGTACTGAGTTATAGTTTGTTATTTATAGCAGTTCATTATTCAAATATTAAATTATTACAGTGATTAAAGCATTGGATGTGCGTTATCTAATGCAATCTGCAGATGACTGCAGTAATGAGATTGCAAGAAAGATTATTTTGATTAGTCATCACAGCATAGCATCATCTTTGTGTACTCTCATAGACTGAGTTGTGTGGACCTATGGTTCAAGTGTGGGGTATAAAACACAATAAACATTGAAAACAGCCTAAAAATATTCATATTAATAAAACTGCAAGATGACTGAGCTTGAGATCCCATAAAAAGGGATAGAAGTAATCACAGGATTTTTTTTTTTTCAAACTATAAAATCTAAGAGGCTGCCATTATTTAGGTATTATTATGTCTTCTTCAAAATTATGTTTTTAAGGGGAAGAAAAAACTTGCTAAACCTGTTATAATATAAACAGATGAACAGCTGAAATGTATGGGAAAATGTTAAGATTCCTGGACATGTTTACTTGGAACTCAGGAATAGCAATTACATATATTTTTTGTTTGTTTTACCATAATTGTGCAGCCCAATGTATCAGTTTTCAGTACCTCATGCGCATGTTTGGAGAAGCACTCTGCACTGGTCATCATCAGAGCCGTCCTCTCCTCCAGTTCTCCCAGCCTCTGTCCTCTCTCGTCCAGCGCGATCCTGGCACGGGCCAGGTCTCCCACGACTCCGCTGGCTGCCACCTTCATGCCCTCTACTCCCCCCTGCCCCGGGATGTGCTGTGCCAGGCTACGAGAGGCTTTCCCTGCTGCGGCCTCACCAACTAACAACACAAGGAGGGTCAGGATATACAAAAAACACACAAACTTTAGTTAGTCTTTGTTTTAGTTGTGAAAAGTAGCTATCCATGGGTTCAAAATGAGGAAAACTAAGGACCGCTGTCATAGCAATTTTTGAAAAATGGTTAAATGGTTAGCCGTTCTCAAAATGACTGTTCTGACACTATATGACAGGAAGTTAAAAACCCATGAATAAACTTAAGTGAAGTTTATACAAAAGGGTGATTATTTGGTAGTTAAAGTATGTTGTCAGGATTCCTTTTTCCCTGTGTTCTCCTGTTCTGTCTCCCCCATTCCTTCTGTGTCTCTATGTGCTGGAGCTGGGCAAAAGGTCTAGCACCACCCTCACCAATAGTTTCCACTACTCATCTGCAGCCTAGGCATCATTGGCCTAGTTCATCTAATTTTTCCAGTCACTTAGTTTGTTTTTTCATGTTTTCTTCAGACCCTGTTTTTGGACCAGACCCACACCCACAGACCACCGCAGACCCGCCCAGCTCCTTTGTCTTTTTTCTGTTCATTTTTGTATTCAATTGTCTGCACTTTTTTGATCCACCAGTCATCATAACATGTAGAGGATTGGTGATAAAAGTACTGTTATAGATACTCAAAGTTGCTTGTCACTTTGGTACACTTTTTGTCTACTCCTCAGTCATACTTGGTACAAGAAGAAGTGCCTTGCTTGTTGATATATGCATATATTTGTAAACAAAATGGGTATTTCGGCAGAAGCAATTTTGCATCAAGTAAATGCAAAAGCTAACTAAATGCCAACTTTGGGGCAAAAGTAGCTAAAGTAAGGTACTTTCAAATGTCACGTAATCAAAAACAAGATACTGACAATTTGTTATCTGACAAGTGTTGACAGTAGTTCTACTTCTCAAAAGGTAAAAATAACACCGAAACATTATTAAATTAACTGCCATTCCTGTATATATTTATTGTTAGACATGATAGAGAGGAATACTTAAAAGGACGCACATAGCTCTTCTCTGTCAAAGGTATTTGTGTTTCCTCCAAAAAAGCCCTTTAGAAATCCTCTGTTCTGTGCCTCTGGCGTCTCAGTCGGTGTAAACAGCTCCCCCAGCATCTCCTGCAGAGGGGAACATTACCATTAAACATATGCATAGTCATTACATTCTCTGCACTGTAATACCTCGGCTCCTGCTGCACTGTACATAAATGTATTTTCTGAAATTGTCTTGACAAGTTTCAGGCTGTAGGTGGCACTATAGTAGCATCAGCCATATATGGCCAATATTAATATTTAATAGTGGGCAGTATGTTGTAGCCTATATCGTTGGGAAATATTTAATGTCAGGTACATTCCTTTTATATTATGTTTTGTATAATATTGTATTTTAATGGTGTATTTTTCAGTAGAGCATGGAAGATTTGGCCACTAGGTGCCACTATAGTAGGGTCTGGCTGATGACAAATAACTAAAACATATTTGTGGAAATTTGAATACACTGTGTCTCCAAAAAAGTTGGAATACAACAATTGTTAAGCATATATGGAAGAAAAAAACAAAAACAGGACTCTGGTAATCAAAGAATGTGGATTACTGTTAAGAATTGGTGACAAAATGTTCCCTTAGTTTCTGCTCTCATCACTTGCTTAGAGCAGAAACTAAGGGATTTTTTAGCAACTGAACTTGATAACATCCACTTCTCAGATGGTAGGAAAAGCAAACACCTACTGAATCAATGGTATGATATTTTCATAAGAAATATCAAACAGAATAAACAGTGTTCACTTAATACTTTATATTTCAGCTATTATTTCATTTATTCAACACTGCTTCAGAATATGCATTTTGAAGGCTGCTCATTAAATTCTACAGGATTATAGAAGTGTAATGTTATGTGCAATGCAAGAAATAGCACCAAATGTGTTACCATTATGTAGTCCATGTACTTTTATACAGCATAATACATGTGGCTACCCTCGCAGTGCTCCTACCTGCAGGTTGTCACACATCTCCTGGCTGTATGTAATTCTCTGGACCTCAGTCGGGGAGCTGAGGTACAAAGCCTGTCCCCCATTGGTGAAGCAAAACGTTCTGGCAATGCGCATGTCTGTCAGAGGTAAGTAATTGACATCCATCAGCGGTCTGAGGCTGGGCAAACTGGGAGGGGAGAGAGAGAGGGAGAAAAAGTCACGAAAATACATTATTATCACATAATTAATTAATTAATTACATAAAGTAGACACAGTAGCACATAAAGCAACTTTGTGGAGGCGGCACATCACCTGCATAGTTCTACGAAAACAGAAAGTAAAATAAAAATCCATGTTTTGGAACACTCTCCATGCAGACAGATACCTTTTATAATACAGTGTGGAAGATTATAGCCAAAGGAACAGTTCTTTGGCAACAGGCAAGAGGACGTCCTCCAGGTCAAGTAAGACTCAGGTTTGTGGACATGCAAGCCTGCCACAGTGAGGATGCATATTATGCAATGTGGCTTTCAGTAATGTTAAACACTATATAATAAAATTATATCTAAGTCAAAAGTGTGTTATTTCCAGACAATACAACGTCTGCATTTTGCAGTCTACACGTTGTGATTAAATCAAATATGGTAACATCTGAACTTGTAAAATCAATATAAATTATACAAATATAGATACTGGCACTTAGCTGATATATTTATATCTATACTCAAGTATTGTGTCATGAATACTACTCTAAAGTTCATAACAAATGAAAAAAAAAAATCTGTCAACTGGACAAAAGTTTTAAAGTGAAGATGTGCCACTGTTCATTCAAGCCGGTCTTCAGTTCAGATTGCTGGTGGACATTGCCTTATATACAGTTTCTGTTTAGATCTGTTCAACTACACAAGTATGAACTATGCCTGAGTCATTTTTAACATAATCGTTCAAGCTCATAATGGGTGCTCTCACACCTATTAGCATACTGGCTAGCACGCCTGTTTTCCTTGTTCTTAGACTGAGGATGGAGTTATAAATAGGAGAGAAATTATGTCTAAGCCACCCATTCCTATTGAAAGCTGGACTGGACGACTGTGGGATTACACAGAGTACTCAGAAGTTCAAATAGTCAAACCTAAGCCAATATAACAGAATACATCTGATTTATTGTTGCCTATCAGGGCCTAGGGAAGGAAGGCCTCTAATAAAAATTAACAGGCAGAGGTTTCGATTCTGGGCCCCTAACAACCTGGTGCCGGAACCCCTTTGTACTCCTCTATCAACTCCCCTGACTGCATAGCACTCTGTGAACTACAATCTGTAAGGTGGCAAAACATTTTAACATTTATTTAGCAACACGTGTAACTTTATTTATTAATGGTCTATTTGAGTGCAAACATTCCTGTGGCAAAACAACTCTGCCACAAAGCAAATGTTAATAATTAATAGATTTTTTTATTTTTTTATTTTTTAATATCAGTAAAAAAATCAATTTGGCAGTGAAACCTCAACAAAAGCTAACTCTGATGTTTCATTCTGAAGGTCAAAATTTTGAATGTAATTACTTTTTGGGAACATAATTAACAGTTTATTATGATCAAATTAAAATGGTGAAATTAACCAAAACAAAAACAGAAATATATTTCAATGTATTGTTAATTGTTTTTAATGCTGTGTAAATGAATCTGACTGTTTTCAGGACATCACACAGGCAACGAGTTAAAACTGCACTTTAGTGAATGACAATTGTGATGATTTGAAAGTGCTACATTTTGCATTATCGTGGCATTTTCAACTACTTTGTTTATCTTAGTCTTGGCGTTATTAGTGATTATTAGTAATCAGGATTTTTGGCTGGCATCTGTATCTTTTAGATCCATTCATTTCAAACAATCGTTTTAATATTTATTTATATGATAGAAGCCAATGTGAGAACTTATTTTATCTACAAACTAATCACAGAGAGAAATGACCAAGGATTAAGTGTGTTCAAAATGGTTCAAACTGAGATTGGGAGTGTGTTTGCCCTTATGCATAATCTAAATAAAATGTTGCATTACAATAATAACAATGAAAAAACAAAGCATTATTCATTCACTCCACACCTGAAGGTGGTAAGCACCTGTAGTCACAGCTGCACTGGGGCAGACTGATGTAAGAGAGGCTGCCAATCTGTGCCATTGACCCGTCCGACTACCATCGACACTCAACAAACAACATATTCATTCTAAAGGGCCTTACCTAAGGACACAATGACAGTTTTTGCCACTGGTGCCTCAATGTAGCACCTGACTTTCCCAGAGATCTCCCATCCAAGTACTAACCAAGCCCAGCCTTGCTTAGCTTCTGAGATCTGATGAGATCAGGCTTTGGCATAGCCGGTATGGCCACCAATTTGCTAAGCTTTATAAGAAAGGCAATTTGAGCTAATATAATCAGTTATGGTATAAGGTCTTACAAAATTATAATATGGTTTAGAGCTCAAAAAAGCCAATACATCATAGAGAGAACTCTTAAAAACTATTCATGTTTCCCAAGTCCTTACCTGAGCATCATAACATGCCCGTTGGCGCAGAAGCAGGCGAGGCACACACTGTTACAGACAGACACAATGTCTGCTCTGAGCACGAATGATGACTCTGTGATGTTATGGACGAAGAGGCAAGACTGTGAGGGCATCAGGAACACTTTGGCCTGTCTCTCGGAGCAGACCACAGCCAGGTGCCCATCTCCGCAGGTGTCCTGAGAGGAGGAGGGCGAGAAATGGACCAGCTTACGTCTCCGTGGCCTGTCGGGGTCTTCTGGTGCGTTCAAGTCTCTCCAGACTTCGTATGGACTCTGAATGAGAGTTCCCATGCAGTCCAGGAATCCAAAACGCAACACCGAGCCCTTTAGCATTAGCACTGCCCCTGTAGAATAAGAAATATATATAAGATATGAGAACAAATGCAATCAATAAAATATAAAACTGCACCAGAGGCAAAAGATGTAAGATTTTCATTAAACAAGTTATTTCTTTTGTGTTTGAGTTATATTTTTCTTTTTTTTTTATGAGTGCTGCACAGTGGCCTATACCAACTTTCCTCTTCCTAAGTGGCACATATTTTATTTTATCATTAATGAAATATTTATGTGCTTCACTTTGCTCCCTTACTCTATTTTTAACACAGTTTTAACACAGAGAAGTGGGTGCTGGAAAAGGATCCAAGTACCGTAATTTCACGACCATAAGGCGCGGGTAAAAGTTGCGAACATCGTGGGAGCGATGGATGACAGACGGCAAACACAGCTTTACAAAGACTGGGAGGCAGCGCCGGGCGAGTTATGCCACGATTTGTGAATGGATTGTAGATGCTTGGGCTATCGTATCTGCTTGCACTGTTCTTTGAGCTTTCGCAAAAGTCGGCATCGTTCATGCGGAACGGTACGGCAACAAAACGGACTCTGATAGTGACGAGAGGGAACCTGGTGTATTTTTATAGAAATCTAGCGCAGCTGTTCATTTCAGATACAGAGGATGAAGACTTTGATGGATTTGTGAATTAATTAAAAAAATTATGTGAGCACTTTGCTAAATACTTGAATAAAGCACAACCGAACACAGTATGTGCTCTAAAAAAGGCAAAGGAAGCAAAACTAACATGCATGTTTTACTGTGCCTGCGCCCTAAGGCCCGGTGCGCCTTTTTTATGTGTTAAATGCAGAAAAAGCACCCGTAACTGAACTGTGCCTTATAATCCGGTGCGCCTTATGGCTGTGAAATTACGGTATATAGAAAATCCCAACACTTTATTTTAAAGCAGACTTATTATGCAAAATTGACTTTTTAGAGCTTTAAACCATGTTATAGTTGCTTCCCATCAACATTACTCACCAGAAGCTGTATTAGGAGTCATCTGTGCATGTTTGGGCAATCGTTTATTTTCAAGATGCCATTTTGCCAATCAATCCTACTTTAGTCCCAGTTTTGATATGCTGTGTGTGTGCAAATGTGAACACAGCAAATAGCTCTTTTTGCTTGAGGCTTGGCCTAGCAACCTTCGGGTTAGAGGGCAAGCAACTAGGCTACTATTGTTTATAATCAAACTGAAAGTCAATACACAGCTATTTCAAGAAAACTGCAGTTCAAAGAACCAGTTGACCATCAGACTGTTTTTGTTATTGCTCAAAGCAGTCAATTTGACTTGTAGATCAAAGTGCATATGGCTCCATTGTGCACTCTAGAGAGAGTGCAATTCACCAGTTTTAATATTTTACCTTTCTGTTTTCATAACTCTTTGAAGTGTCCCCTCGTAATGATACCAAGTTGATCTGCTTTCAAACCCACATAAATCGCACTTTCATCTCAGTTCCACTTGAATGTTTGACACATAACACTCACTATGTAACCCATATGTGAAATTACAATGCTGAGGCAATACAAGGCTTTTGAAATAATTGCTGGAAATTGGAGGAATTAAGCTACAAAACAGAAGGGGCAGCTCTTAAAAGCTTTGGTCTATTCTATTCAAAGAAGCTCCACATCGCATGTATTCAAATTAGACACAGACGGACACATTTTAAAGACATTTTGTTGTTTTTAGTTGTTTTGAGGATCTGAGGAAATACCAAACCTAAAATCCTGCTCTTTGGGGGGAAATCTATAAAAAAATCCAATCCACTAAAAATATCAAGTATACTTTGAACCTCCTCTGCGATCTGTTCTATGATGCAGACTTGTTACCTGATGAATAACCGCCATTTTCAAAGGAATGAGTAATCCTGTTTTTAAAACAAGTTTTTCATAAGTTTGAATGTTTTTTCAATGGTAGAAACACTTGACTTTTCACAGACATTTGCTTCACGTTTAATTAAAAAGTTCAATTTGTCCTTGGAGAAAATTATGTTCTGCAAAGTGATTTCATTTGACAGTCACAGCAGAATCTGAAACCAGGATGTCCAAATACTTGATCATTTGTTCACTTACTGACCTCTGGTAGTTCAAGTTAATGTCTTAGATCCTGAGCTGGATCCATGTTATGATTCAAAGGACCTTATTTAGAGCCATTTAGCCTATATATATTTTTTTCCATGCAGCCCCAGTCAGTGAGGCAGTGTGTCATTTATAGTTTGTCCTCAATGCATTATACACTGCCTGCGCAGCTGACACCAGTATATTCAGGTGTCAGCTGAATGAGGTCAGCTGACACCTGAATATACTGAATGACGAGGTAATTCCATCTATGGATTTTTTCTTCCCTGATGGCAAGGGCATATTCCAAGATTACAATTCCAGGATTCATCAGGCTCAAATTGTGAAAGGGTGGTTTAGGGAGCGTGAGACAAATGGATTGGCCACCACAGAGTCCAGACCTTAACCCCATTGAGAATCTTTGGGATGTGCTGGAGAAGGCTTTGTGCAGTGGTCAGACTCGACCATCATCAATGCAACACCTTGGTGAAAAAATAATACAACACTGGATGGAAATAAATCTTGTGACATCGCAGAAGTTTATCGAAACAATGGCACAGCAAATGCGTGTCATAATCAAAGCTAAAGGCGGTGTGTAACCTTTTTTTGGTGGTGTTTAAAAATGTTTAAAAAAATGTTTAATTTTATTCATACAAGAATACTCAATAGTTACTTAGATAAATACCACCATTGGATCAAATTTGTAGTTAAGCTAACTGTGTTTTGATGGAAATAAAATTACTTTTTCGATCTTTGGTTATTGGTATATGTCGATACTCAATATTAACCAGTACGGAGTATCGACATATACCAATAACCAAAGTGTCGTTATTGGAACTGAAAAAACTGTGTCAATGCATCCCTACAAGATACATGTTGGTTAAATAAAAATGCCCATCAGACCGCCCCAACATATAGATACTGTATGAAATAATGAATAAATAATACATTTAACCAGACTGACCACTTGGCCCCATAGTGACAGACTCCTCCATTCGTTCCTCCAGGTCCGTGGGAATGGACATTGGGATGAGCAGGACCACCCCCAGGCTGGTGCCCACCCACAGACATGGTGTTGGCAGCAGGTCGTTCTTTCGGGCGTACGACTCGCCAAACTGCAGCGTGGTGATGGCCTCTTTGGTGTCGCGGTCGATACTGGACACACTGGAGCTGCGCGAACGGCTAAAGGAATTCTCACGAGACTCTGGTTTTGAAAATAAAAACAAACAGACAAACAAACACAGGACAGGCAGACGCATCAACAATGAGGCAGTGCATGGGAACTCAAAGTGAATTGGAAAAATAATAAAAATGGAATACAAAGAGAGACAAGAGACACAATGCACATTTTTCAGGTGGAGTGTCTGAAACCTTCTATTCTCCTTGCAGATGTTGTTATTTTGCCTGGAATGTTCTACAAATTGGCATAACACTACGCAATCTCTAAGGAGACAGTTTTTTAGCTAATAAAAGCACCTGTCATTGAATACATAAAGAGTTTAATGCCATAGAGTGGAACATTCAAGGTAAAGCAACATTTTCATGAGATTGAAGAGATGAAGCAGTTGACAGACATTCCTCCAGAAAAGTTACATAGTGCACCTTTAACTAGAAAGAAGAAAAAATACTTACTGACTATATGTGACTATATCTACAAGAGCTAGTGAAGAAGTGAAACAAAGTACTGCCTAAAATTAAGCATAAAAGGTCCTAAGACAATGACTTATACTTATATGGTAGAAAGTCAATTTATTTCAGTAGTCAATTCTGCGACAGAATCTTATATTTCAAGCCTTTGTTCATGTGATTATGATGAGTACTGGTATATTCATTTTAGTTTTTATATTTGTTTTAAATACAGTTAAAATTCACACATAACAAATTACATTAAAATCCCCAATTTGAGGATAATTATTTTTTGGCTGGCCATGATTACTTTTTACATTTTTATTTTACTGAAACAAATATTTGCATATTTTTGTGCCATAAAACTGAACAACATAAGAGGTGATAGAATGAAAATGCCATTTGAAAAAAGCAAGTGAAAAGCAATTAGTGAAGCTAGTCACGCATTCTCCCATCCTACCTCCTTAAAAATACACACATTGTATACATGTTCATAATCAAGCATACGCTAACAAGCAAATCTATTCACTTCTCCATTGTGTACCAAAAGCCTTTGTCATCGAAGTATATTTCTGTACCACATTTTTTAATTATTTAGAGCCAGGCAATGCGCTCTTTATGTAATAAGTGCAGATGGGTGCAAAGCATGCGTACACATTTTGGACTTGAAGAGACTGTTGAATATTTCAGTCAACATCAGTTTATGAAGAAGGCATGGGGTGTGCAGTGGTGATGAAAGATGTTCTCTACCAGCGTAAAAGGGTTTTCTACCTCTACTGCCCAAAGCACCTCTAAGGCAGACAGACAGGTCTACAGGATGGACAAATGTACTGAACCATCGGATTTCCCTGTGTTGCTAAAAGAACATATTTCTAGTTTTTGTTCCAGGACAATCTGTCGCCATATTATGCATCCAAGAAAAAAATACATTTATGGCAGGAATATGTGATTTGGCCAAGGTTCAGGTTCCAAAGTTAGTTAACATATTTGGTCTCAAGTAATTATCATTGTGATTGGCAATTAAATTATAAGAATTGAGCTGAATGGTAGTTAAAATCCCATTCATTTTCCCCATACACTTTCAATATAGAAATTAAAATTGTTATTAATTAATTGCAATTAATAGCAATTTGAGCATCACTCCGCATGATGCTTACCTTAATGTGCAGACCAAAGATTTGATTGGTTGAAATGTTCACCCTATTTAAATATTTATGTTACCTTTTCACATTTAATCACTTTATATCGATGAAAAGTTATAAAAATTTAGATTTAAGTATGCCAATTTAAAATATAAATGGATTAACATAAATATAATAATATAACAGCTACATAATATTTAAATAGGGTTAATATTTCTTGGAACAATAACACCAATGCAACACAGGGAGACCAGATTCTTCTTGAACAGTACCAGAGGACGGGTCTTGGCCGCAGCCCTGATCTTACCTCTCTCACTCCAGCAGAACGGGGTGGAGGTTGTGGTGGTGTGGTGCTCGTCATGGGAGTACATAGTGACTCCGTGTAACTGCTGTAGCATTGCCCTCCTGGAGGCGTAACCTACAGTACGAGTATGTGTGCCCCACACATGAAACGCCACCCAAAACACACAAAAACCCGCAACCCAGACAAACAAGAGAGGCCAGAGCCACCCCAAACGAACGAGACGCACAAATGAACACCAGAGAGGGAAGAAAGAGTGTCAAGAGCTTTACAACAATTACACAAAGTTATAGTCCAAAAAATATCCAGGCTTATTTACGCTTGTCACAACAATGAACATTGTAGAGAAGGCCCCAATTATAAACAACTAGCCTTGAGCGCAAATTCATTCAAGGCTGTGTCAAATACAACACTGCAACAAAATGCTTAGTGATAAGACCTGAAAGTTGGTTCATAGTTTAATAAACAGTTTCAAGGTTTATTTGTTTAGATTAGGTCAGTCTATTTGCAGGGACAATGCATATGTAATTAAAAAAAAAAATGTTCTACACCAGATTATAATTAAACAGCTAGTTTCATCAACAGTTAGTGATTAACCTCAATTGTTACCTGAATGAGAAAAACACAAAATAAATGTGTGCATATGTGTAATGTGCTGTCAATATCCACAATAAGAAACGTATCTGTATGTTCTACATCAGCTAATTTCCATCTGCAGTCCTACATTTACAAGAATTAATTAAAAGTTGTACTGAATTGTTTGTTGACACGATACCTGAATGAAACCCAAAAAATAAAAGCAAAAGAAATCTGTTTGTATGTGTGTAATGTGTTCTTAATATCCACAATAAGTCAGTATGTCACTATAGTGTATCTGCCCAGTATGACCTAGGTACTTTATAATGAGTAAGACCCAGTGGTGCTTTGAGAGGGACTAGGGACCCCCAGGACCCTTAGCCCTGGACCTAACCCCTGGACAGTCCCTGTGGGGGGTGATACGGGACAAGTAACAGCTGCAGACAGTGAGGGACAAAGTGTTTCATTCACACACTACCAGTCTGTGAGGACAAAGACAAATTCATGACTATTTATTACCGCAGTCAAAAGTCTAGACACACCTTCTATTTTCTTTTTTTTTTTTTTGCTTTACATTTACTACTTTATCCATTGTAAATGCATAGTATGTATGTATGTATGTATGTATGTATGTATGTATGTATGTATGTGATGTTGAAATAAATGAAAAAAACATGAATAAAATAAATGAAAAAGTGAAAAGGAAAAAAATATTGTAAGAGTTCCTGTACAAGATGATCAGAAGTAGCTTCTTGTTTATAACAAAAACTGTAAACAGAAAAAATGCTTTTATCTTAAAACAAATCCGTTTTGAAATAAAAGGTTTATCTGGTTGCTCCAAAACTTTTTTGTTTCTAAAATGAAACACTTCTCTTCTAAATCTCATTACATGCACATGCCACTCACCATTTCACACCAAACTAAACTACAACTCTCTTACATTTGTGTTGACTTTTCACAAACAGACTTCTCCTGAGAAGCTGTGGGACATCTCCATATTTACCGCAAACAGGTTAACTGACAGGTGCGCCCCTGCCTCGGCACTCCAGTCTCTGCCTGGTGAGAGTGCCTCATTAGCATTGGCCACACTGCACATTGGCTGTTGACCTTTAATTATTCCCGTGATCCTGCTGGCTGCTCACTGTGCTAACTCTACTGACGAGATAAACAACTGGGCTGTACGGGCCCATGTCACACAAACATATACAGTGTTATTATGGGTTCAACTGGGAGTTTTGGATCAGGAAATCAAACCAGATTAACATCAACAAGGACTGCAAAATTGGATTACCTGATTGAACACATTAAAAAACATCATTGTGAATGTAATGTAATCTATTACTGTAATAATGATGGGAACTAAAATTTGGGAAACAAAAGTCAGAATTGGTAGTATCCACAAGTATTTCAATCCTGCATAACTTTCTGCATGATTCCGTGGAAACAGAAAGTTGTCCATAGAGGTAGGTTTTATGCCATATGAACAGACAAGCAGGTGGCAAATAAGTGTCAGGTTTGATACAAGACAACACAAGTGAGGACACATGTTTTTCTCCATTTTTCAGTGCAACAAAACATCCAAAATGAAAAACATGAAAAATGTTAAACGGTGGGGCTTCAAATAACAACATTAATATGAAAGGTTTTCATCAGAAGTGGGTATAGCTCAAGCATCTGTGTGTGTCGATGACCTATGGCACTTTAGGTTATGAATGTTTTTATCTTGCTAATCTACTTACTTGTTTTTTATTCAAAAATGTGTAGCCCTTCTTCACAGTGACAGTTTAGAAGAAGTGCAAACAAACGTGCAGTCCATCAGCAGAAGCCCCTGCTCCTTATCATCACATATTATAAAAGTTTGGACACATTTTCTGCCTGGGGCCAAAACCTTAAAGTTACACCTCTCCACTTTAGGAGCAGAGGGATAGTATCAACCCTACACTTTAGAAGCTTTTCAGAAAGAAATCCTTAAATCTCCAATAGACTTCCCTGACTCGGCAGCCTGCCAGCCACTCGACATCACTGTAGCAACAGCTATAATGGTGTCAAAAGATCACTCCAAGCTTTAGCTAGCACATATGCCAACACTGTCCAATGACAAGTTAAAGACAGTGCGGCTAGAGACGTGCTGCTGTCATCAAGGTGGACTCCAGTGCAGAGACAGTACATCCATCTCTGTCTCTACATGACAAAGAGAATTATGGGTAATTTAAAAGGTCAGACTGCTGGCCATGCTCAAACCTGATATGGATTTACACTGAAGAAGTCTATCAGCATGCATACTGTGGCATTATTACTACTACTGATGATACTACTTATTCTATACCTACAAAGAATGTGTTTGTACAATTTGTATAATGCACTGAATAATTTGATGAGTACAATACTGCTAATAAAAACAGACGTACAAATACTGCTGCAACAACTACTACTAAATATAACTACAACTGTAGACTACTACTAGGCAACTCCAACTGCTATTACAAATACCAGCATTAAGCAACTACTATAATAGTAATACTACTACTACTACTACTACTAATGGTAATAATAATAATGATAATAATGATAATACATTTTATTTATAAAACACCCAGCGTCACTTTATGCATCACTTTACCACAACTACTAGGCGACAACTAGAGTTTTGTTTTTTTTCAATCACTTTGATACATTCATCTAGACTTAGACTTTGGTCATGTCTTTTTTTGTTCTCTTTCATTCACATACACATAGTAATAAATGGTATACTACTATTTGCATCTAGGGGTCTGGGTCACTGTGTTATTATTAGTCTGATGAACATGGCACTATGTGAATCTATAATTGCAGAGTTACCAGAGAAAGGGGTCAGTGAAGGACCCTTTTTCTGTTTGGCAAAATTATACAGCTGTTGCTAGCCTCTTATGGCTGTGTTGCCAAAGCAATGATTAACTATATTATAGGCCTAAAATAAATACTTTGATACATTTTCCAGTAGGTATTAATATGACAATAAATCGGAATCAAAATGCAATTTAATAAACAGCTATTACATTGTAATTGTACAACTATGTTTCACAGTATTTTCCTATTATCCTTTTTAGTACAGAGTGTAAAATGCATTCAATCTAGATAACAAATGATAATATAAAATGATGATATAAAAATTAGAAGGCAATTTCTTATGTTTTTACTTCAAGTTTAGTGGACTATTAAAAGCTAATTCCAACTTCAAAGCATTTGCATAGAAATGATTAGGCTACAACTATAATTATATGAGGAAATATGCATCTAGTTACATAAGGGGTAATAACAAACAAGCAAACACCCAAGTCATTATAAATTGGTCAAAAATTGAAAACCTATACTATGCAAGATAAACTTTTAGGAGCTGTTACCAATGTTATTATTGTTTTTGTTTGTTGTTTTTATTTGTTGTTTTTCTTCTCATTTACCAGGCAGAAATGAGTGCTGCAACCATTTTTAACAGTTTCTTAAGATCAAAATTGTGATCGAAAATGTCCAAAATATGAAATAACGATAAGTGTCTGTCACTGATTAAAATACACAGCAGAAAAAAAAGATTATATGCCTTCTTTAAGTAATCCCTACAATCGAAAAATCTATCTGTCTTTTAGCCTTTTCCCAGCACCTATCCCATGTGGGTTTGTAGGGTGCTGAGGGTGACATTTTGGGGCCAGTCGGAGCAGGACTCCAAGGAGAGAGGATTAGACTCGTGATCTGACCACAGCTCAATGTCATGAATTGTACCTCAACTGAGAGAAAGACATTAATACAGGAAGAATCACAGCACATAATGATGAGTCAGCAGCCCTCTAAGACTTATGTGGACTGAGAGCAAGACCCAGGATTATGGAACTTAACAAATCTTATTATACTTACAATGGTGTGTGTATCTATATATACATACACACACACACACACACACACACACACACACACACACACACACACACACACACACACATATATATGTATATATGTATATGTATATATATATACACACACCGTACTTTTTTTACAGTGTATGAAAGCGTGTGTTCTGCGTCCTGATTGGCTAAAGGAGGTGCCGTGTCTCCTGTACAGTACAGAATGCGTTCAGCCAAATTTACCAAAATATTCGATGCTGCAGCATGACTCTGAAACAATCGCGTTGGACACCTTTGTATTTGAGGACAAACGCCTCCGACATGCGTTGTGATCTGCGAGTGCCTTTGGATATTTTGTTTTCCATGTGTCTTTGTGAATGTTGCAGACCAGGTTAAGAGAGGGATTTTAGTGGATTTTATTACATAAAACCCATCAACGGAGGTGATAAGCTCTGCGGCGTCTCTGACACTTGAAAATGCGCCACAGAAACGCAGAGTGGCCAAGATGCGCGTCCACGAGAGACTTTACATGTGAAACAACATAAAGAAGGAGGAAAATAACATAAGGATGACAGCAAAATAAGTTTTAACAAGCAGCAAAAAGAGTCTGCTTTAGTTTGTGGATCAGTGACTGCAGGAAAAAGAACATTACGAGACATTACAGTGGAGCGGCGCCAGGACGAAGACGCAGAGGAACTGAGAAATACACCTGCAGCCGCAAAACGTATAGAATAATTGTAAAAAAATAAAGTTTTCTACTTCATGGACTTCGTTAGTAAGTCTGGTGACAGCTTAAGTGCTAGCTCAACATATGCGCTATAATACAATAATGTAAGTAAAAGTATTGCACATTTTGAGACTATTTTAAAACTATTCTGTTTACATTTAGTGTCATTGGGCCAAAAGTAATAGTAATATCATCCTCTGAAAGAAGAAATATTATCTGAAACAATCTAGTAACAAATGACAAGTTACATGATGCTGAAATGTAAGAAAACTGGCGTTATGCCTTATAGGGAAGGCCGTGGAGAGGTTCCTACCAAAGTGTGATTATACTACACTAAGGAAACTACATTAAAACAACTGTGAACATGTTAAGTAGCAACCAGCAAATTGCAATGTAAAGCACAACAACTTTGAGATACAAGGTTTGTGTTGAAGCCAATGTAACACTTTACAAGCAAATTAGTGAAAGCTGCTATTTTCCTCTTCAGTCTATTTCATAATCCTAATAGGCCCTACTTTAGAGAGCATAATAATTGTTAATAACCTTAATAACCTAATGTGTGAGAGCCAGTGTGGAGTGATGATGTGTTGGATTGCAATATGACAGTAAAGCTGGTAAAAGTCTATTTTCACTAATCTTTACTAAAATCACAGATACCTTTTCCTGACTGTTCTAGTTTTATGGGTCATCCACTTTGTCCAATGTCGGCAATCCTAGTCTTCATTTTCTCTGCTCACAAAATGGCCATGACTTGAGTGGCACTTTAAAACCTCAAAGTGAAAATCTGTCTAGTTCCAGTGGTATTTCACCATGGCAGTCCTCACTTTATGCAAATGTGAAAGGGGAGAGATAGGAGAACATGACAGGGAAATAGCAGAGACAGACTAAGTGCTCATACATACAATAAATGCTGCACCCATAGAAAGCCAATTTCCTGCCACTTCAGTGTTCAATGTCAATATTGAAAATAGTTCTTTCTATTTCTTCTTTAAATTGCTGCTATTCTGCCTCTTGTTGACAAAGATTGTAGACAGACACCATTGTAATCTATATCTATCGACATGGGCCTTTATCAAAACTATATATATAAAAGTAGTTTTGGACTTCCTTTAGTTAATAATCTGGATCAGCATCCTGGGATAAGGTTTGTGTAGTTCATTGTACAGAGCATAAAACCCTTAAAGGTGTACAATGTAACTTTTCTGGTGGAATGGTTCACCGCCTACTTGTCACCATGGAGATGTTTTTGCTTTTTCTGGAATATTCCACAGTATTAAACTTGTCTGTCTTGCTGATTCCATTACAGATGTTTTGATTGCAAAAATACCTTGAAAACGTAAATTCATTCAGTGAACAGGGTCCACACACATTTGACCTGTAACTTGGACTGGTAATTTAATTTGCTTTTATTCATGGAGAAAGACATGCTTTATGTCGTACAGTGGAACATTCTAGAAAAAGCTACAACATCTCCACAGAGACAGGTAGGTTGCAAGCCCTCCACCAGAAAACTTACACAGTTCATCTTTAACTAGAGAAAGTAGAGTTTAGAGTGATAATCATTGTGAATATTATGGGTATCTTTCCCATTGTTACATTGAAGTACTGTACTTGGTAGAGGCCCCTCTGTCTATAACAGTAGATCATGTGTATTTTACTTTTATAAATAAACAGAAAACTCGAATACACACAATACAAATTACAGACTAAATCACATAGAACACACACTCCCACACATAATGGATGAGACATTGGGTCCATTTGGTTTGAGATGGGAGGGTTCAAATTGTGATAAAGAGAATTTGAATGAAAGAACAAAAATGTCAAAACTGTCAATGAGAAATGTCAGGAAGCCATACAGAGCAAATCAAGCTTAAAGATATGCTTTGTTCAAAATGAAAGCACCTGTTGAACTTGACAATTTAAATCCAAAAGAAGAGGAGGAATGTTGTGAAAATAAATGGCTAAATAATTTGAGCTTTGTTTGGTGAACTGAAGGTCCTAAAGGCAAAGAAAGCAATTGCACATAGGATTACATATCAAACCTTATGTGTGTGTGCTGAAAGAAAACCATGTTAAATATAACAGAATAAAGAAAAAATTTCACATAACAAAGTCATTGCACCAACCTTAAGGCCCATGATATGGTTAAAACAAGCACAAACACAATGCAAGGAGCACATCTTGCATTCTTCAGTCAGGCAAAAGATTAGTCATTTATGCCCAAGAGGGATGCTAATGCAAGTTGCAGTGTTTAAAATGTAGTTTTAATCGTTTCTATTTTTCATTATAATGGTGGAGCTTACATTAAATAATGAAGTATAGTACAATATACTAAAATTAATTAAAATTTTATACCTGTCCTACAACAATGTGATGTAAATACATTTAAATAAATTCAAAATTTTGTCCCAAAAGTGTATATGTGTTCAATAATATTATGTTCTTCTATGTTCTATGTTCCTCTTTCAGGTGTCGGGCTGCTAACATGCATTAGCATGCGCTTGCCTGTATTTTGGGTGTAACAAGTCTTAATCCACTTACCCCGCGGGGAGAGGATGCATGCACTTGTTAGAAGGGTGGGGATGTTAAAGGGAGGGGACAAGCACACACCTTCAGTGTGGGACACAGGCAAAGAGATCTCCATGCAAGCAGCAGACTGGGCCTTTCGGAAGGGTGGTCGGCCTGGGCCTCTGCGGGCGAGCCTCCCCTCCGGAGCCACAGGGACGCGGGGCTTCCCCCCTGAGCAGGGCTGGGAGGTGGGGCTAGTGCAATGTCCATTCACATGATCTGCAACAACGGCAAAGCATTAGCAAACAGGAGAAAAGAGGAGAAATGAAACTTATTCAGACAGACTTCCTCCTAATGCTGTGATATCCAACCTCAGCATCTTCAGGTCTAAGCACAGATCTGCAGATCAGCAGAGGCCGATATTAGTTTTGTCAAAGAAACTGCACCTGAGTCATTTAGCTGCGAGGCTGGATATAGAGCCAGCATCAGGATCAAATCAATGAGGTTTATCATTGTTAACAGTTTGATGGTGTTAAAGAGAGGGGACAGAGTGACAGGTCTGGTGCATCAGCAGAAGTTAAATATGGAGCAAGGAAAAGAGATGCTGGAAACAGGGATGTTTGTGGCAGATGCCCTTTCAGATTCACACACTTCTTTTATCAGCACTTGGTTTGGTTTGTACCTTTTGTTCATAGGATTTCAAAACAAAATGTAGGTTTCTTTCCAAAACAATACTTCAGTATAAGGTTACAAATCAAATCCCCTTATAGACTATACAAACCCTTTCCATAGAATCTTGTGATATGATAAATTATTATTATATTATATTATATGATAATTTATTTACATGTAAGTTATACTTTGATGTTTCTGTTTTGGGACAGTTTATTTCACTTGTTTTTTGTCTGTTTTTGAAAAACAGGTTGTCATGTATAAAGGAATGCTGTGAGTGCAAAACAATTAGTGTAGATCAGATCCTTTTTTTCTTCTCAATAAGACAGATACAACGCTGTGTGCAGAGCGATGCACCACAGTTCACGCAGCTGTAATTAACTGCTTCTTCTGATGGCTCTCCTGGTCTGTGAGCACAATAAACATACTTGGCCTGATCCAGCGTCATATCAAGAGCTATTGTTTGTTTGGGTAAAAACACAAATTATTTTCAAGAATGAAAAACCTCAGAGACACAACTCAACACTTGGCCTCTGTCACAGGTACGTGGGCTGCACTAGAGCAGGACAGGAGATACATAGAGAAGGCCTCATGGTGACTTGATGAATGTTAAGTTATTCAGACTTTAAAAAGAGATGTTTTGTTCTAACTCATAAACCCACTGTCTAGACACACACACATTAAGGATATCCGGATTACACTCACATACGCACAAACTGAAATACCTCTAGTAGCAAATTGAACTATGTTATTTGATACATGGATCAATATTAAACAATTGCTGATCTTTGCTGATCAAATTACCGTAAATAAAATTATATTCAGGCAAATTACACTTTATAAAGTACACTTACTGTCTGTTTAGTCTCTAAAACAGTTGTATGTCCAGTTTACTCATAGACCAAACATGAAACAATTCAGTGTTCACATGTAGTAAAACCAAGCATTGTGTGTTAGAAAACAGACAGCATGTTGAAAAGCAAAGGGAAACCTGCGATTCAGAGTTTATGTGGTTATGTGGAGAGGCATGACGGGCTCTGTCTGATGTGAATGGTCAAAGATGGTCCAGGTATGATGGAAAGTAGCGTACAACCCGATCACTTTAGAGCAAAGCTGTTATGAAGGAAAGGTTGTGGGGCCCGATCATGATAAAGCAGAAAGTTTCAGGTTTAGAGAATGACCATGAGTAAAAATCACCTTTATAAACACTTGCAAAATGTAGAAGAACAGAGAGACAACAGTGAAATCAAACACACTTCAGGCCAGTGGAGTCATGTGCTGCAGGAGAGAGAGTGACCACAACTGAACAGAGGAAGTTTGAAGGAAAACCAAAATAGAAAAGAAAAAAGATAAAGCCTGATAAAAGCATAAAATAATAAGGCAAAGGAAAACTGCTGGCTTTGGCCTACCGTACCAAGATCAGTCTTAAGATCTGTGGGCAGACTTAACTTTCTGCCGGGTCCCTTTACTGAAACAAAAGCATAGGAAACAAAGCACCAGTTAATCCTTTCAAAACAAAAGGATGAAATAATAGAAAATATGCAAACATAAGAAGGGATGAAGCAAACCAAAGCAAATCACTGAACTGAACAGAACCAGGACATGCACATGACAGGCACAGCTGCACACATGCTCCGCACTGTCCCAGGCCTGTGCTTCAAAGTCTAAAGCAGGGCCAGGGTCAGGAGTACTTGGGTCAAAGGGCAAACTGAGGTTAAGTACTGGGGCTGCAGGCCTGGGGGTCCCACATGAAACACAAATAAACACGTCACCTCTGGGCGTTAATAAGAGGGCAACAAAAGAACAGGTTAAAACATTTTGCAAGCATTTTGCAGAGAACTGCAAAGGTTAAACTTGAGATGAATCAGTGTCCC
Organism: Periophthalmus modestus; assembly: GCA_019594935.1. Taxonomy (NCBI): domain Eukaryota; kingdom Metazoa; phylum Chordata; class Actinopteri; order Gobiiformes; family Gobiidae; genus Periophthalmus; species Periophthalmus modestus. The sequence continues at coordinate 8,362,484 of JAIEZT010000009.1, forward strand.
TTTAGAGAAGAGGAGGTCAAATCTGTCATTTGTGTTGTGTTTGAAATAATGAACGAGGATGGACACGCTGAACGAGATACATCTGTGTTTTGCTGCAAATTGCAAATTGCAAAGTGTGTGTATACTCGTACTTGGTACTTTCCTTGAAAGATGCAGTTTCCCTAAACAGCAAGTACACATCAAAGGCATGTTGTTTTAGATAAGCTGGTTCAGACGGTTCTTCGTGGTTTACGGAGAGCAGTAGTAACTTTAAACAAATACTTTTGTCAATGCCATGTGAATGTGAAATGGCATATTTTCTGCAAACAGAACCGTGTGGTGGTGGAAGGTCACATTTATTGTTATACAGCTTGCAATATAATTATTAAAACTTTAATTACAAACTATGCCCATTTAACTTAGCTGCTTTTATATGTGTTTTTGTTTATGATCCCAGAATCTTACCGTGTGCCTTAGTCCCTCAGTATTTCCTACACAACGGTTATTGCTGCTAAATTTTGATTACAGCAAGCTGTGCTTTTTGGTCCCATGGTATTTTTGCGGTTCTTAAAAGATTGTTTTAATTATAATAGTTTATGGATCTTAAAGTAATCCCCAGTCTGTGGAAGAAACACTGTTTAATTCCAGGAGCCAGAATACTAAAGCCTAGAAGTTACCACAGTGATAGCACAAAGCAAGCTGAGGTCTTATCTATCAGTACAGCAGCTGGGCACCATGCGGTTATTAGACAAGACAGTGATGAATGTTAGCCAAGAGGACAACAAGATGACACTGTGTAGTTAGTGACAAACACGAAGACACAGCCAGAGACACAGTTAGCCTCTTAATATCAGAAGCATGTTGACTTTAAGACTGGTAACAATGAAAACCTACACAGTACACATACTAGAGACAGGAGGAGAAAGAGAAAGACCAGCTCTCTCCCCTCCACCCAAAGCCCCAGCCTCACAGTGAAGCTAAATGATGGATGATCCCAGGCCCAGCACCGATCTGGCCTCTGCAGCGGGACAGGGAGACAATGCAACGCCAGCAGCCCACCACACACACAAGCACAAGAGACCACCACAGCTACCCCCTTTCAGCTCTATACACTGCAAGCAACCACGAAATGAGTTTGCTGTCAACATTTGGGCCACTGAACAGTGTATTTCAATGTTTATGTGTTGTGTGTTGTGTTAGAGCATATTCTATAATAATATTCCCTATTCAGTTCTACAAGTTTGTTGTATAGGTTTGTGTATTAGCTCTAGCTTTGAACTAACCCTGCAAGTCCAATGATCAAAGCTATCCTTTCAAAATCATTTCAATATTTTAAAGTATATATTTATGCATAGAAATAAAGTTGACATCTTTATTATTATTATTATTTCAATTTATAGTTGTTGAATTGTGTTGTTTATTTCAATTTATAGTTGAGAAGCTTTTTTTGCTTGTTTGTTTGGCTCTGAATCGTCTTATATCATAAAGGTTGGCAAAAATATGACATGCTATTGTTCCAAAACCAATCAAATGCATTTAAATATGGTTTAGTTTTATCTTATACTATCATCTCTCACAAAATACAAAAACAGTGAACCTGAAGTCAAAGTAAGTCAACATTAGCAGTATAAAGAGCAATTTACTAAACCACTAAACATGCACCTGTTTGCACCTGAGTGACAAAATTGTGTTCATTGCCATAGAAATTTTCTTTTCAAATCAGAGTTCTCTCTTTTAAATAGGCAAAAGTTTTTATATTACAAATTATAGGAGATGTAAAGACTATTCTGAACTAGAGCTAACACACACAGTCTACAACGTATCTGTCATTGTGTCGTAGTACTTCATTGTTGTAGACAGAAAGCTGTTTTTTTTGTCAGACAGGAACGTTTGTTTACCTGCTTTTCGAGTTTCGGCAACTTTCTGCAGCTTTCCTCAGAGACATGCAATCATGTAGTGATGTGTCTTGTAGGCTGCTTGCTTTGGTTTGCTTTCGCCAAGGAACATAAATTGTTAAGAGGAAGCATACACCTTATCACATATGGAATGCAGTCCTGGAGAAGGCAGAACTGCAAAACCAAGTAAAGCTGCCTATAAGACACGTCACCATCAAGTGATGCTTCTGAGGAAGGCTACAGGATGTAGCCAAAACATGTAAAGCAGGTAAACAAAAAGAATCGCTTACTTTCTGAAGTTTACAGCTGAAGACAGAATTAACATTTACCAAAGAAAGGGCATTAAAGACAGTGTTGCTCACAGTGTGGTAGCATACTAACATGCACAGTGCATGAGTGAGCCTCCCCTTTCACTCCTCTGTATGAATAATGCATCAAAACCAACAGGCAGGTGTCTATGTCTTTCGTAGGGGTCCTAGTCCTCCCCTCTTCTTACCATTGTCCAGTAAGTAAAAGACTGGACTGTGGTGGCTGGCTCTCAGACTGGCCACAGGCTCGGGCAGGACGCGGGGGTCATTGTGGAGGGAGCTGGGGTAATGAACTGGAACCCAACAAAACACAGACAAACTGTTCAGGCCCACAGGGGAGACACATACAGCTGGACTGGGAAGAGTGGAAAGTAACTGGGAAGAAAAAACAGGGTTAAAATTATAGGAAGAGAGGTTTTATATAAGACTATTATGACAACAAGACAGATTACAACATCTACTTTGACTACTACTACTACATTTACAACTCCTGAAAAAGTTAGGACATACAATAATTTTTAGAAGTAATATAGCCACAAAAGAAAAGGCTTATGTTGACTTTTTTGAAATTTTGAGTATTACTACTACTACTACTAAAACTATTACCGTAATTTCACAGCCATAGGGCGCACCGGATTATAAGGCGCAGTTCAGTTACGGGTGCTTTTTCTGCATTTAACACATAAAAAAGGTACACTGGGCATTAGGGCGCAGGCACGGTAAAACATGCATGTTAGTTTTGCTTCCTTTGCCTTTTTTAGAGCACATACTGTGTTCGGTTGTGCTTTATTCAGCATATTCAGCAAGTATTCAGCATATGCTCACATCATTTTTTCAATCAATTCACAAATCCATCAAAGTCTTCATCCTCTGTATCTGAAATGAACAGCTGCGCTAGATTTCTATAAAAATACACCAGGTTCCCTCTCGTCACTGTCAGAGTCCGTTTTGTTGCCGTACCGCTCCACGTGAACGATGCCGCCTTTTGCGAAAGCTCAAAGAACAGTGCAAGCAGATACGTGAGCCCAAGCATCCACAATCCATTCACAAATCGTGGCGTAACTTACCCAGCGCTGCCTCCTGGTCTCTGAAAGCTGTGTTTGCCGTCTGACATCCATCGCTCCCACGATGTTTGCAACTTTTACCCGCGCCTTATGGTCGTGAAATTACGGTACACAAGTTCCAGTAAAAAATAAATAAATAAATAAAAAAAAAATAAAAAAAACTGAAGCCAATAATATTAATATGTCCTAACCTATTTGTTTTTTTGTAATTACTGCATTACAACTCATGCTATTACGAGACAATAGCGATACTTACATGTGATATTTTCCGTCTTTAAATTTGTATTTACAGCTTTAAAAATGTCTCAGCTTTTTTTTTTTTTTTTTTTTTAATTTAATTGTTCCAAATGGTAGTTTTACCGCAGTGACCAGTACAACCACACATTTTCATAACACAAAATAACACCAATTTCCCTGGCAACAGTGACCTGACATGCCTTTTGCTGCAACGTGTCAGGAGACCACTCTAGTGTAAGACCTAAAATAGACACTTTCTTCCCACACTTTTCCCACTTAAAAGAGGCTTAGTACATCAGATCCATTACACCACACTTCTAACACAAAGTGAAGCTGGAATACCAATTGTGTAATCGTGTAACAAAAGCAAATGGGAGCACAGACAGACCGAGGATCTAGTTCCCTCTTCAGCCTCAGAGAAATGATTAAACACTGATTTAGAGCCGGAAAAGTTTGCTCAATTTATTCACGTCACACATATTTAGTCAAAGCTTTCTGAACAATTGCCGAGTCTCAATTTTGGAGGCAATTAACGTACTTTAGTTTCATGTAGATGTTTTAGTTGGCTTCAATTGTTTTATGTGTCAAATATTCATAGAACTATTCATTGTCTGTAGTAATATTATCTCATGGGTGGAGCAATACCAAAAACAGATCTTTCATCAACTTTACATTACTTGTAAATATGTTGGTATCTTTATGGCATCCAATATGGTATCAGTTTTATACCAACCTTACTCTTACTTGGTATTAGATTGGGGAAAAAAGTCACTGGTTTCACCCCTATGACTAAAGCTGCATGTCGAGCAGTTTGGATTGGAGATTTCTCAGAGGGCGGTGCTCTTTCTTGTGACTCATTGTGTTGAGCTAGAAACTATTGCCTACAGGAGTTATCCCAAACATATTGTTCACTTGATACAACATATCTTGTAATCTGTCCAATTTGTTGAGATCTCTCATTTGAGTTCCACCAATGAACACCCCTGAAGTCACAACTCAGGTCGTTCGTGCTGCTTCCAATATACTCACTTGGTAGACTGTTTATGTGAAACATCCGTTTGAAAAGTCATATTTACGATTGATCCTACGCCACATGAAAGCGGCATAGCCCAGGACTAGAACAAGATCAAAATAAGTCTACATTAGAAATAAACGGGGCTCAAACCAGGACCAAAGAGTAGACAAACACTAGAAGCTCGTTGCCATCAGCAGTGGATGCATTATTGTAACAGAATACTCAGGCAGCAAGTATTTTCTTTCAAAATATTTATTTCTTTTTCTCTTTTAAACTAATTAGATCTTTCTTGGCAGCAGCATTGGCAGGTGGCAGTTCAAGCCCCTCTTTGTAAACCTATCTCTGCTTTGGTAACATGACCTAAGCTATATTTATCCCCCTGGGTCAGACAGGTAGCTCTCCCTGGCATCTCCTTGTGGTAGTCAATCTGCAGTCACACACATGGCAGAGATCAACCCCCAACCTCCGAAACAACAGACCTATGGCCACTAAACAGACAAGCCAACCCGGTGGACAAGCAGCAAGACAGGGACAAGCCCAATTACTGGACCTCTAATGACCGCAGAAATCTGGGAAAAGAGGTAAAAATAAGCGTGAGAGAAAGGTGAGCGGGATAAAGCTGTAGTTATTGACACACACAGGGAATTGTGAAGGCTGGTTCTCTTAATAAGCTGTCGACTGTATATGATTCATAAGAGGCTCAATGTGGCATATAGCAACAAGCTAACAACAACTCTAATGGCCAAAGAGAAGGTGAACCGTGAACTCTGCACTTTTGGCAATATACTCTGTCAGCTATGGGACAAAAATGTACACTTTGCCTATCTGTGTTAATTGACGTGTGCAGAATGATGTGGTCAAGTTTGGTACAGTGTTTTGGTTTAATCTAATTTTCTTTAGCACACATTTTCAGTTGGTTCAGTGTTGTTTTTAAATCTTTATCCAAATTGCAAATTAATTTACTGTCACTGCACATCTATCTAAGAGAGCAGTGTAGTGACATTTTGTCTCTTTGTTTGGACTTAATCTGTACTATAGAGTTTAAACAAAGCTTCATGCATTTCCTTTAGTCAGGTGTTAAGAAAAAAAAAATTACAATGTTGCAGCACAAAGTTCAAGAAACAGCAGGAGGTGTTGGCCTAAACAAAATACTACCATGTGCTGGTCCGAAAGTCAATACACAAAAACTACCATAAATTGTAACTAAATTGTTTGTCATAGTTTAATATCAGAGTGAGAGAAGATACTAAAACGGAGGGGCAATGTTATACTCAGAATATAATGTACCATCTATTAATATAATTAAAAGTTCTACTGTCCAAATGACTTGTGTGACTCCACCCTTCCTTGTCCATCTAATACATATTATTTTATACGACATCATTCCCAGTCTCTTAAAGTGACCCAGGCCTTTTATTAGAGCATGTCAAGCTGCATCTGTCCCTGCGGTTTTCCTTCATCTCTCTCATTCCGCCTCTCCATTTCTTTCTCTGCCTTTGCGTCTCCAATTAGCAAATGACAGGAGCGTAATGGGACAAAATGACCATGACCCAGTCACATAACAAAGCTTTCTGCAGCGACAGCAAGGAACAAGTCGTCCTGCTTTTACCATGATGTCTTTCTGCTCCTGTGATGGCAAATGTTCAAGAAGAATAACTCTGCATCACTTAATAATCAAACAAGGAGGACCATTAGGAGGAGACCAAGTATTCTAAAAACAACACAATTCAACTGTCCTTTGGTGTAAATGGAAAGGAAGGATGTCTCACAAGCTTTTCAGTCACACTATCACATAGCGATATTTGCCTTTTGAAGTAGCATCTTTTATCATGTCCAAATCTGAGTAAAACCCAGCTCAAACAATGTCTGAAGTAAAGCAAACCAAGACTAAAACTAACTATTGTAATAACTGTGCCTATATATAAGCTGGGCTAATCTTGAGAGATTAGCAACATATCTGTTCTAATATCGGTATTGGTGATATCAGAGAGTTTTCCCAGAATGCCAGATATCGGTATCAGTCTGATAGTGTAATTTTAATATTTGGCTTCAATATTTTTTATAAGCTAAACCTGTTTTGGTATGGCCATTTGTCACTCCCAGTTTGTCTGCAGTGTATGAAAATAGAGAAATTGCATTAAAAATGTATAGCTGTATGTTTACAAAATCATGCAGAAAAATAATTATATACTATAATTTTTGTTATCATTAGTTTTTTATAACAAAATTTGTGAATTTAGTCATAATTTAACATAGATTTCTGGACCATGCTATTGATTTTAACCTTGATATGGTTATCAGCAATTCTCGGCTATTGGCTTTAACAGCAGGACAAAGATTGGATAGCAGTTTCGGCTCAAAAATTCCATATTGGACCATCCCTATTAATTTACTAAAGGAAATAAACCAGCTCCAAAAAAGTCCAAATCAGGTCTATACCTGGACTACAATTAAATATAAAGAACACTGACCCAGCACTAGACTAGGAATAATAAAGAATTTCACAATCAGAGCAAACACTATTTGACTCTAATCCATGTAATATTTAAGCTAAGAAACCTTATGTTTCCCGAGTGGCCACTACACCATAGTGTGGGAACCCATGGTCTGGACAAGTCTTTAAACATATAATCCCCCCAAAGCGGTGTGGGCCTTTACACTCTAAATCCTTCTATAAATGTCTGACCTTATGACCAACAATTTATTAAAAAAGGCTTGCTGCTAATGTTAATGTCGCTATGTGCTCTGCAGTACTGAAGATAATATAAAGGTTAGCACAAATCCAACGGGAAAAAGCAAGGCCATGTTTTTGACCATTAAACAAATGGCTTCAGTGCTGACCAAAAGACCTTTTGATTTTTGCTTCAACATTTTTCAATAATTATAAAGTACGCTAATGACATCTGGCTTTGTTTGTCCCTTGTTGGATTATGGGACCACATTCATCTATTCTATCAACTTTAGTTCAATGTGATTAGTTCTCAAACTTTTAAAAGCCAGTGCCATTTTAAAGACTCTGTATATCTGTAACTGAAGATTGAAGACTAAAACTATGAATACATTTAGATGAATGCAAAATTAAAACCATTGGCTAAGGACCTATAATCTGTATTATAACCTAGAGTAAATGCAGTGAAAGTGAGAAACTTTTCAGAATATCAAAATTGTAGAAATTGTTCTATTATTGCGATACAACAAAAAAAGAGGGGACAACAACATATTTATCATATTCAAAAAGGGACTAGTTGACAATAAAAGCAACAAAATAGATCAAATGTAAATAAAACATTATTATAGTTCATTTAGTTGAGACTTTTCCATTTTAAAAACCCAAGCCTGAAATTATCTTCCAAATGTGACTTACAGTACCCCTTTCACTGCATGGAGTCCAGGTTTTTTCAGCTATTTTGGCACATTCTAACAGACAGTTTCAAACTATCAAATTTTAAACAGGTACAGATGTTAGGCACGCTCCCTTTCTCCCTGAACAAAATATAGCCTACTGCAACTTCTTCACTTTTTGGAAAAATAAGTACCGTAGCTTTGGTTCTCAATACAGACAGATGACATCACAATATTCGATAGGGCAAAAATATTGAATTGCTAACATTAATGTAGTTAAAATTAAGATTTGTGTTGAAATATAGCTCTGGGGCCTGTAGTCACTGAGAGAAATGATCAGATTCAAGATTTGTGAATTTACTTTTTGGATATTTCATGGCAAAGAACCATGTTACTCTAGAATCTGAAAACTACAGATTCTTTGATAATGTTATAATATAATAACTATATGAAATTATATTTTGTAATGATCTGTTATTGTTGTTCATGTAACTGCATTTGTATGCTACAATTGGTTGGTACGCCGATAAGTGTATTTGATAGTTGGATTTGTCAGTTAATGGTCAGTTCGGAGACTGGCTCGGCTGAATTGAGACTGCTGTTGTTGTGTGCTTTTTTTGGCGTGGGTTAGAAAAACTTCAGCTCACACCAGAACACTACAATATTATAACATGTATTTAAAGGGTTTCTGTTTTAGTGCACTGGAGTGTAATAAGAATACATTTGTGAAGCAGTGTGGTTATTCTCTTTGGCCTCCAGTATCAACAAGCTATTTCCTTTACACTGCAGCTCACGGGAGTCTCTCTTTATTTGGACCTCCTTCTGTAAATATTAGAGACGCTTCAGGCTCAAATCCCTCAAGGTCAAAAGTCTTGCACAAATTCTCTGTGATAAGCAACTCCAGCAGACAGTCCTCTTACTTATATTACATGTATACGCAATGTGGTTAGTGATCTATTATAAATCCATACTTTAACATAAAACCAGTAGCTTACATCTGGTAACTGTCAATAACATAAGACACTGAATTAGGGAAGTGCAATTCACCGTGTTTTAGTTGAATCCTGATCAAATTGTGGGCTTTTTTCTGCAATATTGCAGTAAAAGCTGAATTTGTATGATTATACATTTTTTTGTGTTAAAAGGCCGATATTAGGTTATTTTCTGATCTATGTTATAATGTTGTTTCCTCATCAAAAACATACCATAACAATCTGTACTACGCAAAAGGTAAAAAGTAGCTGTTAACTTGACCACTACCGCTTCATGACATCACGAGGTGGAACTGAGCATTTAGAGATGTAAACAGACTAATAATGCATGATTAGTCAAACATGTCTAAATGAAAGAAAACACAACTCCGGGTATGTTTTTGAGAAGGTAACATTATAACATGGTTTAAAGCTCACAAGTCAATTTTGCTTAATACAGGATCTTCAAATGGCACCGAGATCTTATTTATGTTCATGAAATTAAAACTCTTGTATGTCTTATTTTTTGGAAGTAAATGTATACATGCACATCCCACAGTTTAGCTACTCTGACAAAAATGGGGTATAGTGTATTTTATGTTTCAGGCAATGGCAGGTCAGATCAGGTGTGTAAAACTAAAATACAGATTCCACATTTTACACTCTCACATACAGTAGGGCATGCCCTGGACCAATGTGTCTATAAAAACAAATGCAATTCATGAGAAAGTGCTATTTTATTAAATACTTCAAACCTCAGATGACACAAGGACAGAGCACTTTGGTCAGTGTAAGTAACACTTTCCATGGTTTGACCTTTCTCCTCACATTTGTGGAAACTAGTGCTGTTCTTTACACAAAATCATGAAAGGTGCTGCACTTTGGTCTTTTTCAGATTGCTGTTGCCCAAACGCACATTTCTGATGCTGCCAACCAGGTCATAATAAATATATAATCAAGTACAAACATAGGAGACGGTAGCTTTATGTTCACACTTTCCTCTCTTTCACCCTCTACATAGCCCAAGTCAAGCTCTGCATTCTGTCTAACAAATATTTAACTGACAGCTCCTCAATTATTAATCTTAGCTGATATGAATCAATATTTAAACACTATCGCAAGCTACCCGAATCTTAAGACCCAAATATATGAAGCTATTATTATTTCAAAAATTAGTCAGCAACATTTAAATGTCATTAACTTCAAGCAATCAGCATAGCAGCAATTCATTCTGCAAATACTTCACGAACGGTAACTGCTGAGAAGGAGATGACAGGCCAGAAAAGACAGAAAGAAAAAAAATATGGAAATAATTTTAACCAAAGATACTCTTGAGACTATCCATGGGTATCAGCAAAATTTGTACAGTCACCGTAGCAATTAACAATTCAAAACTATATATATTCAGCTTTAGAGAACTGAAAAGTGAAAAAAAAAGCGAAAATTGCGCCTATAAACAGGAAAATGAAATTTATGATATTTTTCCATATAACTTAAATCAATAGATTATAAGCAGGTCCCAACACCATGCCATGCATTTGATGAAGCTAAGCAACTAGGAGTATATTATAAAAGAAAATCAACCAAAATTACCTCATGAACTATATGATTTCTACAGACAGTAGTTCCAGTACTGTTACAATTCAAATGACTGCATTCCCAGCAGCTCACAGTGCAGTTCAGTACACGCCGTAGTGTTGTTATTGGCCGAAGTGTCAGTGTGATTGTGAGAGCAGTGGTTTACCTGAGGTGGGTGAGCGGCTCCTCTCCATGTCGATGGACTGCTGGTTGTCAGAGAGTTCAGTAAGGCCTGGATAAGGAAGGAGAGGAGGAAGAAAAGGAGGAAGAAAAAGAGTGAGAGGAAGGGGAGAAAAACAAAGTGAAAGAAGAAAGGGACAAGAACAAAAATAAGAAATATAGTACATACAGTCTGTCAGGTCATGTTAAATACGACGGTCACAGAGTCAAGTTTGATTTGATGAGCCACACTGCCCCTCACACTGACTAAATGTGAAAGAGATAGTGTTTCCATAACGGGTTGTTTATTAGATCCTCATAACCGCAGCAACAACCTACCTATGTAACCTATGGATGTTGTTTAAATTTATCTGCACATTGGTGTATTATTTTAACATGGATTTTGTTGTTTCAAATTAGTAAGTATACCTAGGAGACAATAACACAAATAGAATTGTGAATACCAGTAGCATTGTTTTGGGATCCAAACAGTTCCTTACTTCCATGAGAAACTGATTTTACTAACATAGCAATGTATTTCTTTGACTATAAATTATAAATAGATAGATCAATTATGTTTAAATAATGTAGTTTTTCAAGCTATATTTCATAAAGACACCATCTATAGAAGTTTAAAGTAGAAGGCCCTATATAGTACATAACCAGCATCCAATTGAATCTTATTTGTTATCTCTAAAATCTGTATACATTTTACAGAGCATATCTATTAGTTCTGAATGTGAAAAAAAAAAAAAGAAAAAAAAAAAAGAATTTGCCATTGTGAGGGGCACAGAGACTGTAACCTGATGTGACCTGCACTGGCATCTGCTCATTAAATGTCAGGAGCTTATTTTGGAGGTTTTAACTGCATTGTGTTCAAATGTCAACATGAGCATAATCATTTGAGGACAGCAGCAGTGCACCAGTGCAGATCTCATGATGGAGAGGCCGAGACACACACTGAGAAAAACAATACAAACATACAACACATATCACATCAGTCAAATGTTCATTCACATGCTTCGAGCACAGGCCAGACCACATACAAGGACTTGTATGTTTCTATTGTGAATAATGCAGTAGCAATGTTAGTAGTGTTGACTATACCTGGAGCTAAATCTGTATCGTCAATGTTGCACATAAGTTACACTGAGTAACTTTTCTGACGGGGTTCACCAAATTCTTGTTTCCATCAAAATGCTTGCTTGGAATGTTATGTTTTTATTACTCAAATCCCAAGAAAAACATGCTGCCTCTCTGCAGAACTGAATTGCAACCAAACCTAGATTTTCAATTTAGATTTTTTTTGTTTTGTTTGTTTTTTTTACAGTTCTACCCACAGGCATAAATGGTCACTAATTTTCTGAAACGATTAACTCAGCTTTTTGTTCCTTAAAGATCCCATATTACACTATTCTCTGATTTATGTTATAATGTTGTTTCCTCATAATAAATATACCCGGAATTGTGTTGTGTTTCATTCACACATGTTTAACACACAAACCTGCAGTTTTAAGCGAGTTCTTTTCTCAAACAGGAAACAATGTGCTCCCTTGTGTGATGCCATGTAGTAATACACGAAGTGCTCCACTATGTTTTTAAACGCCATACACTTTCACTAGAATCATTTGGATAATTTCAGCCCTGGAATTGCCAATTTCTACTAAAAATACAAGGTAACTGTTCATTTGAAAACTACCACTTTATGACATCACAAGGCCAGGCCATCTTGAGCTTTGAAGATGCTGACAGATGAATAATAAAGAATTACTCAAACATGTGTGAATGAAACAAAACTGAACTCCAGGAATGCTTTTGATGAGGTAACATTATAATGTGGCTTAAAGCTCACCAGAGCCACTCTCCATGCTAAAAGTTATCTGTAATCATGAACTAAAAGCACATAGTTCTACTTGAAGTGATGAGCAATAGGCTACTTTACTTTCAGGGGACTAAATGTTGTCATTAAAATATATATCAGTGGGTCATATAATCTTAAAAGTTGGCCTTACTGCTCTTTCTGCAAAGGACATAACAATGGACATGACTGGAATATAGCTTTATAATCATGAAACATGTGATTACAAGTTGCTTAGATCCAGTCATCTCCTGGTTTGTCCTTTTGCTTCAGAGGTTTTGTTTTTCACTTCACACACACAGCTCCTCCACGGGCTTTGGGAGGGCCCTACTTACTCTGGTAGGAAGTACGGATCCTTTTCTTTGAATCTGAGTAAAAGTTAGACAGGCCGCGCATGCAAAACTCTGTACGGCAGGCCCCACATGCCCACAGCAGCCACCAGGGAGAGTCAGAGGGAGAGGGGTAAAAATCAAAAGAAGTTGAGAAATAAAAAGCGGCAAAGTGAAATAATAATACAAATGTGATGTATTATACAAATTAGGAGGAAAGGGTTAGGGAAGAGGAAAGGAGAGAGAGAAGATCAAAGTCCAAATTAAAGTGAGACAAGCAGTGAGTTAGTGTCAGGGAGGGACAGACCGCTACTGAAACACAAACCCAGGGTCAGCTACTTAAACACAGTGTAACAGTTATTACACCACAGCATTTGGATAGATTATATTATAATACATTTGAATTGTCAATTAAAGTTTACCATAACATCTTCATTATTAGTTCTGTTCAGACATGGTAATGATAACTTGCTTAAAATATTTACTTGAAAAAAATTATTATTACCAGTGCGAAAACAGACCTCAACATAATGAGTTGTTTATTAGACCCTCATAACCACAGAATCAAGAATAATAAAACCTATGTAACCTCTAGATTTTCTTTTAATTTATCCATATGCTAATTTATCATTTTAACATATATTATTTTTGTTTCTGATTAGTTAGTATACCTAGGAGACAAATACACAGATAGAAATGCATTAGAATGAGGTCCTTATGCTTAAGATTCTTGTGTTCAGACCTCTATTTGTTTCAAACCTTGACACTTTCATGCCCATCAGACTATAAATCGGGATGAGGGGGAGTACTAACTTTCTCACACCTGGGATAAAGAAGTCAGACAGCAGATGGCGCTGTCGTCCTTCTGCTCCAAGTAGGAAGCCTGCTCTGAATTCAGTTTAAATCAGTTTATCCGACACATCACTACAACATCATCTGACACTTCTGAGGAAAGCGGCAGCCAAAACTGTCAAGGTATGAAATGAATAGAGGTCTGTATATAGGAATCTCGTATAATGTTGGTATATTTATAGTTAACTTCACTAGTACTCATTTAAAATCTATATTATTTCATATAGATTACATTAAATACACATTTTGACACTGCTCAAACTTTTGTCTCAGCTCGATATCAGCACAAGTACTTATTTTTGGTCTATCTTCAGATTGATTTTAAAGCCTCGATTCAAAGACGCTTACAAAAGGGGAAGTCAGAAAGAGGTTAAGTGCTGAGGTTGTCAATAACGGGCACTTATGCAACAGTAATATTTAAGTGTTGGTTTCAAAAAGCCCAAAGTCATGTCTTAGTCTGCTGTGGCTAAAAAAGCTGTCAAAGATTCATATTAAGGGATTATATAAAGCGCCTAAATATTTAAACATTAAACCTTGGTTAGCTAAGGTCACTTTACTTCACATTTGTTAGTTTTTAATGCTGGGATGTATATTCTTATAGAAGACAGTGAGTTTTAGATCCCTTCACCAAAATTAGTAAGAAACAAAGGGGACATAGGATAAGGGTTGGTACATCCTGCGGCTTTCACTACATATCAAGTCTACACTCAAGCAAGAATGCATAAGACATAAAAAATCTCAGACAACATGCATATAATGCAGACATGAGATGCAGCCTGTTACATGCACCTGGTTTCATTGTGCAGACAGGCAAACTGACATGGACAGTGTTTAGGCTCTGTGAAAGTGTGTGTGTGAGAATCAGAGACAGGACAGAGAGAGGACAGAGGGAGGGTTGATTTTAATTGATTTAAGTATATATTTTATTTGATTTACTTATTTTATTGCATGCCCTTATTGTTTTGGTTTTTTTTTTCATTTATTTTATCATAGTTTATATTTCCTATTATAATTCATTGTTTTATGTCCAATTATAATTCATTGTTTTATGTTGCACCACTCTCCCGAAGTTCCTAGTTTGTGAATTTTATTCACTGACAATGGTAATAAAATGTATTCAAATTCTGATATTAAATGAGATGATAGTATTAGCTCTGGTAGCATTTGTTGTTTGTTGATCAAAATATACATCTTTCAAATATGATTTGAGTGGGGTAGTGTGGAGATTGAAGTCAGCTGATCAGAGGCGGCGGGAGGAGCAGTGGGGTGGATGAGGTCGGTGAGGTATGGAGGGGACTGATTATGGATAGGTTTGTAGGTGATCAGGAGGATCTTGAAATTGATGCACTGCTGGATGGGGAGTCAGTGGATTTGTTGCAGGAGGGGGTGATATAGTCTGGTGAATGGACGTGGGTGAGGAGGCAGGCGGCAGAGATCTGAACGTATTGAAGTTTTTCAAGGTCAGTTTAGAGAAGTCTGTAGAGGAGACTATTGCAATAGTCGAGTCTGGAGGTGATGAAGGCGTGGATGAGTTTTAGAAGCAGAGAGGGAGAGTGAGGGGATGAGGCAAGCAATGTTACAGAGGTGAACAAAAGCAGTCTTGGTGATGTGGGGTCTGAAGGATAGGGTGGTGTTGAGGATGAATCCAAGGTTTCTGATCTGACCTGACGGACTGTGACTGTGTGGCCGTCTAAATAACTAAATATATTTGTTTGTATTTATAAATTTAAGCCCAGTTGTATTTAGTAACTGTCAATAAGTTTCAATAAACGATTTTAATTGTAATTCAATCAACAATATGGACAAGACCGACACTATGTGACAGGAGAGCGGAAAGAAGGAGAGACAGGACAGCGGTATATATGTAATGAATGCCTATATGACATCAGTGTACATGTATTGCAGTCTGAATGCTACCTGAGGTGGACTGTCTGTTCCTGCGAGGGGAACGGGTAAGGCGTTGATAGGGGTCTGAGGAACCGTATAGATCCAGCGTTGACATACACAACAAAATGTTTTTTTGCAAATAGTCCACCACAGCGAGGCCATTGCAGTTTCCAAATGCCAGACTTAAGAAAAAAACAAGCAGAGACACAAGTTAAAAGAAAAAAGGAGAGTGTTAATAAGATGAGACATTCACGCCTCAAACACCAGATCTGATATTAAAAGGTGTTACACATACAAGACACTGGCAAATCAACACCTGCAATTTTTTGTTATTATTATAATCAACAGAAAACTTGTACTGAACACTGCAGTTAGTTTTAAGAATAGGAGGACAAATGGTTTTCAATAGCTTTCGATTTTAGCAGAAAATTGCTATGTACCAAACCAACCCAGTTTTCCCACAGATTAAACATGGATTATGCATATTTTCCGGTGGAGCCACTTTCTTGCTCCCAGAGAGATTTTATTGCTTTGTCTAGTGTGTTCCACAGCATGGTATTACACCTACATATACTGCAGTTATTCAATTACAGGTATTTTTATAGCTAAAAAATACTTTTAAAATTATGCATTCTTATAGACTTGTCTCTCCACAGATCTGACCCGTAAATTAACCTGATATCGTCATCTGCTTGCCATATACATAGTTTAATTTAAAGCAATACTGTCGAACATTTGAGATAATGTAATAACACCTCTACATGTAGACAAGTAGTTGGGGTTTCAGAAGAGTTAGGGTACTACACTATCACCCCTCCTTAGTAAATCTGTCCTCCCTCCCTCAGTGCGGCTGTGGTAAATATGTGGGGCAGCCAGACTCACAGGCCATAAGCAGAGTTGATGTCCACACTGGTGATCTGCTGAGGAGGCTCTCCGTCCACCCACAGCAGCTGCACCACTAGCTCCGCTTGGTATCCAGGGGGCACCCGCACACAGCGCTCCTTCACCCTGAGAGCAATACAAGAGATAAATGTGTTATTATGTGCTAGATCTAAGCCTGGTTACATGGATGGGTTATGAATAAGGAAGGGTGTTTAGTATAAAACCGGTATCAGTGAAGTTTTAAGAAACTTTAAACATTGTTTCCTGACCAATGTCTATATTATTCTCTTATTTCAGTTGTTAATTGTTATAAGAATATTACATTGGCAGCAGATTAATAACATGATAACAGCACACTAATAAGAAGTGTAATTCTTATTATCTACATGGGAATTAATTGTAGAAACATGATATATTGGTCATTCAACTAATTCATGGTGCGGTGAGTAATTGTAAGTTAGCAGGAAACATGTATTATTTATAATAACAATAATACAGAAACAGGGCTCATTATCTGATTTACCATGTTATTACCAGCTTGTTATTTCTATGTATTTTAATTTATGGGTTTTACCTATTTATTGCTATTATTGCTTATGTTAATTTTACTGGTTTTACTGTTATGGACAAGTGAGATAAAATTAGGCATTTATTTTGTTTGCTGTCTTTTGTTGTTGTTCCTATATCTCTGTGTAGCACTTAAAAAACTTTGTTTATAAAATGTGCTACATAAATAAAATGAATTTGGTTATAAGCACTGTTCTATAAAGTTAAGTGAGTGACCAAAATATCTGGACTTCAGCATACAGGTGTAATATTGATCTTACTTGAGGCAGCTGTCCTTCATGCCTTCTGGAGTGCTTCCTCGCGGACTAGTGGCATGTGGGTGGTGGGCCTGGGGGGAGTGGGACCCTGATTCAGAGAAACACGGGTTGTTCTCTGTTTCTGACGGAGAGATGACATCCTCAGGCTCACACTGCAGACGCACCTCCAGCGACTGGCAACGCAAAAGTCTGGTCATTATCTGATTTCTGGAGTTATCTGGAGTTATTGAAATGTCACGTAAACAGATATATTTGATATGAGTAATGTGATTTGTCTTTCTGATTGTTCACAATGGTCTAGACAAGGAAGATTGTGTAAAAAAGGGCAAACTAATATGGCAAATACAGAAATGAAAATGTAAAAAATATAAAAGTAAAATATCATTATACTTTGCCCTCCAAATATAAACACTACTCTAAAAAACCCACACACTTACTGACGTGTAGATATTCAAGTTTTACTGGCCATGGAAATATACTTATTGATCAACATTGCTTTTGTATTGGATTAGGTGTATTCACATCATAATATTGTAGCCATTCACAAAATTGCAATGAGTTTAAGGCAAAACATTTTATAGTGAGAACATACTCACCAAGCTTAAAATGTGTTAAAAAAAATCCTACTGAGTTTCACATACACCTAACAAAGAATGTGTGATTCATTATAACCTTTATACCATAAACATATAGCAGTGTTTCCCAATAATTAATAAAGATGTAATGGCTTTGCATACTATAAATTAGTACAACATGACACTTTTAACTTATTAATGAATTAATCATTGGTTTTATATAGCACTTTTCATGACACTCAAAGTGCTTTACAGTGCATTATTCATTCTTGACAGAAGCAAGGCTGTCAATCTGCACCATCGGCTTCACCGATCACCACCAACACTCACATACACACCAAATTCATACAAGGCAAAGTGGATGAAATGCCTTGCTTAAGGACACAACAATAGATTTTGCCACCAGTGCTCCTTTGCGATACCTGCTAGTCCCGGTGATCTCCCATCCAAGTATTAAGCAAGCTTTTGAGATCTGATAAGATCAGGCTATGACAAGAGGGTATGGCCATATTACCATATAATCCATGAAATATCATTAAAAGATTCAATACAAGAACATTTTCATGACTATAATAACATTTTCACTTCAAAATATTATAAAAAATCTCTTCTGAATAAAGAATCATTAGTGGCACCATTTAATCTGTGCAATAGCTTGCAGAAAATATGGCACTATTGTTATACAGTATATACTACACTGATGGAAAAACCTAAATCTGGACTAGAGAAGAACTTAAAAAGGACCAGAACACGACCGCCAAAGTCCACATCAGGACTAAAATTGACTCAATTTGTGATCAAATTACTACAACCCTGAATGCACCCGTGACATCATTACCTGCTAGAGTCATAAATTGACCAATACCAGACTTCCTGACTCACCACTATCTGCGTGTTGGCTTCGTACTTGCTGAATCGGTACAGGATGATGTGTGCTGAGATGCCCACCACACAGAAGATCCGACTCTGTGGACACCAGCTGACCATCTGAACAGCAAATGGGTCGTCCTCCGCGCTGTCACCCCCTTTTGGCTTATCAAACACTTTAGATGTCTTCATCTTGTATAGCATCTGGAGTGTGACTGGACAAGCACAGGTACTTAGTAAACACGGCTAACTCAACGTTTTTTTTCAGTTTATAGACAAATCTATCAGTGTTTTAGTCATTTGGGATAATGATCATTAACAACTACCTTATCCATATTTTAGTCTCATTTTCAACCATGTTTAGCCCAAATTTAGGTCTGATATTGTCCAGGTTTAGATGTGTGTTAGACTCAGAAAGCCAAATATTATCTTAGGTGTTATTACATTCCTTTCAATGTGAGGTTATTTATAAATTTAATGCCTTTTTGTTAGTATGAGTTTTGAGAAAAACTTACCTTTTATCAGTAAATGTCTTATCTAATTTAAAGTCTATCCAAAGATTTATAAATATCATAAAAGTACATTAACGTCATAATAGGACATGATAAAATGTAGTTCCATTGCTTGAAGCTATGAGCATAGATCATTCTACAATTATGAATATATTATATTGATTTCTACTTGTGGTGTCCTAACATTTTTAACATTCGCTGCTGCCACCAATCTTGAAATATCATATTATGGTTACAAATATATTCTATTGTGATTGAGAAACAAAATTAATGCATGAAATTAATTTACATTGTACACATCATCATAACTCATCTTTTGTTGTATACTTAGAATTAGATGTGTGCTTGTAGCCAGTGCACTTACTTGCAGATGCGTCCCAAAACTTGATTGATCCATCAGCATGCCTACACAAAGAGAAATGATTTTATGTCAAGTTAAAATTATTGATTCAGCAGAGAGGAAAATACAAGAAAATACTGCACAGTCGGCGCAGTTTCCTGCTGTGAAAATCACTACCATAAAAGACAATAAGAATAGCATGGTGTCAGCTAAATGTTGAACTTGATTTTGGTGCACATTAAAAGCCTGTGTGCCCTCTGAGCGTAACAATAGCATATGTCATTGTACAATATGTGATAACAGCTGGATGCTAAAATATACCTTTTCTATTGCTTTCTGAAGTAATGCTTACTACCTTTTCTTATGTGGGATCCCTACTGTGAACAGAAACTAAAAAAAATCTTCATGCGTGGAGCAAAACCAGGTTCAAGATCCTTTATAATTCAGACAAGCACAATATTACACTTATCAACATGAAGGCTTACATGTTAAGTGACATGCTGATAATAATGCCTTACACTTGTAACTCACTCTACAGGTTTGTCAAAGCCCCTCAAAGTGCTATATTGTAGTTATTATTCATTCCATACTTGGTGATGGTAAGCTACTATTGTAGTTACAGCTGCCCTGGGGCAGACTGATGGAAGCAAGGCCATCGACCCCTCCGACCACCACCAATCAGTCACACACACTGCTTTCATATTAGGCAATGTTGGTTGAAGTGTCTTGCCTAAGGACACAATGACAGAGCTTGGGTTGTGGGAACCACTGCCCTAACCACTGAGCCATTGTCGCCCCCTGCTTTATATGCTGACAGTTGAAGTAAGGTCTACCATTTCCCTTGTCATGTAAACTATAGCAATACGGAACAAGAATGGCTTGGATGCAAGTGGAGTTTGTCCCACATCTGGATGGGCCACAATTAAAATCCTACAAATTTCAATAATAACAAGTTTATTATTAAAAGGTTAATATTACACACTGAATTGCTTTGGGAATTATACACTTTTATACTTGATTTTGTCTGAAAAATCTGTTCTTAAATTCATGTTATGAGAGCTAGGAACAAGAAAGATTAGTTAGATTAAACAGTGGCATTGGCCTGGAGGGGGACTGAATAATAGACTACACATTTTTTCCCCTTTCAGCATTTGAAAGTCAGGTTTAATACAGATCACTGTAAAGGTTAATCATTATAACATTGCTACTGTGTATGTATAAATGCTTCTTATTGCTTTTTAATTTAGTATTTCTTTGAATAATATCTGACTTACCCTGTGATGATTATCTCTGGATATGTGTGCGAGCCTAATGTCCACGTTCCTCCGCTGATGGGCCACTCCTGGTGTAATAAAAGTACATTTCTCTTACTATTCAAACACTTAATGTACAAAGCCTTATTCCCCATAGACAGATTCCCTTACCTTTTGACTGTAGCCGGTCTTTTTATGCTTGGCTCCTATAGAGTAAAGGATGGGGATGATATCAGGCGGACAGTCTGCGAAGTAAGCTGTGCAGGTGACTGGGGACTCGTGGATGTCCATAGGGTAGGGGTTTTCAAATACAGGGAAGCTAAGACAAATACAAATATTGTAGATTAAGTTTAACAAATGCATGGAAATGGTGACGCTGCAAAGAGGGGAAAAAAAACTATAGATTGTTTTGGAGAATTTTCAGTATTGTTTGTAGCAAAGGTGGAAACACCTGTCTTGTGAAATTATCCGTATGGCATCTAAAAATTGGAATCTTGTTCTAATTAAGTAACCTAATTAATTAGCTAAGGCAATCAATGCTCTTTCACTAAATTAGAGTTTGTCGCCTTAAGCACAAATCTGCCAACTGCAGCCCATCAGCTCTTCATCAGAGACAACAGAGGGACGTTATGTTCAAGATGAGACTCACACGTAAATTATGTTTCCTGGGGTTATGTCAAATCTCTTTGTCAATTTTATCTCCAACTGGATCAGTGATTTAATGTTAAGGTTAAAGGATAGGGATCTGTAATCCACTGGTTCTCAAATTCTTTTGCCAAGAGTATAGGAGTGTCTTGAAGTCATGAAACAATAATTATATGATTTTGATTATACCTACAGTTGTCCTGTTTAGGTTCTGCTCAGATTTAGGCTTGGTTTAGTCCTGTTCTGGTCTGGATATGGTCATGGTCGAGTCCAGGTTTAGTTTTTGTTTTAGTCACAATTTTGATGTGGTGCAATCACATCATTGTCATTTCTTCTGGTCTGAGCCCATTTAAATCCTGCTGTAGACTTAGTTCAGTGCTAGTTCTGTGGTACAATGTGCACTGAGTGGAATGTGCAATGAGTGGAATGTGCAATTTTTATTTTGGCCTTTTGTGACCCCAGTCCTTGGGGCAGGAGATGGAAATTTGCCCTTGGCTATAATACGGTGCCCCTCCCTGAACCGCCACCTAAACGTGGTGGAGGGGTTTGAGTAACCAAGGCCAGTTATGTCGCCTGGACCGGCATCACCGGGGCCTCACCCTGGAGCCAGGCTTGGGGTGGGTGCTCGAGAGCGAGCGCCTGGTGGCCGGGCCTTTCCCCACGGGGCCCCGGCCGGGTTCAACCCGAAGGAGCGACATGGGGCCGTCCTCATGTGGACCCACCACCCACGAGAGGATGAGATTGTGCGGGAGGTTGAGCGTTACCGACTAGATACAGTTGGCCTCACCTCCACGCACAGTTTGGTCTCTGGAACCCAACTCCTTGACAGGGGCTGGACTCTCCATTTCTCTGGCGTTGCCCACGGGGAGCGGCGGCAAGCCCCCGGTGAACGAGAGGGTCGCGTCCCTGCGCCTTCGGGACGGGGACAGCTCTTTCACTGTTGTGGCAGCCTACGAGCCAAACAGCAGTGCAGATTACCCGGCCTTCTTGGAGTCTCTGGGGGAGGTACTAGACAGTGCACCCACCGGGGAATTCGTTGTTCTCCTGGAGGACTTCAACGCCCATGTGGGTAACGACAGTGACACTTGGAGGGGCGTGATTGGGAGGAACGGCCTCCCTGATCTGAACCCGAGCGATGTTTTGTTATTGGACTTCTGTGCTAGTCACAGTTTGTCCATAACGAACACCATGTTCAAACACAAGGGTGTCCATCAGTGCACGTGGCACCAGGACACCCTAGGTTGGAGGTCGATGATCGACTTTGTAGTCGTGTCATCTGACCTCCGGCCGCGTGTTTTGGACACTCGGGTGAAGAGAGGGGCAGAGCTGTCCACTGATCACTACCTGCTTGTGAGTTGGATCCGCTGGTGGAGGAGGAAGCTGGATAGACCTGGCAGGCCCAAACGTATCGTCAGGGTCTGTTGGGAACGTCTGGCGGAGCCCGTCAGGGAGGTCTTCAATTCGCACCTCCCGGAGAGCTTCTCTCTGATCCCGGGGGAGGCTGGGGACATGGACTCCAAGTGAGCCATGTTCTCCACCTCCATTGTTGTTGCGGCTGCTCGTAGCTGTGGTCGTAAGGTCTGCGGTGCTTGTCGCGGCGACAATCCCCGAACCCGGTGGTGGACACCGGAACTAAGGGATGCTGTTAGGCTGAAGAAGGAGTCCTATCGAGCCTTGTTGGCTTGTGGGACTCCTGAGGCAGCTGGCAGGTACTGGCAGGCCAAGCGTGCCGCAGCTCGTGCTGTCGTGGAGGCAAAAACTCGGGGTTGGGAGGAGTTCGGGGAGGACATGGAGGATGACTATCGGACGGCCTCAAAAAAATTCTGGCAAACCGTTCGCCGCCTTAGAAGGGGGAAGCAGTGTTTCACCAACACTGTTCACAGTGCAGGTGGAGAGCTGCTGACTTCAACTGGGGAAGGAATACTTTGAGGATCTCCTCAATCCCACTGTCACGTCTTCCGAGGAGGAAGCCGAGACTGGGGACCCGGAGACGGACTCGTCCATCACACTGGCCAAAGTCACTGAGGTGGTTGGCAAGCTCCTCAGTGGCAAGGCTCCGGGCGTTGATGACCTTAAGCCTCTAGATGTTGTGGGGCTGTCTTGGCTGACACGTCTCTACAACATCGCGTGCCGGTTGGGGACAGTACCTTTGGACTGGCAGACCGGGGTTGTGGTCCCTCTGTATAAAAAGGGGAACCGGAGGGTGTGTTCCAATTACAGGGGAATCACACTCCTCAGCCTTCACGGTAAGGTCTATTCCAGGGTACTGGAGAGGAGAGTCCGACCGATAGCCTCGGATCCAGGAGGAGCAGTGTGGTTTTCGTCCTGGTTGTGGAACACTGGACCAGCTCTATACTCTCCATCGGGTGCTCGAGGGTTCATGGGAGTTTGCCCAACCGGTCCACATGTGTTTTGTGGATCTGGAGAAGGCATTCGACCGTGTCCCTCGTGGTGTCCTTTGGGGGGTGCTCTGGGAGTATGGGGCCCTTTGCTAAGGGCTGTCCGGTCCCTGTATGACCGGAGCAGGAGCTGTGTTCGCATTGCCGACAGTAAGTCAGACTTGTTCCTGATGCATGTTGGACTCCGCCAGGGCTGCCCTTTGTCACCGGTTCTGTTCATTATATTTATGGACAGAATGTCTAGGCGCAGTCAGGGGCTGGAGGGGGTCTGGTTCGGGAACCATAGGATCTCATCTCTGTTGTTTG
Source organism: Periophthalmus modestus (assembly GCA_019594935.1). NCBI lineage: Eukaryota > Metazoa > Chordata > Actinopteri > Gobiiformes > Gobiidae > Periophthalmus > Periophthalmus modestus. The sequence goes on from JAIEZT010000009.1 coordinate 8,386,561, forward strand.
CAGATGATGTTGTCCTGATGGCTTCTTCGAGCCAGGACCTGCAGCAGGCACTGGGGCGGTTTGCAGCCGAGTGTGAAGCGGCTGGGATGAGAATCAGCTCTTCCAAATCTGAAGCCATGGTTCTCTACCGGAAAAAGGTGGTTTGCCCTCTCTGGGTGGGTGGTGAGCCCTTGCCTCAAGTGGAGGAGTTCAAGTATCTCTGGGTCTTGTTCACGAGTGAGGGAAGGATGGAACGCGAGATTGACAGGCGGATCGGTACAGCATCTGCAGTGATGCAGTCGCTGTATCGGTCCGTTGTGGTAAAGAAGGAGCTGAGTCGAAAGGCAAAGCACTCGATTTACCGGTCAATCTACGTTCCTACCCTCACCTATGGTCATGAGCTCTGGGTCATGACCGAAAGGACAAGATCGCGGATACAAGTGGCCGAAATGGGTTTCCTCCGCAGAGTGGCTGGGCGACACCCTTAGAGACAGGGTGAGGAGCTCAGTCACACGAGAGGAGCTCGGAGTAGAGCCGCTGCTCCTACACGTCGGGAGGAACCAGCTGAGGTGGCTCGGGCATCTGCTCAGGATGCCTCCCTGACGCCTCCCTAGGGAGGTGTTCTGGGCATGTCCCACCGGGAGGAGGCCCCAGGGAAGACTCAGGACACGCTGGAGGGACTATGACTCTCGGCTGGCCTGGGAACGCCTTGGGGTCCCACCGGAGGAGTCTGGGAGTCCCTGCTTAGACTGCTGCCCCCGCGACCCGGCCCCAGATAAGCGGAAGAAAATAGATCGATGGATGGATATAATACCATGGATGGATGGATATAATACCATGTATTTATGTTTACATTCATGTTATATCATGTCTGTTCATTAGCATGTATTGTTCCAAACAAACAAATAAATAAATACAATTGTGAGCTTTAAGGATGGTATATTTGACATTGGTTTTGTCCTAGTTTACACATTTATAGCATTATAGATTGTGCCTGTCACTTTAAGATCTCCAATTCCAGTAAGCTATAAATCTGCCTTTCTCCCAGAGTTGTGTCCCTTGCTCACACCTCTCCTCTGCTTCAGCTTCCCACATCCAATCCGCAGGTAGGAGCATTGCTGTTATGCATTGTAACGTTGATAGTTTTGGGCAAACTGACAAAAATCCTGCACTTTCTCCTAAAGATGTTATCCCTCTGCTCCTCTGCCTTCCAGCGCAGGTTTGCCTATGCTTGTCCTCTGCATCTGTTTCCCGCTTCTGATCCACAGGTAGGAGCAGTTGATGTTATGCATTGTAGTACTGGTAGTTTTGGGTAAACATGCAATAATTCCGCACTTTCCCCTAGTGATTTTTGCTCCTCTGCCTTTCTCCTCTCTCTATCAAGTCCACCATGATAAGAAGTAGGCTTAATGAAACCACTGTTACATGCAGCTTCACAGCTACAAGAGCGCATTGCCACTTCTAGGTCCAAACTTCTCTAAAGCAGGTAAAGGTAACATTTTCATAAAATTAATGGCTGTAATAGATGTAATAATGTTTTTTTTTTATTATCAGCCGTGCTCAATGTGTACCAACCCAATATAGCCAGATTGCTGTTTCTACGTTATTGGAGCACTGTTTCCAGTTAAATTGTATTGTTCTGGAATAATTGCCCCACGGTACTGCGGTTGATAACTGGGTCGTAGAGCTCCAGTACACACGGAAGTTGGCCACAAGTGTGGCCAGGTAAACCAAATCAATCCGTCTCCCACTTTGTATGCTTCCGGATATTGGACACAGAGGATGCATGAACTGCTCGTTGAAAAACAATAAAAATTCTAAGGACCATTTGTAAAGGATCAAAGGGGGGTAATACTGTGCCTATTTTATTATGTGCATTGCTTAAAATGTCACTGTTGTGGTTGCATTTTATGAAATTTTGCTTCTGTTTCAGGAGCTGAGATCCAACGCAGTTGCACCGGGAACCCCTGGTGGTGGTGTTCCTTGTCTTTGGTGCAGGTTACTCTTATTTCTATTTTGTGTGTTTGCTGTGTCCAGGGTGCCCCTTTTCATCACAGGCAATTCTCTCTTTTCTCACTAGTTCTTCCACTTGTAGCCTCAGCTTCCCTGATTTTAATATAGTTTAGACCACATTTGAATATTATAAACATTCTTTTAAAGACATTAAATACATTCCCCAATCTTAATTCTCAATATGCATACCAATAAATCTAATAATTAACTACTAAATAAGTTTATTGGTTTACCTGCCACTCTTCAATAAACCTAATTATGTTTGCTATAAAATGGAGTCAAACTCTCCCTTCATCATCAGGACTGCTCTGTTTTAATGTTATTGCACATACTTGCTCTGTGTGAGGTCCACTACAATCAGGTCCTTTTCCAAAAGTACCACGACCGCGTAAGGCTCCTGGACCTCTGTAAAACACAAAGGGCAAATGAATGGGTTTGTATGAATGAACGTAAGCAATTTGGAAAAATCTAAAGACAAAAGTATATATTTAAAACTCTTGGCTGCAAGTTTTGTGAAAATCAAAAAATTTATTAATTTGAATGAACAAAGGGAAAATATAGTTGAAAATGTAACTTTGTACTCTCAATAGGAAAAATTGCTCTTTGGGTGTTGACCCAATGTCGTAGTCTTAAACTAGCAGTGGCAGTAGCCAAATTGTGCTTGTCCTTTGACAAAATCCTGCTCTAGATATAAACATCATTGGCTGGAGGTGCAATTGCAGCTCTCACTGATACTGCTGTTGTGTCCTTGGGCAAGACACTAACCCACCTCTCCCCCAGTATCTGCATACACTGGTGTATGAATGTGTATGTGAATGGGTCAGTGGTTTCTTGATGTAAAGCGCTTTGAGTGCCTTCAAGGTATAAAACAACTGTATAAATGTGCCCATTTACCATTTATCTTATCTACTTAGGTCAAATCAGTTACAGTAAAGTAGTAGTGTTAATTAACAGGTAACATGGTACAGTTTTTTTTATTTTATTGAACTCATTAATTTGGATGTCTTGTATGTAAATCTAGTGTTATATTCGATTAATATAACTTGACTAAAGTACCCTATTTTCCGGAATATAAGTTGCACTTTTTTCATAGTTTGGGGTGTGATTTATACTCAGATGTGACTTATATGTGAAATTATATATAATATATAATTTCACATCTTTGTTATTGTCACACTGACAACTGCGCGGCCACTCTAGGCTTGTGTACCAGTATGGCTGCCATCTACTAAGCGACACAGAGGATGAAGAATTCAGTGGATTTAGTGATTTGGAGTGAGATTGAGAATAAACTTGTTAGCTTGTTTTTTTATGCTTTAGTTATCTGATTAACTGTTAATATCTTACATAAACATACCAGACAGGTATTGAGTTTGTTGTCTGTGTTATGTTAGTGTGCTGTACTGCTATTCAGCCTGGTAACAGTTGTTATTATTATAACTTGCCTTTGAAGATAAAATGTCTGTTCTTGGTCTCGGATTTTGTAAAAGAAATTTCCCCAAAAATGCACTTATAGTCTAGTGCAACTTATATATGTTTTTTTTCTTAATTTTTACATATTTTTTTGCTGGTGCGACTTATACTCTGGAGCGACGTATAGTCCGGAAAATACTAATAATTTGAAGCTAACTTTCTCAAGAATAAGGTAAGACACTATTATTCCTTTGAGTCTCTTTCATATTCAGATTATGATTACAGCAGACATGGGACTGACGGATGCGCTGAACCAAACAGGAGGTGCCAAACAAAGATGTATCAATTACGCCTTTCTGCACCTCATCTCCCAAAGAAAAACTTTTTTATAATTATACCTTTCTGTATGACTAAATAAATAAGTGTGAAATTTGTGTCTGAATATTTAATACCACACGAAGGTTGAATAGGTTTGAATAGCTGCATAATAGCATGTCCCTGTTTGAAATTAATTGAGTATAGTGTTGCACAAGCTTACCATTGTTGTAGGGGGTCTCGCAGAGCACCATAAACTCCACAATGGGATGATCCATCTCCAGCACAGTAATGGCCTTTCCGTGCATGATGGTTAATGTGGGTCGGCGGCCGGCTTTGTCATACGAAAGCCCTCCAGAGAAGATGATAAAAGGCTCGCTGTGTGGACAGGCATTCAGGGGAGATAATTCAGATGCTATGTGGCTATGGAGTTATATACAGACAGTGTATGAGTGAGCAATACAGATAAAACAGTCTAGACTACAACTTTGTACATTTTAGCAGCACTTACAATAATCTCACACAATCAAATAGTAGTATTACAAGGTGCACAAAGTAGATTTTCAGGTGGGGCAGGTCTGCTTGTCTCCATGGAGATGTTATTGTTTTGCTTGGAATCTTTCATAGTATGGCATTAAAAATCTATTTTGGATTTACCCAGGTAAAAATATATCTTGAAAAACATGTATTTTTACTCTGAGTAGAGTCGCCTCTGCAGATCTGACCAGTGACCTGCTTGTCACCACGGAGGCAAAGCAACCATATTTCCATTGAAAAAACTCAGGTGCCAAGCCAATAAAACACCACGGCTGAAATTATATTGTATTTTTTAGTATAAAGATCTATATGAATATAATTTAATACATGGTCCTAAAATATTATAGTTTAATTTAAGTACAATTTATGTCTTTTTCATTGCTGTTTTATGTCAAGGGAATAATTATAAAAACATACCTGCTTCTTGAGGTTTTGTACTCCACTTTGAGAATCGGTTTACATGACTCTTTCTTCCCATCCTTCTGTATCTTTCCTAAAAAAACAAAAAAAAACAACAAAAAAAACAAAAAAAAACAAATGGAAAAATACAGATTATGAAGAAACAAATTATGTTTATTTTGAAAACCACAGGACATCTGGTGAGATAATGAAGTTTTTGTATTGTAACCAATCTGATTTACCACAGAGTTTTTTTTTAATCAAGAAGAGGTTACAGTTACAGTGGTACAATTCTTAAAGCTAAATAACAAATATAAAAAAATTACCTAAGGCTTTGGCAAAACATGTTTTTCCCCATATGCAATTTCACAAGTTTAAACTGCATGTTTTGTCAATTTCATTTTTTCATCTCCTCCTTCATGCACGTCTGTTTTGCCTGAAAAATAAGAAAACTTTTCATTCCCAATTATATCTTAATAACAGAGGAGACTTGATTTAACTAACAATATAGCACATGAATGCAGCACTTTCCTTTACTTTATGATTAGAGGTTGTGTTCAACTTTCAGCGAAGGAACAGCGTGCCATTATCAAAGCTGTCATATTAAAGAAAGCCCCTATTGGAGCTACGAAATAAAATGTCGTTGATTTTAAGAGAAAGTCACACATTTGAAGGACACGGAGACCTTAGCTGTTTTACCTTGAAACTGTGAAGCAATGAACAAAAACCCATTACTTTAAACTGCATCTCAACAAAATGAGGTTACTTAAAGGCCATTTAGTTTTTACTACCGATTGAGGACAGGTTGTAGTTCAAGTTAGTAGGCCTCACCATATTTAATATATCGACTTATCGTTCAATATATGAAAGCTGGTTTTGGGTCTCAATATTTATGGTGAGTATTTTTTCTTTGCAAAAGTGGAGAGGTATTGGGTATTTGTGTGTAATATGTAGTATGTAATATGATTAGAATTGGGCTGTAAAAGGTTGAATAACTCCCTTTTATGGCTAATTATTTGTATGTTAATTCGTATGTTGCAGCTCCTGTCCTTTAAACAAATTAAAAAATAGTTTACTGTGATTATCTTTATTTAAATCTTAATCAGTGGCAGTTTCAATATTATTGTTTATTATAATATTTCTGTAGCAATACATTGTGCTTCAAAATTTGTTATCGTGACAGACCTACAAGTTAGTTAATTTGGGTTTGAGGTGAGGTAGACTCATAAAAATAAACTATGGTATGAAATAAAAAACAGACAAACACAGACAAGGGGGCTGAAGCTTAAACTTTAACCCTTCACCTTGCAGGGAGGTAAATGAGCTAACCGCTCTGTTACCTTACACATCTACGTTTCATTTTCAAATGAGATATACAATTGCAGAGCTGTATTTTTATTTTTATTTTTTAAATAAAGAGGCAGCTATTTTAATTAGACATGAAATAATAAGTTTTAACCAGCAATATAGCAAAACAAAAATACAGCCAAAAAAAAACGCACAATATATATCATCAATTATAATTTGCAGTTACAGTAAAGGTTCATCAGGGAACTTTAAGCAAGGAGTAAACAGTCAAAGCAGTGTCCGCAGCACTATGAACCAGCAATCGAAAGCTGTGGACAACTGAAGGAGTAACTTAAGGTGAAACCAGCTGGAAATGAGTTGTGTTATTGGCCTCCATAGCTGTCAGCCCCACACAGAGGGGACTATGTGAGCGCAAGATCTGTTTACTGATCACTCACTTGCTCCCTGTGTGTCCTTCCTGTGTGTATTGCAGAACATCAGATAAATAACCAGTTCGGAAACACAGTGTGAATTTGAGCATGTCCTAAGGTTTGGTTTATTGCTCCTAAATTACAGCCTGCATGCTTTCATACTGCCGCCCTGTCTCCGCACGCAAAGGGGTGTATTTGTCACAAAATCTGGCAAGGTTAGGTTGTGTTGTCCATACAGAATTGCCAACAAAGAAAGATTAAAATATGATGATTTGAGTCCATACCAAAGGGCCTAAATTGTGCAATTATTTTTTAAAAGCTTTTACTCATAATTTATCATAAAAAAGTATATCAAAATTGTCAAAAATGGCTACCCAGATATGAATAGATACTAAAACTTGTATCGAAATACTAATATCAAGATCAATCTATACTGGGGGAAAAAAACCCAAAAACATTTATATAGGATGGAATCGGACCTTTCCTGAATACTTGTAGGTTTGGACTGATATTAATAAACCACATGGTAATAATAAATAAACGAATTTTAACTAGTGATAGATTTTGAATAGAATATCCACACAAGTCAGAAAAAGACAGAAAAAAATGCAATGTTTTTTTCCACACATTTTGATTATATCTGATAAATCATTATAATTAGTTGTTTAATTTAGCTTGACTCACTGCTTAAAGAGAGCTCAAATATGTGATGACATGATCCATTACCAACAGTGTAGTGACATATGCTGCTCTGCTCAGGGACCAATCACAACTCAGCACCAAGCACCTGCCACTTCACATCCATCTGTCTCAGCTCCGAGTCACACACGCAACAGACACTCAAACATGAACAAGAGATCTGATGTGATTTCAAAGGAGCTCTACCAAATATTGCAAAATGTGTTATCATAATATTTATAGATGTAAAAACCATGATATTACCATTTTTATTGTATTGTGTTGTTCTTTTTATGTATGTCTGTATGTCTATGCATGTCTTTATTGCACACTGAATAAAAAAGATGCTATATCCAATGTGTATGTTTTCAACTTGCTACTTGTTTCACTGAAATTGAAGCAAATTTTAACGCTTTTTTAAAGGAGACATATTATGCTAAATCAACTTTTACTAGATGAACCATGTTAAAATGGCTTTTCCTCATCATAAAGTTAATCAGAGTTGTATTTTGATAGCTCTGAAATTTTCTGTTTTCACCCTATGTGTGTAGGGTTAAAACATCTGCATTGCCATTTTACAACAATAAAAGCAAATCTACTCAGTGAAATGCTGCTATGAATAGGCAGGCCATATCAGGTTTGCAGTTTTTAAGTCAATGGACATGTTTCTATTCGATTACTTGTTAAATTTTTAGTTTTGGTTTTTTTTGTATCTTTTAAGACAGTAAAAATCAACTCCTTTAATTTAATAGTTACAGTGCTTGGGGGTCTCACCATGTGGGAAGGTGACCTGGAGGGGTTTGGTGGTGTTCCTCAGATTCCACAGGGTCAGGCTGCCGTCCGAATGGCTGCACATGAACTGCTTTCCCTCGTGATGCCAGCTGACAGAGTGGATGGCCTGGTACCACGGCGACACAGGAGAGGAGACATGTCAGTTCACATTACAGTTGCCCAATGCAAGATGTATATACTGTACTCTGTGGGGTACTGAGGTGTTGGGTAAATGTAGTCAGTAATCCCAACTCGTAGCTGTATGCAATCCCCAGGCCATTTGAAACATACTGAAATGATCGGCTACAAGCCATTAGACTGACAGACATGCATATCCAATGGTGCTTTGTTTGTTGTTTCTGTCGGTCTGATTGTTACATTTCAGAAACAATTTTTCCCAAGTAATGTATTTCAATTTCCAACACAAGGAGATAGCAGGTCAGGCCCTGCCATTGACTGTTCAAAGACAGATCTGATCTGGGACCAGGCACATGCTCTATAAAGGTTTTATTAACAGTTTAGTGCTTTGCCATGTGATACAATAGAACTCCTCACCGTCTTTCAGTCTTCTGCATTTTTTGTTTAGTTTTTTTGTCAATCTACTTACAATCTACTGTACAGTCCACAGGTAAGCCACCATGTTTGATTAATGTGCCTGTCAATCACGCCCACCGGTTCCATAGTATACTTTGGGCAAAACTTATAAGAGTATGGTCAGAAACATTGCGGATTACTGCATAATCAATGGGAGAAGCACTAAAATCTGAGGTGAGATAAATTTGATTTTATTTGTAAATTATAAGTGACCAATGAGCGCCTTAATTTTAACAAATAAAAAAAAAAACTAATCTGATAGCACGATCACGTTTGACCAGGCTTCAGATGCAGCGGAGGGCATGGGCACCAGACTAATATCAATCTGTATAAAAAATACAGAGAGAGATCATTCTGGATTTGCCAGGCAACTTGATAGTAACAACATATCAAGGGAACAATTGAATGAGAGCAGCGCAAGACTTTTTGACTGTTATCAAATATATATATAAATATATAAATGGATAGAAACACGGCAAGTACTGGAATTATGAAGTAGTTAAGCACAATTTACCAAGAGATTTATACAAGTGTATTAACATTTTTGTAAACACAATCAGTCCAGTGCTGAGTATATTTCTGTATTCCGTTGCCCTTCTCCTCGAGTGACCTCCTCTTTGTTGCTATTTCGGTGATTTTCCGGCACCTCTGTCATGCTGTGTTAACAAGGGCCCTGATTAGACCCAGCTACAGGAGAGGGCTTTGGGAGATGTGTCACGGAGCAGACAGAGCATCCAAGATTTTAGCTTCAGGTGCCTAAACCTCATGTGTACGCACAACATGAGCAGAAATATATTTCTCCTGGAGTGAATGTAACCTAGTATTTGCCAGTGAAAGTAAACCATAAAGAAATACAGCCACTAGGATGGAAAAGAAACATTTTATCTGTGCCAGTACCAAGCCTGAAAAAATTGGGATGGTTTTGTGTTGAAGCGTATCAGATATGAAAATCTATGCCAATTTATGTTGTAGATTACAGAAGACATTTTAGATTTGATGTGGCTAAACAAAATCAAATAATATAAAACAACACCTGGTAAGTTTCTGTCGATGGCAAGTCATCTTCATAATAATATGAAGATGAAGATCATAATACGATGGAAACAGAGTCAAAAATCATACTCTGAAACATTCTCCATGGAGATGCCATATTGTGGGATATTATAGCTAAAGCAACAACACTTCCATGGAAACAGGTAGGTGTAGGCCTTCATTAAGGCCAAGTAAGTGTTAGGTTTGTGGAGATGCAAGCCAGCACAGACTAACAAGTTATGCTGTGGGGCTTTAATATAAGGTTGGTATATTTTGGTAGGAATTCCTGAAGGGAATGGCTAACCACCTGAAACTGTAAACTTCAGATAGCTATAAGGCAGTGGACATCAGCAATCGACCAGAACTGAAGAAGCGGCTTGGATGAGCAGCGAAACATCTTCACTCTTACAGACAACTTTGTCCATCTTCATCTTTGTTCATCTTTTACTATGGATCAGACCTGGACGACTAAGGGTTTACACAGACATTCGGTAATTATACTTTTCTGTAAGAGTAAAGCTGTGATTGTCAGTCGGTGTCATCTTGGACCTTCTTATCTCTTATGACTTTGAGGAGAAAGACATTTTCCCTTTATATAACTTTCAATCATTTCAAATATGGATGTAACAGTATTGATGACATCATGATATCGTGGTAGCAAAATTGCTTCAATATTGTTGTGGTCTCATTTTGGTATACATGACATGTATTTCTGCCTAAAATAATAGTTTTGAGTTCAAGTCAGCAAAAAAAAAACAAAAAAACAAAACTAAGATGATGGTATTTGTTGCTTTCAGCATGGATGACCCTGGCGTTGTTCCAGTCCATGTGGTTTTGTCGCCTGCAATGGTTGGATAAGGCTGATTTGAGATTTTCATGCTCTGCTTGTTCTTTTATTGCTTATATCTATGGATTTCAGATTGATGAAAGGTTAGCACAGTTACCATAGCAAATTCTATAGCTTTACAATGGTCAACTCATCTCAAAATGGCGCCATATAACAGGAACCTGAAACCAGTGAATAGGTGGTATCCATTCTAAAACTCTGCACTATATACAGTAGAATATTTTGTATCCTTGGGTGTGAGACTGCTTTTCTGAGGGTGTAGCCTGGAGGGTCCAATAATGAATGTTCGCAGGATGTGAGCGCTGAGTGAGACGAAGATGAGAGATGGCAGAGCTTACAGGGGATCAGTGCCACGGAGGGGAAATGTCCAACGCCTACATTGGTTTGAGGGCAGAGGGTTTCAAACAAAAGCTGATTAAATAAGACGCTATATGTGTCAGGGAGGAAACTGAGTGAGGAGGAGACTGGGGAGATGAGATACTGATGTTATGATAACGTGGGATATAAGTATGTTATACCAGTCCATCTGGGGAGCTTCAAGAACAATTGTAAGTTCCTTTATTTGTGGATATTCTGTGTATAATAAATAAGAATCGTTGTGGGGTGGGCGCACTAGTGGTAATCAATATGGGCCAACGATATAAACATTACTTTTTCTCTCACAATTGTATTTGATCTTATAGCTAGCTTGCGGACAAAATTTCTTCCATAAAAAAAAAAAAATAAAAATAAAGAAAAGGGATTATCTGTAATACCTGACACAATCACTCCCAAATCAAATCTAGTTTCAAATTTTGTGAATGTCTATGATGATGTTATCAGTTAATAGAATCTTTAAATCAGCAATATCTGCTGTAGCCCTATAAAACAGTAGAATGCGATTTCAGCATTGTTAACTCCCTAGGAACCTGGAACAATGGCTACAACCAAACTTCTAATGATCCGACTCTCCTGTCTGTCCCTCTTGTGTTTCCCTCCCACACCGTGACACATCTCTCACCTGCGTGTTTGCTACGCTCTGTCAAAAGCCTGGTCTATCTCTACCTTTCTGATCCTGTTCCTGTTCAGCCGCAGTAATTGGTTTCAAAAGTCAAGCCTAACGTAGCTCCTTGTGTTGACGCTGCTGCAGTTCAAAGCCATTTAAAAATAAGGATAAACAAACACTAAAAGCTAAATGCTAATCACAGCCTTTTTGCTGGTCCAGCCAGTTATTTTGGTATTGTTTTTACTTCTGAAAGTGCTATTAGTGTGCAAAAGGTTGGAATAAATAGTACTATGTGTTGTCTGGGGCATCTATGGTGTCGATACGATGCTTGATAATGGTTCAATTATGTTGTTCGCTCTGAGTATGAGTAAGTGCTAGTGCAATTTTCTCTTCAATTTGTCACATTTTATTTGCACATCCTGGTTATTATAATACGGATCCATTTAGCAACAAATGTGTACAATAATTTGAAATAAATATTTAAATACTTTGTAATGATTATGCAGAGTTCTTATTACTCAAAGTTCTTAAAGTTGTTTCATAATGTAGGCCACTGTATTTTTCATTCACTCTTCAATTACTCAGTAGTGTTAAGCTTCCACACATGCCCTGTGGCGGACTAATGAAAATGCAGCGACCAATTTGTGCCATTCGCTTCACCGACTACGCTATCACGCTTACACATGAATGCAGGCAAAATGGATGAAGTGTCTTGCCGAAAAACACAACAAAAATATGCACTAACTTGAGCAGGATTTGAACCACCAATCACCAATATTGGATCACGTGACCAAATCATCAACACATTAAGACAAGGCCAAGACTACTCTTAACAATTTAGTGCAGTAAGTAATGTTCCTGGTTGCCTCCATGGAGATGTTATTGCTTTGCCTAGAATGCTCCACAAACTTACCCATCGTGCATTTATTTATTATTATTTTTATTGCAACATTTTTTTTTTTATTGCTTGAAAACATACATTGTAACTATGAGCAACATCGCTTCTCCACAGATAAGATCTGTAACTTGGACCTGAAGTAACTGAAATATGTAAGTTTAATTCCATACTGTAAAACATTCCAGGCAAAGCAATACCATTTACATTAAGACAAGAAGGTGGCTATTCAGAAAAGTAACTTAGTACACTTTAATCAAAAGAATAATTTTGTTAAAACTCACCTCGTCGTAATAGATCCTGAAATCTGCCTTCTTGGCTCGCAGATCCCACTGTACAATTGTTCCGCTCTCGAACCCAACCAGCAACTGAAAAAGATAAGAAAAAGTCAAGATGTTATCAATGAAGCAAGTTTGAATTAATTACCATTCTGGTTTGCTACTGTTTTTACTCAAACGAAGGAAGCCAATTATTCTGGTCCAAAAAGTACCGCTTCTTCCTCTACCTGGAGCTACTTTTGTGTCCCACTTTGAAAGCTCCTCTTTGTGTTTCTGAATGTTCACAGCCAGACTGCGCCAGCACGGCTCCTCTTGCCCATTGTAAGAGCACATTTCACTTTAGGGAGCCAGCGGGAGAGAGAAGTAAGGACGCTTGGAGATGTAATTCACAGAGCCATTTTGTAGTGTTGTCAAAATCAGCAGTGGTTTTGGAAGGAAAATAAGTTCTTTCTTCAAGCAATTATCAAGTTTTCTGGCACAATAATAACTACACATAGGACAGTGTTAGGTGGTTTAAGACACACGCATAAAACATCATGCCAATTTAAAATAAATGGCTTGACATTCACTACCAATTTCAAAATCACAATGTTCAATCTGAGCAAAGGTTTCTTAACCCTATTTGCCACAGCTTCACTTGATGATAGTTAGGGGTGTGCTAAAATATCGATACACCGATATGTATCAATATTATTAAAATCGATACGGTATCGATTCTCCGTTTTCTAGTATCGATATCGATATTTCTCCCAGACATTACTCTTTACGAGTGAAGAGAAGTGAGAAGCGTGCAAGAGAAGCGAAAATGTCAGAAAAAATGTTTCAACCGCCTTCTTCCCTTTCTAGTTAGAAACATGCATTAATCAAAAAGCACTTTATTGTGTTCTTTAATCTTCAATAAATGGAAGATAAATGCACCATTTATTTTTTTTTTTTTGGGGGGGGGGAATTGGGTTGACCATTTAAGTAAGGTTGAAGGCCTTTATTTTTTTCTGAATCGTATTGTATCGATTTGAGATATACTGTATTGAATCGTATCGTATCGAAATGGCACTGTATCGAGATACGTATCGTATCGTGGACTGTGTATCGAGGTATGTATCGTATCGGCAACTTCTTGGTGATACCCAGCCCTAATGATAGTACACTATTTCCACAGCCACAGTTGCCCTGAAACATGACTGCTAGAAATCACCATTCTGAACCATAGACTGTATATAAATGTACATTCGAAGTAGCAAGTCAGTATGGGCGCCCTTCCGGCTCCAATTCACTTTCTATTGAAAAACTCGCCCCTCTCTCTGTAGGCCTCTGATGTCAGGCACATCACCTTCCTTTTAAAATGTACGTATTAATCTATGCTACATGATCCTAGGTTTTTTATTTCACTATTTTGTCTGTAAATCAAGATATGACCATTAATAACAGACAAGTCAGGTGCTTTCTTTCCCAAGCTTGCTCCCACTAGCGTTAGCAACAGGTTTGATTGACTGCGTTGCTAAGTGTCCGCTCTCAGTTAAACCCGTGGTGCGAGCGAGAAGTGGTGTTGCCTTAAACAGCCTTGCTCCGGATTGGATCTTTGGTTGGTTACTTACGGTTGTAATTCCAAACATTCCAAAATTGTCCCTATAACTGCTAGCCTCAACAAGCTTTATTTAGCTGGAGCTGAACGCTATGGATGACGTGACGTGGCTTTTACTTTGTAAGATTGGGTGATATAAATAATATATGGATATTTTTAAGCTCAAATGTGATCCATGGATGTGTTAAGTAGTTTAATGGTTGAAATTTGAGGAATCTTCACTCCAAATGAGAGAACTGTGTATTTGCATTCACTATTATTCAACTGATAACTTATAATATACAATTGTAGGGTAGAGGAGAGTCAAAATGCAGGGCCAACCAAACCAGTAAACAGACAAATAGAACCCCCTAATGGAAACAGTGTTGACACAATCTGAAGTGAGATCTGATGAGAGGAGCGAAGTAGAGAGCAGCCTTTAAACTCAAAGGGAGAAAGAGAAAGAGAGAGGGAGGGGGAGAGAGACAACTATAATATTAGTTACAAATTTGCTGAATATAATTTATCGTTCCAAAATCTACTAGCTGTCTGGTAATTCATAATTTCAAGTCATGATTTGGCATAGACATGTTTTGATAGCACATGGCTTAACACACTATTTATTTTACAAAATATATCAGTACCGGTGCCAGACTTATTTTCCAGTAGGCCCAGCTTTACCAGGGACCTCAAAGGACACCAGCCACATTTGGTAATATAAATAAATGGAATATGACATGTTTTCCTATGTTTGGGTATTTTATATTAAAAGTCCACAATGTAACTTTTCTACCCCCCGCTTGTCTTCATGGAGATGTAATTTCTTTGTTTACAAAGTTTCACAGGATGGAAACATATCTAGCTTCATGGAAACAAGCAGATCACACTACCATGCCAAGTTACAGATCAAATCTGCTGAGAGGCAACCCCACTCACCCATCACAAGAAAAGTTGCATAGTGCACCTTTAAATAACACATCAGATATTTGTGTACTGCAGCGACTTAAGTGGCACTCTGCCTTTCTTCTACAACAAAGCACAAAAGCAGGGATGCACCAATACCGATACCATCATTAGGGCTCATACTTGTCAAGGCAGTACCAAGAACTGATACCACTATAAGCACACATTCATTTTGTAAGATACATTTCACCAAAAACATGCGACTTATAGTCCAATGTAATTTATATGTTTTGTGTTTTTTTTTATATTAAGTTTTTTCTTCACTATTATGCATTTTTTCACTGGTGTGACTTATACTCGGGAGCAACGTATAGTCCTGAAATTATGGTAAATAAATACATTTTGATAGAAATGTAAATCTGTAAGGTATTTTCTAATAATGCAATATTACATCAGATGCAGAGTAGGGTGGGGAACTACAAGGACTGTGGACAAGAAGATAACACCTATGATCTGGTTTTGTGATTAAAACCACTTCTTATCTGTAGACCTATTCACCAAGGACTGTGTGACCTGCACCTGGGAGGGTCATAAAACAATGACATTGTTTGACTTAAAAACACACATTGTTTGATGTTAAAGCAATCACATTGTTTGATTTTGCCTAAAGGTTTCTTAACGTGTGACAGCATGCTGACACACACATTGGAAGACCCTATAAAAGATGTCAACACAAATATCTCAGGACTCTCTTCCTATCCTTTCCTGAGAGTCCGGTGCTTCATTGTTCACTTTACCTGCGTGGAACTCATTAAACCCTTCTGACTTTATACTTCAGTCTCTTAGTCCTCTTTGACGCTTGCACCAGAAACGAACAATTCTTACAGCCCCTGTAAGTATTCCTGTGAAAAAGTAGGCTATACTATAATTCAATTATATAATGACATAATGGACAATTGGACTGTTACGGCCCTTGGCTTTAAGTTCTTTTGTTAGTTGCCCACTTTTTGTCTGTGTCCCCGAAACTTCATTCCTTCCCCACACCCATGGATTTTGGACCCCTTCGACGCCATTGGAGAACTGATTTCCAACCTTGGCCAATCAAGGGGCCACCTTCAGCCACCTCCTGCATTTAAGAAGACTGGGGACACCTGCTTAGGGATGCTGGCCTGAGGTGGCAAGTATGCCAATTCGTGTGTGTTAGTGTCTCATTTGTTCTAGTCACTACTGGGGGTAGTGACTATTTGGTGTTGAGACACTTTGTTAGTCAGTTCTGACTTTGTTTCCTGTTTGTAAGTTTTGTTCTCTTTCAGTAAGATTTGTGTTTTAGTTACCTTTGTTCTTTATTTTGACCCCTTGCAAGGAACACTTTGTTTAGTTTTGTTTAGTTCACCCTTACATACCTGTTAATTAAATTACTTCTTCCTTAGCCATTTTTCCACCCTGGTTGGTTTTTTTTTTTTGTTTTTTTGTTTTTTTTGTTACTTCCCTGTCTAACAACGAGCTGGGTTGTAACATGGACAATAATGATATTGGAAAATAAATAATGAAATAATGGATTAGATCTTACTACTGTAATAGAACCCCTGTAAAAATTATGTCTGGTATTGATATCAATACTAAGTATCAGCAAGTGCTCAAAATGAAGTAATTGTATTTGCACTTGTTTCATCAAGTTTGGTATCTATGTATCCCTACACAAAACTATAATAAATATAATATACGACATCAATGAATCCACTCGAGTCCTCAAAAGCCCTTTTCATCAATGTTTCTATTAATATCACTGCTCATGACAGTAGATCCAACAATGTGTTAATGCCGAGAGCTGTTAGGGCTGCTAAAACAAAGGTTAATAAGCACCTGGGATAAAGTGGTTTGACTACAGGTGAATCATTACCACAACGTCACTAATGTACGCTCTGACTAACAGGAAGAAAAAACAGACAGATAGAAATAACTTAAATATACGCTATCTATTTGTCCTACGCATTACACAAGCTGTGCGTGTGCACTGTCAAGACATTCCCTAAATAGATCCAAATTTTAAATAAGTGCTTCAAAATAGTGTTAAGTGGCCTTTTCACCATGTAAGGTATCCATTATTAGTCCCCCAGAAGATGAAAATTGATTCATTCTTCAACCAAGCTGAGACCATCCACAAAAGCAGTGAATGCCATACACGTCCTGAGAACCCATCTTCAGATGTTAGGCAAGCTTGTTGATTGCAAAGCTTTTGGTTGATGGGGGATACCAAACCCACCCAGAGACGGGGAGTAACATGCAAGCTCTGCACAGAAACACCACCCTGGGAGTCAAACGTGGAATCTTCTTGCTGTGAAGTGTGAGCGCTAGTCACCATGCCGACTGTGTTTCCGGCAAAAAATGATACTTACTCACTTTGCACATATAGTTATAGTGCTTGTTGAATTAGATCAATTATATAAGGTTCAGATATACTATTCGTTTGTTATTTAGGAGCTTTTTGTGAGAGGTTTCTACTTTTAACTCATATTTTTGATGACTTCCTTAATTTAAGTAATATTGTTCTGCAGTAACAAAAAAGTCTACTCCCCCACTTTCAACTCCAGAGTAAGAATGATAGCCCTGACTGACTGAATAATAAAAAAGCTGTTGTAAAAACAAATGTCCTTTTTATGTCTTTGCAAGTTGTCAACCCTGGTTTCACCGAAGAGTGGGGAAATCAATATGAAACATCTCTTTATATATTTAATACTTTTCCTCACAATTTGGCTGTCTCTGGACTCTTTGCCTGCAGCCTGGTGACAGCTCTGTTCTTACGTGTGAATTTGTGAAAAGAAAAGGGCAGGTGACAGTAACATTCTGTATGTGCTTTGCAGTACAGTATATTTGCTTTGCAATGACTCAGCGACTTTGACTGAATATAATGAGGTGATATCAAATGTGTGATAGAATGAGATAGACTGTTGAAGAATATGCATGACACAGCTATAATGTAAATTAACAAAATCTACTACATAATTCTCCTCACTTATAGTGCACTAATCTAATGCACAAAATCAGTCGCATGCCTAAGGTTTTGAACACAGTCTTAATTCACTTTTAACTGAAAGTGCAATTGTGTTCATTAAATAGGACAAATAGTTGCCATGGTTAGACAAACTTGGTTGGTGAGTTTGACATTTGGTAGCTTATTTCATATTTCTAGTTCATTTGAGTTTCAAAAGAACTAATTCATATTTTCAAACATGATGTATGTATAATCCCTAAGTTGCACAAAATAAATTTGAATTCTGTCAACAGGATAAAAACTTGAGAGAATACATTTTGCTAATCATGTTTCAAAGTAGCTTCTTCTGTTCTGACTGTTCTTGTAAGGCACTGCAGGTAGATATCAGGGAGAAACGTACTCGCTTTTAAAAATGAATGTCTAGTGGACATAATTCAACTTCCTTTTGCAATTTCCAACCAAAGAAATGTCACTTTTCAGAGTACTTTTCTAGCAGCATACTTTTACTCCTACTTGAATCATATTTTAATTGATGTTACTTAAGTAAAAGTTTTGGTTATTCTTCCCACTGTGAGTATATAAGAATACAAGACAAAAGCTTTACATTGACAATATTAAATTATTTGAACATTTTGGTTCTTGTACTGCCACTTCATATAAGATTTTGTATTTAGTCACATGGTAAATGGTCACATTTTTATATAGCACTTTTCCACGTTCAAGATAGCTCTTTACATCAAGGAACCACTCACCCATTCACACACACATTCATACACCAGTGTACGCATACTCCTAGGGGTGAGGTGGGTTAAGTGGCTTGCCCAAGGACACAACGACTGCATTCATCTGTGGGAGCTGGTATCGCACTGTCAGCCTGTAGGTCAGTGGATCTGACCACTCAACCAATGATGTTTACGTCAAGAGCAGGATTTGAATTGTCAACCTTCGGAACAGAGGACAAACGCTCTACCAACTGAGGTACTGTTGCCCTGATGTCCCTTTCTTGTGGTTTATCCTTTAAAATACCAGATTTCATGCATTACATGGGGTTATAATTCTATACCATTTATGGAGAGATAGTGGTTTGGTTATTAAAAAAAAAATCCAAACACAGTGCTTTATCTGCACACGCCTCTCCCATTATTGCACATGCCTGTAGTCTGCTCTATAAAATCACATTTTATAAGCCCTGCCTATGAGCTGGTCATGAATTGCAATTTAGCCTTATATGAAACTACCTCCTGCAATATTAATATACACGATGCACACAGCAGCCATATGCACTTCCAACCCATTTGATTTAACATACAGTAAAAGAACAATTTCCATTATGCAGGAATATGGTCTACACTAAATCCTTTGGGCAGAATACAAGGGACATGTTTGGCCTAGCACTTTCAATACTGGAGACGGCCCTAGTGTGAGCTGTTGGCAGTGGGTTTCATAAGAAAGAAAATGGTAAAAGAAAAAAAAAACTAAACTAAAGGGTACCATGTGTTTCTGAAAGCGCAACATTATTAGACGCCCAGGGAATGAGCCGAACAGTGGAGACAGGGGAGACAGAGGAGACAGAGGAGACAGAGGAGTGGACTCACCTTCCCTTCATCTTTTGGACTGTCACTCAAATGCACCACAGGCCCTGGGTGAGTTTTAGTCGATCTGTGACAAAAGAGAAAAGAAGAGGAGTAGGTCATACAGGTGACAGGTGAACCTGTTATAAAGATAGAGATCAACCACATCATCCCTTTGAAATTAAGGGTCTAGCTAACATTTTTGTTGAAAATGGATGATTCATATTTTTGTTCCCGAATATCTCCTAATATAGATTTTCTTTTTTTTAAGGGCAAAAATCAAATTCCCCATTTCATTATGCTCTCTGAGTGGTAAGAACTTTAAACCTCAATATCTCAGAACTACCCTAAATGCATATTCCAAGGGGATAATATAGATCTGAATTCGACACTGTCCAATGAAGCCAAATAATATTTGGAAAAAGTGTCAAAGTTCATTTATTACAAAATACATATACATTTCATGGAAACTATTGCTGCATTCATTTAGTCAACGGGAATTCAAGATTCCAAGATGAGATGTCAGGGTTCTGACTTCTTCCCATTTATGTGTTCAAGTTGGGATTTTGATGTCACCATCAATAAAATCATTGAGTTTAAAAGAGCTAACCAGTAAGAACATTAAACGTTATTGTTTACAATTTTGTTTTTAACAAATAACTTAATGTTATTTGTTTATTTTAGCTATTTAACAATACATCAGTAATTACTTAAACAGGAAATGTCTTGTCTTATGCAGATCGGTTTCTCTTATGATCCAGATACTTAACAGTTGATCCCTAAATGTGATAACTTTTAGTCCAAGAGCTCAAATATTTCAGATAGACTGAAAAATCTGATGAATTTGGCCCATCTCCACACAGCAGTGGCCAGCTGTGGAAGCCTGGCACAAGGTCTTGGCCTGAGTTTTCGAGTTGTTTTTCCGACTTGTGTGAGTGTTCATATACATTTTTCAAACAGTAAAAAACATATGTTCCCAAGGACCACATGAATGTAGCATATGTAACATTTCTGGTGGAGGGTCGGAAACCGGCTGGTCTCCATGGAGATGCCATAGTTTTTCCTGGAATTTCCCATCTTATAGTATTATATCTATATTCAAAGCAGATGGTACTACCAAACCAACTTACATTTTAAATCTGTCTAGAGGCTGATGTGCTCATAGTAAGAATGTGCTTTAAGATATATTTTTAGCAATTGAAAACAACTGAAGGTTAGTGTAGTGCCATACAGTACAACAGTGGTCCCCAACCACCGGGCCAGGGACCAGTACCGGTCTGTTATGCATTTGCTCACAGGCCGCACAAAAACAGTAAATAATTTATCAGCGACCGCATTTTCTCGTAACATAACTTTCGCCCGTCCCTCATGACAGGCTAATAAGCTTGACCGTGGAAATATAATGAAAATCCTGAGAGGAAATCTCCACAGAAATCTATTTGATATAATGGTGAGTATATTATATTTGTGCTGGATCTGCTCTTGTCCTCCGCGATGACGTATCACATATATGCATCAGACACATCGCCCAAAAGTAAACCCACAAGCTTGTCAAAATGAGCCAAAAACAAAAATCTTTGGAGAGCTTTTTTGAAAAGGGGAAAAGGCTAACTGAGGAGCCAGGAGAGGAGCCTACGACCTCCAAGAAAAAGAAAGCAAAATTTAACAGACAACACCAGGAGTCCTACTTAAAATATGGGTTTGTCGCTACAGGTGACTCTCACACGCCGAGTCCGCTCAGGAAAAGCGAACGAGGCATGGACACTCTGGATTAAAAGATAAACCTTTAGAGTTTTTTGAAAGAAACAAATGTGAACAAGAAAGAAAGAAGAAGCACTGATTCAGAAGATGGTGCGTTGTATTTTTTATGCACTTAACTTATTTTTGCCATATTTATTTGCCGCGCGTAGATGACCGGGCCGTGAAAATAAAACCTACATTATTCCGGTCCATTTTTATTATTTTACAAAAATTTTTTTTTCCTCATTCCAAATCAATTAGGTACACCTTAACTGTTTCAGTATGATAACTATAGCCTACTGTATATGCTCCCTCAGTCTCTTAACTCCCAGTCCTTTATAGCCTGTTCCCTCCACTCTCAGGGGTGAAGTGTGGCTGCCATGTTCTTCATATGAGCCTATTTAGTCATGCCTGCTGCAGTGTGACGATAATAACGGGAAACTGCCCATGAGCCTGTGTATTTCCACTCTGTTTTAAAGTCCGTAATAGGCTGATGGACCACCACATGGCCACAATGCTCTACATGTGTCCAATCTGCAGAGTGCCACAATGGGCCAATGCCAAGTACTGTAATCTCAGCCACCCATAACAAACACCAATGCCAGGGCTAAATGTTTCACCATTAATACTTGTTTGCACTTTTGACCCAAGTCGTCTAATTGCATATAAACAAACAACCGTCCATGACATACAGTGCATCGGTATTCTTCGGGATAAAGGAAGATATTAAGTTGTGGGTGAGGAAAAAATATGCTGGCTTTCTGCTTTTGAATTTGAAAAATGCAGACCTTGAATTCTTGACGACTCTCTGAATAGAAACTAACCTCACGACTCCAGTAAATCAACAAGGCTGATCTTTCAAAAAGGAATTCAATTATATATATGCGGTTATGAAAAGTGTTTGGAAGGTAGATACAGTAAGATATGAAACACCTTTAGTTGTTCAATTACAACAATCTTATATATTTTAAAGTATGTCATTAAAAGTCTTGATACATTGTAAATGTATGTAAGTGGTTGCCTGGCCAGCCAAAAATACACAATATCCCAAAATCTAAAGATGTGTAGTCACTGCCCCTGTCATGATCCCTGTTCTGTCCCTGTCTCCTGCGTGTGCTCTGCCCCTCCCTCACCTGTCTGAGCCTGGAGCTGGGAGGAGTCCTGGCTCCTCCTACGCACACCTGGACTCTATCAGCGTAATCTACACCACCTGCAGTGAATAAGAGGAGCCAGGACCCAACACTCTGGGCCAGATCGTCTGCTCGTCACTGTTTGTTTCACCGTGGTGCTACCTGTGTGTGCTGTTCGTGTCCCTGCTCGTGTTCCTGTTCAGCACCCTGCCTCCCTGCACTGCTCTGGACTCCCGACTCCGACCCTGTCTCCCGGAACCGGTTTTGTTCCTGCCTCGTTTATTCCCTGCACCTGTGTCTACCCTGGATACCTGCACTCCTGCACCCAGCTTCCTTGTGTCTCTGCTGTCATTTGTGTTGTTTTGTCAATAAACACCGTTAAAATTGCCCCGAGTCCCGCACCCTTTGGTCCGTCACACCCCACACATCACGACAGCCCTTTCATAAATCCTCAATTTCAAGATGGGTGTGACTGACTGTTACGTGCTGGCGCCCCTCTACCCCATTAGCGTATATGTATGCTTGTTTTGGGGCGTGGCGGGGTGCAGTATAAATAGGCCACCTATCCATGGCGCAGGGGCTTACGTCTTGGCTCTTGCTTGCGCTCACTCCTCACCGCCTCGCCCTCCACACCTGGGGCGCGCGCTCGTCATCGTGCGCGCTCCACAGCTGTGACTGCTGCTCGGTGCAGGCTGCACCGAACACGTTAGCCGCAGTTGGCTTTTGTGTTTGACCTGGTGGGACCGGCTGTCCTGTTTTCGTCTTTTGTTTGTTCAGGTTAGTTTGGGGATGGTTTTTGGTTCTAGGTTTATGATGTCGGCACCGGCTTCTACGGCCCTGTACGGGGTTGGCCCGGTGCCGCATCCTTTTGTTCTGTTTGGCCGGCTCATCAGGTCCACCTTTCGGTTGTTACTTTGTTTTGGGCACGGGAGGGAGTCTTGGGCATTTTTACGTAAATTAAAATTTGTTTAAAATAAACTATTTAACTTTTTCGTACCCGTTTGACTCCTGTGTCCTCTTTAAATATGTTCGATCCACCCCGGGTCGTAACACTGACACACTCATCGATCAGAGAATTAGCTTACATCAGATTAGATTACATAATACTTTATTGTCAGATCATAGACCAATGTTTCGCAATAAAACAGCAAGTCCACCACTCCACACAATACAAGGACATACACACAGACATAAAGACACTGGACAATTTCTTTTCCCACTATGATATCACAGATTTTATGGTTTAAGCTCCTCATTCAGCTTTAGGATAAATGGTATGTATAAAGGACTGTTTGTGTCTGTAAAAAGCATGCCACACAATGCCTACGCCTGGATGGTTACAGCACATATTCTGTGTTTAGAACATGGCTGAGGGCAGAGAGGATGTTCTTGGCCAATCGCATATTGTGGCACACAGCTTAGGCATTGACCCACAGTCTTTGAACAAATACATGGTCTGTCCAAATCAAAACAAACCTAGCTGCTTATGAGTGAAAAGAACAATACAGAGGACTGATAAACATTGCAGACATTTGCAGAATTACTTTTAAAACAGACCTATTCTGCAAAACCAACTTTTATAGTTGTCCCCTTCTCATTCACCCTCTCAAAGTTGTTTTTGGAGCAATTTCTGCATGTTTGAGCAATCTTTAATCTTATTTTCAAGGTGCCCTATTGCCGATCAATCCTAATTTTCACCGTCACATAGTCATTTTGGTACAAAAAAAACAAAAAAAATTCCTCTACTTGCTAGTGTGATCTACAGCTATCCATAGGAGCGGCCAACAGCTACAAGGCTCTTTGTTGTGATGACGTTTACAGTGACGTTAGCTACCACTGAGCACTGCGGAAGTCAGCAGACTTGTTTCTTTTAAGTTGTTTTAGATTTAAAATGTGCAAATTATAACATAATGATCCACATGCGTCATACATTATAATTATACAGCAGAAACAAGCACAATAGGTCATCCACGTTGCCTATGAATGTGGTCTGTGAGTGAGTGATGCTTGTTGGAGGTAAACATCTTAAATTGTCAATGTTTCATTGTTCCTTCATTGTTCCTTATTACAAACTATACCTTATTTTTATCACTCTAAAATGAACTCAAATTGTGGTCTTGATTGATGTTGATGTTTTATATGCCACTTGTTTCAGAGCTGCAGTGAATAATATTTGCTTTCTCACTCACCAAAACACATAAATGTAGAAATACAGAAGCACAAAAGGGAGATGACATGCTTTCAGAGGACCAGGGAGCCATGGTAACCATTAGATAATGTAGAGAAATAAATGCATGAACAAACATGCCAATGACAGGAGACAGACAATACCATGCAGGTTAAATTAGGCACAGGCAGGAGGCGTTTGGGTACACGGTATGAATCTATTAAATTAACTTGATAGCATATTGCTAGTTTAGTTCTTGAGTTGGATTAGTGGCCCGCAAAAAAAATCCCCTCCTGCTCAGAAAGCATTTTTCCCATAGAGCACAATGAATCACAAACTGTTCGCGCTCAGCTGACAGGGTACCACTACCTACAGCTTTCAAAAAGGTTGGAGTTTGTGTCAATTTTTAACTATTTTCAGTTCATACATTTTTCTCACCACAAAATCATTCAGTTGTCTTAAAAACATCTTTTTAATTGTTAGCTTTGGTTCCTTCCTTGCTCGTGATTGCGTTGGTGTGTGACTACAGGGGAGAAGAGCACTATTGTGCAGGGTCTGTGGGCAGGACAGCCACCAGACATACCTAGCTGCTAAAGGCTAAACTAGAGA
Organism: Periophthalmus modestus; assembly: GCA_019594935.1. Taxonomy (NCBI): domain Eukaryota; kingdom Metazoa; phylum Chordata; class Actinopteri; order Gobiiformes; family Gobiidae; genus Periophthalmus; species Periophthalmus modestus. The sequence goes on from JAIEZT010000009.1 coordinate 8,411,688, forward strand.
CCCATGAAAGGGCGACCATGTGTAAGTCTTTATACACAAAGATAGAGCAGTGTATCTCTTTTAGATATAAAGTGTTTTTTCTTGCAATTTAGCATATCCAAAAAAGATTACCGTACAATGGTAGGACAAAACTACATTTCATTCATTATTGCATTTCCGCGATTCATTTAGGAAATTAAGTTGTTTTTTTAAGTTTTGTCAGTAGATTAAAATGGTTTATATTATTGTTTAATCACAATATATATTGTAGTTAATAAGTCAATTGGTTATCACAAAAATGATGTTAACTAAATAATAGATAAATCACTCCTTTATAATTACAGGGTTCTATCTGCTCTATTTATGAGATTAAAGTGATAACACGATATAACAAAATGGAACAGGAAGTGTACCCTGTAACCCTATAATTTTAAGAGATGAAATGAAATATGCAATATTTTTAATTCCAACCCAAATAAACAAGCCAGGCGGACATAGGTTGCTTCTTTGTACTGAAATTAATTTGCTCTCACCAGTCCTATGGACCCAAATGTATTCAAGCTCTAGACACATTTCATTAAGATTGGCGTAAACACATTTCAGAGGGTCATGTGACTTCTCTCAGCACAGAGGAGGCTGGGCAGCTGTCTGTTCACACACTGCTAATTTCCTCTCATTTTATATCTCATTTTGGGATGAATCTTTTGAAAATCAAATTGTGCATTAAATATGTGGTGGAGTCATTTGAATTTCAATGAGCCCTCATGCTCTAGTGTTTGGAAATGGGAGTCCCAGTTGAGTAGATGATATTAGATTATTTTCAGGGCAGCAGAGTGAGTTTGTGTTGTATTGAGGATTGATTCTGAGGTAAAATCACTGTGCAGCAATGATGAAGGAAATGTATTCTTTTCACCTTTTCCCCACTTTTGAAAGGGAAAGAATGCTGACAATACAAATAATTTCAGCTACTATGAGGACTGTGTAATTACAATGGCAGCAGAGAAACATTGAGAGGAAGCTTTAATACTTTAATAGCTTTAATAGCACATTTTGCATATGTTGTACTTCAAATAATACAACTGTAAATATTCATGAACCAGGCCATAAAATTATGTGTTTTTCAGTTTATTTTGAGCCTGAAGCAATCAACAAAATAGTGAGACCTACCGTAGTTATTTCTTGTCTGGACTTCAAGCAACAAATTGATTGATTTTTGGGGGGTATAGAAATAAATATAAAAAATATGGTTTGCATGTACTAATTGAATGATGAATGATCGATGGCATCCACTCTCAGGGTTACCATCAAATATATATTTGGAAAAAAACTAAAAGTTTTCAAAATGGCCCCTATAAACAGGTTAAACTAGTTAGCATACAGTGATTTTCTTCTTGTTGCAACCTTCTCTGTAGAACTAGCAAAGACAAGCAAAAAAACCCCAAAAAAACCACAATGGCCCCAGGGGAGAAGAACGTAACGTAATAATAAAATACATTAGTGTAGGGTCTGAAACCTTTTCCCCATGGAGATGCTTTTTTTTTTTTGCCTGAAATAGTCCAAAGAATGTCATGAAACTTCAATCTCCATGGAGACAAGCAGGTAACTTTACTAAACCAAGTATGTTCTGGAAATAAAAATGCCCATAATTTAAAATAGCAGGATGACAAAGTTTATACTATAATGATTTGATATTTTGTGTTTTAGCTCAAAGTTGACACCTTTTGTTGTTCTTGTCACTGTTAATGTGTTGTTGTCAATGTAACTGCTTTTGTATGTGACACTTAGCTGCTATGCTAACAAGTTGATGTGAAGGTTCTATTTGTCAGTTTTGGAGTCTGGCTCTAGTGAGTTGAGACAGCTGTTGTTTTGTTCTTGTTTTTGACTTGGGTTACGGCCTACAGTAGCCCTTGTGTTCAGAAAATAAACAGAAGGTGACAGCCCCAACTAGAGAAGTGTACCTTTAAATACTGCGTTATGCATAATATAATAAAATAAACATCAAATATTTTGTATAGATATATCTTCTGTGTATTTAAGATATATCTTCTGTATATTTAAAAACACAAAGGGAGAAAATATTTATCGATACCTCATGAACTGAACTGCTTGACGATTTTCGCAGGGCACAGTTGTAATAATACTGTAAAGAATCCTTGCTTTTGGTCTTCTAAAGCATAAAACGGGCTGCTAATGGAAGTCACAGTCTCCAGCTGCGCCCCAGTCCACAGGAACAGGATGTGTACCCGCGCGCCGCTAACCCTAGGGTTCCCCGAGGAAATTGGTTTGACGAGGTGCAAAGACAGAGAAGGCAGGAGACAAAAGGCAAGATTGATCCTGGAGCTGCGTGCAACTAGGACTCTGCAAGGTCGATAAAAATGTCCGAAAGAAAACTCAAACATCAATTTTTTTAAGTGTTTTGTGAATGACACGTTTTGCTTTTTCCTATTTGAGTGGTACTTTAGATTACCGCACAAGTAGGGGGTGTACTGGTGCTGCTTGGATACTAACAATATTTAAAAAGAGTTATCAATACACTCAGCAGGGATGGAAAAATGTCAAAATACAAACAAGTCTGTATCTAACAGATGCTATTGATCAGGTCAAAGCTAATGTAGCGCAGAATTGATCAAGTGAGTGTCAATGTGGTTTCCTCATGGTACAATTTTCTCTGTGTGGGAGCTGATTATGAATAGTTCTGAAATTGACTGTGTTGTGTGATTGAAGTGTTCATCAAGCAGTAACATTTTAAACTAACCCTATACATGGGTCTTAAAGTAATGTTTAAAACGATTTTCAGAAAGAATAAGAAACTTTTTTTAAAGTTGAAGACAGAATGAACAGTTAAAGTCTTGATTTATGGTCATGGTTCAGTCCTGTTATAGACCAGATATAGAGAGTTTTTTAGCTGGTGTGAAAAGTGGCTTATTTCTGGGTAAAATAGCATTGACTGGCCAAACTGTAATATCATTTCGTTTTGGTGTATGGAGTTTGGGACATTAGTTCAGGCTGGTTCCCAATGTACTAAAGTCCATTTTAAAGCAGAATAGAACTGTGTTTCTCAAACTGTGGTGCATGTACCACTGGTGGTGGATCGCGAGGGCCTCTGCAGTTTGAGTATTTGTTTTATTATTTATCTATTTATTTTTATTTTGAGCCTCTCTTATCCCTGGTTCAGTCTCATTTTACAGCTATTTAGAGAACTGGAATAGCATGTATTTGTCAATGTCAGGTAAAAACAGTAAAATGGTCAGACACCTTTGGAATGGAGCTGGTAATGCAACATTACCAGCAAGAGGGGAAGAGTGGGAGTGTTTGTCCACCGACCAAAGGTTGATGGTTCAAACAAAAAAAAGTTTACCGTGTAAAAAAGTAGAAGTCCCCAGTGTAAATCACAGTTGATGTGTCACCTCCACAGTTTGGGTGATTGGCAGACCACCCGCCCACACAGAGTTGGTGTTGTGACTCTTGGCCATAGTTTGGGCTGTCAGGAGGAGACAAGATGGTGCGCTTCGACAGTGACTGTGAGTGACACTGCGCCGGAGCACTTGTCATTGTAACATTATGGCAAACACATGTGGGCGGTAAGAGCCAGGCAAACAAACAAGCAACAGGCTAACTCTTGGTTTGTTACTGTGGTAAAGCATGCATTAAGCTGTCTAAAGAGCACATGTCAAGAATAGGGCATCTCCTCAAAGTACACAGCAAATGTCTTTTAATCATCGTGGTGCATCAGAGAGGTGATATGCTGTTACACTGTGAGGCAGCAATATATGTTCTTCATTTAAACTTTAGCTTAAGGGTTTTTTTTAAATATTAGTAGTTAATTACACAAAGTATAGCTATTGTAAATGCATTTCTTGCAAAGTTTCACTTCATTTAAAGATGTGTGATTTATGTAAGATATGATAACCTTTATTTGTCTCACAATGGGAAAATTATAGAGTTGCAATGCAAAGTTCAAGAACTGCTGAGGAGTAGGAAGCAGGCAATCATAATCAAAAAGGCTACAAAACTAGTGTGTACAGTAACTGGCTATCACTATGGCTATGTTTATATACAGTGCCACAAATGGACAAAAGTAAAGCAGGTTAAATAACTTGTTTGTAATACTGTTATGTAGTGTTTAGTGTATTATACTTTTATGTAATGTAATAATTGTGACACTGTTATTATTTGTAATTGGTGGAAGCTTTCATAATTTCCCTCTAGTCAACATAATAATTCAAACTTAATAGAGCTGGAAAACAAACATGTTTAATAATGATTGTGAAGTATGATGTAAGAAGTATGATCCTGTTCAGAGTTCACACTGCTAACAACACTAGGAGCATTCATATTTGAGAGATATCAGAACATGTTTGTAGAGGTCTACATTACAGGTATAACAAGACTGTTGTATAAAAGACAGGATATTTTGTTCTTTGCAGAGGACATTCTGTTATCTCAATTTACACTTTTTTTGTTTAATAACTGTGCCAACCAAAATTGCAATTTTATTTTGATTGCATTACATTGTGCAGTTTACTAATAAATATGATCTTGTTCTGGATATCTTAGGGTTTGAAAAATACCAACACAACATCAAATAGAGACAACAACTACCACTTTTTCATTCTTGTGAGAAAAAAAATAAAAAAAATCTCCCCCTATATAATGTCTTCAGTAGTGTATATAGTGACGTCCGGACCCTTGAAACACGCAGCCCATACCCGTTACAGTTGACTTGGTGTAATGGAAGGGACTTACAGCTCGATGGCCTTGTTCCACATGATGACATAGCCAGACAAAATGAAGGACTCGATGTTGACGATGTGAGTGTTCCCACGCTCCGTCCCCACATACAGCCATTTACTCTGAAAGGGAAGGTGGCAAAATGTGATCCTGCAGAGCAAAGAGACACAGAGAGAGACAACAGGTTAGAACAGCATGTTTACAAAGGAGTTTAGTTTTTGTATGCAATGCTCAAGGTTTATAGGTGCACTATGTAACTCTTCTGGTTTAGAGTTTGTCTGCTTTGCCTTAAAATTACCGTTAAGAACCCATGATTTTCAATAAATGGAAGATTGAAAGTGTGGAAGATGCTAGGCAAAGCAGTACTATCTCCATGGAGACAGGTAGGGGGCAGAACCACCAACAGAAATGTTTGTCGTCATATTACCTGAACTTTTCCCAAAAAACTATGATTTCTCAGGGTTTTAAATTAATTAATTAATTAAATTAATTTAGAACTCCCACAAAAGGATTAGAATAAACAGAGCAAAAGACGAAATTTAAATCTATTTAGTGGAGCTAAGTGAATAAACAGAATAAACTGTATTTTGCTCCAACATTCTTTATGACCCTCAAAACAGAGTTATTAAAGCTTGAAGTGAAGATTAAGTGAAGATTAACGTTTCAAAAAATCATCAACCCTAATCTGGATACTGGCTTCAAAGGACCCTAAACCACAGGGGTCACCTGGGTCTTCTGCCTTGTGAAACAAATGTAAGTCTGTGATTTAAATGTGACCATCATGTACATTCATTCATGTTGTGAACTGCATTGTGAGAATATCTCATACATGTCTCATGTTATGTTTTACTTTAATTGATTAATATCATTGATTAATGTCATATTATGCCATGCTATTATGATTAGAGTTGTTACTTGTGCTAGATACAAAGTTAGCAAAGTAATATTTTATTTTCAACTGGGGTTCAAAACAAAGTTAAAGTCACTCTATGTAACACACACCTAAATGTGCATAGAGAACCCCCCAAGACCACTGAAATAAAAAAAAACAACAATCTGTGACATCCAAACACACTATCCAGACAGGATGCCAGGGTGATGCATCCCTCCCTTTACTGCAGTCCTCACTACTGATCCCAACACAGTGAGCTAAGGGAGCCATCGCTAAGACTACGCAAAAACACCAGGAGATGTCTTCAAACTCAACCAAGATTCTTCAGCCAACGCACACACACTCCATGCATCATGCCCCTCCTGCTGCAATTTTGCCCAAAACACTACAACTCTGCACTGCAATCGGAGAAGCCACCTGCAGACTGCCTCCTGGACAGAGAGCTGCACCGCACCATCTGGCCCTGTGTGAGGCCCAGTCTTGTGGCGTAACATGTCGAGTTTGGTTTAAAAAGCAGACACAATTCCCCATTTAGATTCAGTTAAAGTTGCCTAATTAAAATATGTTGTTCCAATAGAAAGAACCTCACGTTTCATGCAAAATGTAGTGAAATTATCTTTTTTCCCCTTTTATCCTAAATGCGCACTATTTTGGTTTGTTTTTTGACAAATAAACCACACAAAACAATTTAGAATTTTTTCTTTAAGTGAATTTTAGAGTTAGTCCCTGTACTGAGAATTTCAACTTCAGATAGACAGAGAGAAAAGAGATAGCCCTGCTTATTCAAATCAAAACATTAGATATTAAACATATACATATATACATATATATATATATATATATATATATATATATATATATATATAGGTTAGAAATACTGATATTTATTTGAAATAATATTTTTTTCCTTCAAACATTGCTTTAGTCAAAGAATCCTCCTTTTGCAGCAATTACAGCATTGCAGACCTTTGGCATTCTGGTTGTTAATTTGTTGAGGTAATGTGGAGAAATTTCACCCCACACTTCTAGAAGCCCCTCCCACAAGTTGGATCGGCTTGATGGGCACTTCTTGCGTACCATACGTCAAGCTGCTCCCACGACAGCGCAATAGGGTTTAGATCTGGTGACTGTGCTGGACACTCCATCACAGATAGAATACCAGCCTCTAGCTTCTTCTCTAAATAATTCTTACAAAATTTGGAGGTGTGCTTTGGGTCATGTCCTATTGTAGGATGAAGGTCAGCATCCCAGAGTCGCCTCTTCACTGTAGACGTTGACAATGGCGTTTTGCAGGTACTATTTAATGAAGCTGGGTCTATTTCTCAAACTAGAGACTCTAATGTACTTATCTTCTTGCTCAGTTGTGCAGGGGGCCTCCCACTTCTCTTTCTACTCTGGTTAGAGCCTGTTTGTGCTGTTCTCTGAAGGGAGTAGTACACACCATCGTAGGAAATCTTCAGTTTCTTGGCAATTTCTCATATGGAATAGCCTTCATTTCCAAGAACAAGAACAGACTGTCGAGTTTCACATGAAAGTTCTCTTTTTCTGGCCATTTTGAGCTTTTAATCAACCCCACAAATGTGATGCTCCAGATACTACTGATGCTACTTTTATAGCTTCTATAACCAGCTAAACTGTTTTCTAATCACCCATTAGCCTTCTGACACAATGAGCAAACACATTGTACCATTAGAACACTGGAGTGATAGTTGCTGGAAATGGGCCTCTATACACCTGTGTAGATATTGCACCAAAAAACAGACATTTGCAGCTAGAATAGTCATTTACCACATTAACAATGTATAGAGTGTATTTCTGATTAGTTTAAAGTTATATTCATTGAAAAAACTGTGCTTTTCTTTCAAAATAAAGAGATTTTGAAGTGACCCCAAACTTTTGAACGGTAGTGTGTGTGTATATATATATATATATATATATATATATATATATATATATATATATATATATATATATATATATATATATATATATATATATATATATATATATATATATATATATATATATATATATATATATATATATATATATATAATATATATATATATATATATATATATATATATATATATATATATATATATATATATATATATATATATATATATATATATATATATATATATATATATATATATATATATAATATATATATATATATATATATATATATATATATATATATATATATATATACACACACAAGTTCCATGTGCATCTTTAATAGCTGGTAGTTTTTGGATAGATAGTTACTTCCTATTTAATAAGCCACTGTTTAACAAGAGAATGACTGTCAATAAACAGGTTCAACATTTTGTGGACTTTCCAAGCATTAAACCAACCAGTGGATAGATTTTCATTTTGGCTGGCAATGCTTTAATCCTCAAGGTAACTGGTTCAGTTGGATTTTTACATAAATACAATTAAAACTGAACTCTCCGCTGCTATTTCTCATTATAAATTATATCTAAATTATAATTTTGAGCTGATGCTATTAACTCAGTCTTTGAGATTATTTTTTTAATCTCAAAAGTGAAAAGAAAAGCATAAATGTAAACTTTGAAAAGACAATGTGAATTCTGATGTAATCAGACAAGCTCCCTCCTGTCATATGACCAGCACTTCACCTTGACAACATTTGACATTGAATAATGCATTTATCTTTCATGTATATTTTACATCCCACAGAGTGTGGATATATGTTTGATACTGCACGTAGCCAATATACTCCAGAGTTATGTCCTACTTGAACCGTTTATCTCTTCCATGACAAAAAGATAGGGAGGTAACGTTATTGACGATACTGCAGTAGCAAAATTGCCTCGATATCGTTGTGGTCTCTTTTCAGAAAAAAAATAAACTGACCACATATATCATGATCCTTTGCACCATGTCACCCGTCACATCAGCTGTTTGAGCCAATAGGATCAACAATCGCGTTAACAACAAAACAGCGGCACGCGGATGGCGGCATTGGCGAAGAAGGGAGAATGGATTAGAGAAAAGCTGAGCAGAGACACTGCATGCCCCTACTGCTTTTAAGTTCTAGATGCATTTTGGTTTTGCCAAGACCACAAGCGCTAAAGGAGCAAAGGAGAGGAACTAACAACAACATAGCAGCAGCGTTAGCTCTGCTGAGACACCGCATATATATCCTCAGGAAATACAAGCACCATGAGAATGCGCTTGGCAAAATGACAGTCAAAAGAGTTCCACAAATCCATTAAAAATAAAGTCCAGTCCAGGCTAAAAGATTTCAGAGCAACAGCTCTGCTCTACAAGGTATGCTGCGGGACACACAACCAGCAATTCATTCATGTACTTTGATGTTGACAAAGAAAAAAAAGAAAAAAAACATACATATTGTGCATATGGAGCCTGCTTTAGTTATAATCTACAACATCTGTGGATCATTATCTTATAATTTGCACATTTTTAATCACAATATTGCGGTATAACTGCGGTACCCAAAAAGAGCAAATGTCACCATAAACATCATCACAACAAAGAGCCATGAAGTTGTCAGCCCCTCCTGATGGCTGGATAGCAGCACATCATGCTAGCGGTTAACAGTTCTTTTTCATTTGTCTCAAAATGACTATGCAGTGCTGCCGAATCATACATGTTTCACCGATTAAAAAAATAAAATTGTAGATCGAAGTAAAAACAGAAGAGGTGGCAGTAAAAACGAGAGTTGATCGTCCATATGGTGTCTTGAAAATAAGCAATTCGAGATTGCTCAAACCTGCATGAAGCACTCCAAAAACAACTTTGAGAGGGGAAATGAGAAGGGGAAAGAACTATAACATTACAATGTTAAAAAGCTCTGAAAAGTAAATTTTGCATAACAGGTCTGCTTTATAGATAGTGTAAAGTAAAGTAAAGGCCAAAACACGAAAACGTTTCCAGAAAAAAATAACCTAAAATGAGCTCTTAAACAAACACAGGTAATGTCAAAATAAGTCAAGGATGGAAATGAAATAGAGAAGGATTAGTGGATTAGTGGAAGGTCATTTCGGTAAGAACAGCTCAGGAGGGTAGTAAAGATTTGACTCCAGACAGGAGGACCAGGCTGCAGTTAAGGCCATCATTTGGAGGCCCAGAGACAGAGGATATGTAAGTGTACTGTGAGCTGCCAGCCTACGCAAGACTCTGAGGAGCTAATAGCAGTAATGAACTAAACAGATGTAGGCATTAATTGAATTGGTGGCGTCATTCTGCAGACCTCACTATCTGCAAAAGTGATTCAGTGATTTAAGTAATTCAGGAAGAAGATATTCACTCAACTGCCATATAAACATATAACTAAATGGTAAATGGTCAGATTTTTATAGAACGCTTTTACACCTTCAAAGCACTCAAAGCTCTCTACATCAAAGAACCACTCACCCATTCACACACGCATTCATACACAGACACTGGGGGCGAGGTGGGTTAAGTGTCTTGCCCAAGGACCCAATGACAGCGTTCATCTGTGGGCGCTGGAATCGCATGACCAACCGGTGGGTCATTGGATCTTACAGCTCAACTAATGATGTTTACGTCGAGAGCGGGTTTCAAATTGCCAACCTTCAGTGGACAAACACTTAACCAACTGAGTTACTGTGATTTGGTGGCTACGAAAGGAGCAGGAATAAACTATCATATGTAGATCCTTATTTTACATATTGTCATTGTAAACCAAAATACTGATCTTCAGAACAGAAACTAGGGCTGTTCAAAAAAAGATACCCAGATATTAATTGTTATTTAAACTAGTATTGTCCCTATTCCTAAGTAAATTGAGTTTGAAATTTTAGCACTGAAAAACATACTGATATAAATATTGATGAACTGGTCCATTGGTATTCTGTTCAAAACTGGACTGATCCTCTGCTGCTCACCCCATCTCTTTAGAGCGGCAGTGGCAGATTTTCAATGCTATTTAAACGTGTGCATAATTACAAGCAACAAACTTAGCTTTCTTACATTTGCTATCAGTATTGTTGGCATACCTGAGAACAGGTGTACATGATGAAAAGATATAATATACATGCAGACTTCAGCCTTTACTCTGAAAACTTTAGAACTTTAGCCCTTCGTTTCATCGTTTCAACAAGTGATGAATCTTAGCCCATTTAAGTGGCCATTGCTATATGTTAGAAGAGAACAAAATAAAAAGGTGTTTATAGGAAACTGCTCGATAGCCTACCTGAATATCTCACTTGCTTGTTGCGCAATGATACAGGAACATTTAATAAAAAATCACATGATTGTAAAAGCCTAAGGACTTGCTGCACCACCAGAACTGAGATGGGAAAAAGGGCTTTTGGCTATTTTGCTTCCTAAAAAGTGTATATATTTCAAGGACATGCAAAAGTGGGTATAAATAAAGATAAATGAAAAGAAATGTGGCCTGTAGAGTATTTTACAGCTTAGAACCACATATTGAGTAATTGCATTTGAGAGTGGGCACTAAACAAGCCATTGTTTTAGTTTGCATTATGTTTGATGGGTTTTGACAGCCAGCTGACAGTCAGGGCCGGCACACGCGAGATGCACACAATTATGTCTAAACAATTGGCTTCTTGTAGCTGTGATTCATTCCTTGGTCATGGGGGATTTGGGGAGTGTGAGGGCGTTAATTATGCCAGGTTCAACTTAGAGACACTGAGCTAAGTCGGTGCCCAGCCTTAGATGTGTGACTCACGATGGCCTTTTTTGCTTCTTTTATCCTTGTGATTCACTGTTTGGTCCTATGGTTTTGCCTCCTACGACAGGTGCAGAGACAGGGGGACTAAACCTCCATCCACCTGTTACACATTCTGGAGAAAGACGGAAATAGTCTCTGCTTTAGCTTGGATTTAAAATAGGGTTTGGTTGGTTTGTGGTAGAGATTAAAAAAAAAAAGAAAAAAAAGAAAAAAAAACTCGAGAAGCTCGAGAAAGAAAACTTTGGAATAAGGCAGTCAAGCTAAAAAAGATAATATACTGGTAATGACGCGCAATGTTTTGATTTGAACGATACAGCTAATAATACATTTGGTAGATGTGGTCTTGCTAGCTGAAAGTTGACACCTTTAGAAGCAGTGGTGAAATGTAACAAAGTAAAATTAGTATACCACTGTACTTTTTTAGGTATCTGTATTTTCCTTAAGTAAACTTTAATGTGGATAACTTTTACTGAACTACATTTGAGAGCAGGTATCTGTACTTTCTACTCCACTACATTTTGAAGAGAACTGAAAAATTAAATTATTTTTATTAATGTTTGAGACCTGCTGAAAAGAGGGTTTATTTTCATCATAATTTGAGCAAAAAACAAAAACAAAACAAAAAAACAAATAAAAACAGAAAAAAAAACAAAAATGATTGATGATTGATTGATGATTGATATTCTCTGTTCAAACCAAATTCAGCACAATTTTTTTATCAAAATCAATACATTTGAAGCTTTTTTTAATTGCGAAATACTTTTTTTTTTTACTCTTTAAGTACATTTTTAAACAGGTACTTTAATACTTGTACTTAAGTAGATTGATCTGATAGATTTTTGCTCCGGTATTTGTACTTTAACTTAAGAAACACCACTATTTAGAAGTCATATACATTGCACAATATGACTTCACTTGAGTTTGTTTAAAAATGTCCATAGCTTTAAAAATGTAAACCTTGTCTGTTAAACTAGGCTGAATATAAATGGTTTGGGCCATGTAAAATATAAGCTTAAAGTACTGTTGTGTGTGTGTGTGTGTATATATATATATATATATATATATATATATATATATATATATATATATATATATATATATATATATATATATATATATATATACACACACACACACATATATATATATGTGTATGTATACTCTGCACAGTCTATTGTTTTTGGTTGTTTCTGGTTGGTGAACTAAAACAAGTCACAAGACACTCAGCAGCCCCTTTATGTCGCACAGAACAGTGGACTGACCATTAAAAGTTTTTGCCTATAAGGAGAAAAGAAGGGCTTTGGTTTCTCTACATGACTAATGGCATAAATCCTGTCCAAGTTTCATAAAACCAAACTTTAACTATGTGCGGAACAACGTGGTAACTAATGCTTCGGGGTCATTATCCTGTAAGGCTGTCGCATTATCCAGAGCCCCTGGATTCAAAAACGTCTTTAGGAGGATATGTATTGGTCTCCAGTGACAAAGCACAAGTGAAAAGTGATTAAAGCCATAACTCAGAAGAAATCTTTTACTTAGGTCTGTCATGATAACATTTTGAAGTGTGATATTTTGCTAAAGAAATGTAAGTGCTAGAATTCAATGTATACTTGTACAATATCTATGAAAACAGGAGCTGCAATAAATCTGTCCCTCCACCGCTCAAAATGTTATCATAGTACAGAAAAATAAAAACAAAAGGTTCCCTCTAGCACAAACAAAATCAAATAAAAAAAATGCAGACTGATATTTTTCACTTTTATAAAGAGCAGGGTGAAATCATCTGAGTGACATCATATTCAGTGGCAAAGCAAGTCACATTGTGGATTTCTACGGAATTGATGAGCAAAGAACTAAACGCTGAGGTGAAATAAATTTGATTTTATTTGTAAATCATAGGTGACCAATGAGCTCCTTCATTTCACATGTGTCACTGAAAAAAACTGATCTGACTGCAGGATCACGTGTGACCAGGCTTGAGACACAACAGAGGGTGTGGGGACCAGACTGATATCTCTGTATTTTTAAAGGCTACAGATTGATATCATTCTGAATTTGTCAGGGAAGGCCTACATTAAAACAACAGCTCAGATTAAAAATGTATGTTGCACAATTCTAACCCTATGTAAAAATACAGCAGGCAAAGGGTGGAAAATACCAAGCTAAAGGGGCATGTAGCATAAACAAACCACATGGCAACATGCTAACCAGTTAAGGTTTACTAACTACATGCTAACTGCTAATTAAGTAGCTAATTGTGTTGCCACCTGTTTTCAGTTAAAATATAATTAAAATATGTTGTTTGCGCACTAAGATCAGGTGCTGGCTATGCCTCTTACCTTTCTCTGTTGAACTTGAGTGAGTGCAGGACAGCAGGCCTCCTCTGGCGCAGGTTCCACAAGTGGAGCGTATCATCTGCACAAGCTGTAACCAGCGCCCCCTGTAGGACAAAAAAGAAACGTCATATTAATGCTTAATGAAAAGCAAGCACATAATTGAGCTTGAAAATTACACTATGGACAAAAATTAAGTGAAATATTTTTTGCATTGTAGGTCTATGTTATAATGTTTTATAGATTTCCATAGCCTTATTAGCTGTTATCAAATTTTATCAATGTGATTTCATAATTTCTGTATCATCAGTCATGACAAAAATACCCACTTATAGAATATACCCATTTTTAGAATATAGAATTTGTCAGTATTCTCTTGGCTGTGAGGAACTTATATTATAAGAATTTTCTCAAGTGACTAGAGCTCCATAGTCATGCTCCTCTGTGTGGAAGATGGTAATTACAGCAGTGTTCCCTGCACGGCTGTGCTACCCGGGCGGCACTGAGCAAAGCAGGGCCCGAGGGAGAATTAGCTTTAGATTACAAACTTAATCATGGGATTAAAGACTGAACACTGGATGGGAAGATGAAAACATTGCATCCCGTTGATTTTGGATTTGCCAAATTCTTCCTCCCTCCATCCTGCTCTGAGCTTCTTCAAGGTACAAGAGAGACAATCAGAAAGTCACACTAAAAAAATTAAGTTAAAGAGAATGTACCTGTTTTTTTACTATATTAAAAATGTGAAAAACAGAACTGGTTTATTTAAAATGGTTAGCGGTGGTCCAGAGTTATTCCTTACTTTCCTAACGCATTTTTCCAGAGTTTATAAGTGCTTTTCACAAGTTCACAAAATAAGAGGTCAGAGCAGAGTTTTGCCAGCATGGTATAACTAAAAAGTAACAGTGCACTTCCTGATTTTTTTTTTTACAATAAATATGATCAGATACAGACAGCACACAGCAGTGTACAGCCACTTTAACACATTCAAATGAAATATTGAGACGGAAACACAATGTAGAAAGAAAAAAAAATGATTATAATTGTCTGTTTAAAAGCCTTTATGTGGGATTAATTGTTTGTTTTTTTGTTTGCCTGCATCAATAATGTAAATGAAATTCCACAATGTCTTTAGCTGCTTGAGTCTCTTTTAGAAACATGACAGCTACACGACTCACTTTGTACTGAACGACAAAGTGACAAAGTGAGTGGTGCCATACAATACATCATTTCAAAACAGGAAATAAAATAATAAAACACTCAATCAAGCTATTGAGTGGTGGCTTCAGGCATAGACTGTATAAAGAAGTGGACTAAGGGAGTGTGACATCTCCCATAGCATTGGCCTCCAGTCATATGAAGCTCATTGAGGCTATTCCATATTCCCTATGTTCCATATTTGAAATTCCAACCACGAGTATCATAGCAACCAAAGAACCAATCCGGAGCGAGGCTGAAAGCAACGCTGTCAATCGAGCCTGTTGCTAAAGCTAACAGGAGCGACCTGGGGGAAAGAAAGCACTGATTTGTCTGTTATTAATGTTCATATCTTGATTTACAGACACAATACTAAAATTTAAACACCAGGATTAATACAAACATTTTAAGACTAAAATCACGAGCTGGACAGCAGTTACAGAGAGGGGTGACGTTTCTGTTTTTGTTTTTTTAATAGAAAGTGAATTGGAGCCAGAATTGATGGATCCAGAAGCATGCCCATGCTCATATTCTAGTTGTATCGCGGCGGCTAGCAGGTTAGCTATGTCCATTATATATACAGTCTATAGCTATAGGGCTGCAACAACATGAATCACAATTGAATCATAATTATATTTTCATTGGCCAAAATTTACATTGTTTTGGTAATATCGTCTCTCTATGGGGTATAGTTGATGAAATGCCAGTACTTTTTGACATGCAGTCTACATTTCACTCTCTCAGCCAGTTCATCTCTTCTAATGGCAAAATGGTTGCAATATTTCAGCTTTGTATTCTGTTTAGGCCAATAAATTGCATGATGGAGGAAACTGTGACCACACCTTTAATTAATGCTATATAGATAATGTCCTCAGCAATTGAAAATACATTTTTGTCGCTAACCCAATTACATTTCCCTCCTTCAAACATTAAGAATCCTGGAAGTGTTTAATATGCGCACTGTAGTGGATCTAATTGGAATGGCAATATATAGAAACATACATTCATTTGTCAGACGTTATTAGGCCCTGTTGGCTTTGCGTGGAAAAAAAATCTCCCTGCTTCTGGAGCTGTGTGACAGATGTTGTAATTTGACAGAATATAAAACGTCTCATTTGACTCTTCAGCCCATTCACATTCATCTCATCCTGAGGTGTACTGATGTAACTGTCTGACACAGCCCTGTTGCTGGCCCCATTTGCATGTCCGCACGTGTTTTGAATCTGACTTGAATTGGGATGACACCAAAACACCACACAAGTATATTGAAATTATAGAGCAGGGGTGCACGCCAGGGCTTTTACAGTGTATTTCATTAATGTTTTATTGTCTACCGCTCTGTCCCTGTGTTATTCTCTGAAAATAAAATGCAAATTAGCCTGGCAACAGCCAACATGAGAATTATATGCTTTTTAAACTGTTATTACCAACCCCACCTCCTTCCACTGGTTGGGGAGATTGGGGTTGAGGTTGGGATATAGAACAATAATTGCAATAGGAATCAGATAAATACATGACATTACATTACTGACCACTGGATTTCCTTAAGCGTTAAACAAACGTGGCAGATTAATTATGAGATTATGAGAACCATGAGATCAACTTTAATTTTTTTAAATGTTTTTTTTTTTTCCATAGAGATTCAAGAATGTTATTAAAATGATGGATACTATTATTATTATTATTATTATTATTATTATTATTATTATTATTATTATTATTATTATATATTATTATTATTATTTATTATTATTATTATTATATCATCATTTTATTCTATTTTTTATTGTATTTTTTTTCAAAAAACACTACATCAACTACCTGACTATTATCTGGATGAGATTGGATATAATTTGTCTTGGTTTAGTCAACCTTAATATCATTGGATTCATTTTAACATTATTCCAAATCCAATTTTGCAAATGTGCCAATTCACATTAGCCACACGTAAAATAGTTGCAACATTCAGCTTTGTATTCTAATGAGGCCTATAAATTACATGACAGACCAAACTATAACCATGATGTTAATACAGTATACATTTGTTTTCATTGCAGATATAACTAACAATTTTCTTTCCCATTATGTTTGTAGTCATCTGCCAATCTCCATTGAGCTGGCACATCCACCACAGCCTTATGTACACAGTGAAATATATGTACTGGGGGAGGAGCTGCAGCTAATAAAGAAATCATAGCAGACAGGGAGCAGACAGGTAGACGCGGCGAGTGCCAAGAACGCACTCTCATTCTGGTGTAATTATCTGAATACGTCTGGATCCCACAGACAGACTGAGTGCAGTGAAGTCGGGTACAGAAGTGACACAGGCCGAGAGGAAATGCATCGCCAACACAGCTTCAAAAGGGAAACTCACATTCAATAAAACTGTTCATGTTTTAAAAGTGCACTGTGTAACTTTAAAATTGGGGTTCTGCCATCTGGAATTGGCGTTAAACATATCTATCTTGCATTTATTGCGGGTGTTTTTATTCCTCAAACACACAAACAAACCCTGCATCTTTAGGCTGGTCCACCTTGTGATGTCATATGGTAATACAGGAAGGGCTCCACTGTGTTGTTAAAGTCCATACACCTTCACTAGAATCATTTGGATCACTTTAGCCCTGGAATTGCCAATCTCTACTGAACAAAAGGTAAAAGGTAGCTTACGATTTGGGGATGTAATTTTGATTTTGCTATAGAAAAAAAAATTAAAAATCACATAAAGAAAAACTCACCCCTCTCCTGCTGTCAGGCTCATCATTTTGGTCTTAAAATGTTTATATTAACCCACTCTACATGATCCTGGAAGTTTTATTTTGCTATTGTGTCTGTTAGTCAAGAACATAACAGACAAATCAAGTGTCTTCTTTCCCCGAGGTTACTCCCACTAGCGTTAGCAACAGGTTTGATTGACAGCGTTGCTAAACCAGCGGTGCAGGCGGGAAGGGGCATTACCTTCAATGTCCTTGCCCCGCATTGGCTCTTTGATTGCTATGGTACGAGCAGTCACATTTCCAAATATGGAACTCAGCTACAAATCTGCCCCTATAACTGCTAGCCATGATGAGCTTCACTTGAGTGGAGCCAAACTCTGTGGGTGATCTCACACTCCCTAGTCCACTTCTTTATACACTTTATGGTTGGGTATTACAACATTATTTTTAGATCAACGAACTGATATTTGCGACATTAACATTAACAAAAAGAGGTTTCTAGTTCCAAGTCCTAATTCACAATCTCTCTTTGACCGATTTTCTCAGAGCACTGGAGACGCTCTTTCCTTGTCAGTGTTGTCAGTGAGATAATTAGGGCCCTCTGATGGGGTTATTCCAGGTTGGGTCAAAGGTTAATGAGCTGTGGCTCTCTGGCTTTCGGTTTGGCTTTCCACCTATGCAGCCCCAGTCATTCATGTGCAATTCTCCAAACAAGAAGGCAGTTCAGATGACCACAAATGAGGATGCCTAGGACTGACACACACAAATTGCTCAGCATACCAGCTTTAATTTTTATTTTTTTCATTTATTATGTCCCTGACTCCTTTATTATTGTAGGTAAAAGTGCCTTTGTCGTTAAAATAGTAAGTGGTGTAGCAATTTAAATTCATTGAAAAACTCATTAAAAAGCCATGCTGATACTATTATTACTATTTCTACTACTATTGCTATAGTCATGTTATATCTCAGCACTCTTGCAATTGATTGGTACATAATAGTCTCCCTTTCTCATTCATTAAAACAACATCAATAATAATGATAGCAAAATTCCTTCCTATTTTAATGTGTGGTTTCAAAAGGTTTTTCAGGGGCCAATTTGCCGTACACTTGGTTAATGGTGTTTCTTAATGGTATTCTCCGGGACCACGAGTTCCTACTAGCAGGGTTACTTATTAGAGCTTATAGTTGAACCCATAGACTGTATATAAGAAGTTTATATACAGTTTTTTTTTTTTTTAATACCGTATACAGTCTATGGTTGAACCCCAAGTGTACAATGACAATGTTATTCCACATGCATACGCAAGATGTATTGTTGGTGTCACATGCGTCTTATCATCATTTTAATAGCGCAAAAGTACCTTGAAACATGCATTTGTATTTTAACGGGCCCACCTCGCCACAGATTTGATCTGTAATTTGGCTAAATGATGTTTCCTGCTTGTCTCCATGGAGAGGTTTAATGCAATATTGTGTAACATCTCAGACAAAACAACATCTCTGTGCAGACCCTCTACAGTAAAAATTACAGAGTGCACCTTTTGTAATTTCTTAATAGCATTAAATCAGATACAGGAAGACTATTTCCTCTGACTATAATGCTAAAAATAATAATGCTAAAAATATGAACAGCCTTTATTATATTTGTATACTTTCCTGGACTAATTGTTTATAATAAAACCCTTTTCAACAGCACAGCGCCTTTGCTCTTCATTCTCGCTCATTCTATAAAACCTCATTTGACATCTTGGCACTCAGCTGCCTCTCTGCCTCTTTAAAACCTATTCAAAATAATGAGTTCAAAAACAGGCAAACAAACATGTTAATTAGCTGATTCATATCCTCCACAGACACGGGGAAGTGCCCTGACTGTGTGAAAAAGCATAAATTATAAAGAGAGGCTCTGTAATCAGTTCAAATCATGAGACACATGAACTTCACTCATTTTATCAAGAAACTGTGCTTTCCAGACTTGTTTTCTAGCACTTTATATTTACTTGAGCTATATTTCATTTTCATTTGTGTATTTATTTATTGAAGTATAGAAAAAACATTTTAACTGTTCTTTCTTCCCACAAGGTCAGTAAGACAAAAAATATATGATATATAATTAAATACTTTGTATGGTAAATAAATTGCTTTACTCCAGAAACTTTGCCTTGAATGTTCCACCATATGGCATTAAGCTTACCTATCTTACATGTATTCTAGACACCTCTCCACAGATCTAATTTAGAATTTTGCCTGATAGCGTCCCCTTAATGTACATTATGTCCCTTTAATCCACGGGTACCTCTGTCTTAATTAAACTCTGACATGAAAAATATTTGGTAGTTCAATTTAGGGCAGTTCAATCATGGACTTAAGTAATAACAAATACTCCAGATGTGTTTGTTTCAGTACAGTTAGCTCCTCCCTTCAGAGAGAGATAAGTTATTGTCTCACCAGAAGCCTGTCAGCACTGAAGAAGCTTCCTTGATGAGTGGTCAATTTTCTTTTACAATTGATAATATATGCTATCTCTTCCCACCCTCCTCTGATTATAACAAAAATAAACAAGTGGCAGTGGTCACATTTTTATGTAGAACTTCCACCTTCAAGGCACACACATCAAGGAACCACTCACCCATTCATACATCACTGTATGCAGATAATGGGGGTGAGGTGAGTAAAGTGTCTTGCCCAAGGACACAACAACAACATTCATCTATGAGATCTAAAGTCGCACTGCCAACCTGTGGGTCAGTGGATCAGTGGACAAACACTCTACCAACTGAGCTATTGTCACCCAATAAATTACTGAATTTTCACGACCGCTGACATATAGACCGGTTTCCTTGAGGACACTTGAAGCTATCTTTAACAGGTTTAAGACAGAAGTGGCCTGGCCTAAGGGGTTATATGTCTAATAGGAGAACGTCATTACAGCTGAGAGAATGTCAAAGGCTGTGCTGCATATGTAAGTCACCCATTAGCACAGTCCAACAGCCCACACGCTGAATCCCACTGAGGACATGGACTACTGCACTGCCATTAGTCACTATGTAAATCCAGAGGAGGTCCAGTCCCTGTCAGGTCACTCAGCATAAGAGAGACAGAGCAGTGTACAAGCATCCATGTGTGCACTTAGATAACAAACCAGGCCAAAATGGTTTTCCAAAATTCTGTGACTGTGTGTTTTTACCTTAATGTAAAGTTCAGATGGATCTTGCCATGAAACTATGCGTATTCAGTCTAATATTAAGACATGTCACATAGTTGGAGAGACAGTTCTGTTCTGTTCTACACTGCCTGGTCAAAAAAAACGGTCTCCACCTGGATTTAACTAACTAAATAGGTCCGAGCCTCCTCTAGTTGGTCAGTCTAGGTTCAGCAACAGTCTGTGATCAAAGAATGAGGTCAGCTGACTACCTGAATATACTGAATGACCAGGTTATTCCATCAATGGATTTTTTTCTTCCCTGATGGCAGGGGCATATTCCAAGATGACAATGCCAGGATTCATCAAGCTCAAATTGTGAAAGAGTGGTTCAGAGAGCATGAGACATCATTTTCACACATGGATTGGCCACCACAGAGTCCAGACCTTAACCCCATTGAGAATCTTTGGAATATGCTGGAGAAGGCTTTGTGCAGGGGTCAGACTCGACCATCATCAATGCAAGATCTTGGTGGGAAATTAATGCAACACTGGATGGAAATAAATCTTGTGACACTGCAGAAGCGAAATCGAAACAATGCCACAGGCAATGTGTGCCGTAATCAAAGCTAAAGGTGGTCCAACAAAATATTAGAGTGTGTGACCTTTTTTTGGTGGTGACTTTTTTTTGGCCAGGCAGTATATTTTGGTTATCACAGTATATATAGGCTGCGTTTCTGGTAAAATATGTAATGTAATAATGTAATTCCAATATCAACAAAAAAAGAAGTAGTAAAAGTTTAGTTTACCGTATTCGTTCAATCATTGATGGACATTTCCTTTTCAGTATAAAAATGAAAAATACTGCATCTCACCGACAGCTTGGTCTTGTTCAATGTAAGGTTTAAACAATTCAAATATAGTCACTCAAGGGATCAATGTAATGATTAGAGCAATCCAGATGATTTAATGATAATGATCAAACATAATCCAACAGTGCTCTAATAGCGTAGGGTCAGCCACCTAATTGTTTATCTCTATGGAAGACAAACAATTAGGTGACAAAAATTTCCAGGCATTTTCTTTGCCTGGAAATGTTACACATCATGGAATTAAACATTCATCTGTAGCATTTAATTCATTACAGATGTTTCTATTGCTCAAAAATACCAAACACTTAGCAACCCTGTCAAGCAAACCTGTGCTAATGCTAGCGGGAGTGATCTCAGGGAAATAAGGTACCTAATTTCTCTGTTATTAATGTTCATATCTTAATTTATGGACACAATAGTGAAATAAAAAATATCAGGATCATGTAGAGCGGGTTAATACAAACATTTCAAGACCAGCGTGATGATGCTCACTGCCGCAATTACAAAGAGATGGGTGACAATTTGTCTATGTAAAGCGAATTGCAGCCAGAATTGATGGAGCCAGAAACTTGCCCATGATCATTTCCTATTTGGAACGGTGGCAGCTACCAGGTTAGCTATCTCCATTTATGTATACAGTCAATGCCTTTAACATATAACCTCAACTGCTTGTCTTCATGGCACTTGCCCATTTTAATGGCATACTGTGAAACACTAAAATGCAAAGCAACATCTCCTTGGGAACAAACATGTGGGGGACAATCCACCAGTTCCATGATGACCCTTTATTGCTATGCATAAAAACATAGATTACTGTGCTGTAACTACACTCAGTGTTTAGATCTCTTACAGCTTGAGCTGTCCAACTCATCAGTGAGACGCAGACAAGAGCAGAGGAGGCAGACTTTAAAGCACAAGAGCTGGTGGGCACGACGAGAGGAACATGATTAAAGCATAGTCAAGATGGTGGGACGGCGTTTTATTTTAATGAGTACAGGTGATTACAGGCTTTCAAGGGCAAAAGCTCAGCAAATATATTCAGTGGTCTGGCTTGATACAATGTCCACAGCAGGTGAAGTTAACTAAGAATGTCTGTCTCCTCATCATGGTGAGTGGTATAGAGAAGCAAGTGGGCACTTTGTTGCTGTGTTTGCTGTTGCCTTTCTGTGTCGAGTTTGAATATTTTCCCTGTATCTGTATATGTTATCTAAGAGCACTGTAGTTCCCCCTATCAACCAAAAACATGCACCATAGGTAAAAAAAATTAAAAAAAAAATGGGACCCCACTCACTGTTTCTGAAGAGAGATACACAGTGGCATTGAAGAATGGGTCAAATGCAGAGCACAAATATCCCTACAAGGACAATACAGTTAACCTTAATCTTTAAAACAGAGTAGGTTACTGAGTTTAAGCATGTTAAAAACTGCAGCTCTTTTGGTGTTTTCAGTTTGCAGTGATCAATATATTATGAAAGTGGTCTAAAGATAGAACTGGGGTGAAACCATGACAGGTGAAGAATGTGATCAATAAAAAGAAGCCTGTGTTGCCAATAGATGAGAAGTTTTTTGTAGTTTGATCTGTGTATGAGGCATGTAAGCTCCACAAACATAATAAGGAGAGTACTCAGACTCATTAAAATTAGAAACAGGAGCAGCTGTGAATATAAATGGTTATCACCAGATTATTAAAGTGCATTTGTGGCATTTATCAATTTAAAAAAATATATTTTTTTCCATTTCCATTTTTGGAAAGCAAAACAGACAAAAGTGATTTTTCCCATCTCAGTTCTGGTGCGACTAGTTCTCAGACTTATACAATCATGTGATCTTGTATTAAATGTTCTTGTATCAATATTCAATAAGCAAGTGAGATATTCCGGCAGTCTATCAAGTATTCCCTTATGAATACATTTTATGCAGTGTTTATTTCTCCTAACAGATAACGGTGGCCAACCTACATTTTCATAGAAAGTACAGGGATGGGTTTTTAATTCATCAACTGCTATGAAACGAAGGGCTGAGTGAAAGAGTGTATCTGTTATGATAAATGTATCCATCTCAAGGAGAAGTAGTTGCTACAAGTAAGAACTGTGGAGAGATGAGTCCAATAACAGAGATTTTTTTTGTTTCTCAAGGTATTTTTGAGCAATGGCCTGGCACAATAAAAAAATTTGACGTCCGATATATTGCTGAAGTAGATATAGACGATGAACCATAATATTGAAATTTATGACACTGACACAATAACCCAAGAGCAAATAAAAAAAACAAAACTATTCTAAATCTTCAATATAGTTAAAATGAAACACTTTGGTAGTTAGTTAGCAGTCATAGAAGTTATTAATTTAACCCTTTAAGGCTTAAATCTCATCATATAGCCAAAAAATATCAATTTTTTCCCAGTAATGTAAAGAAAAAAATACACATGATAAATACTGACCCCAAAATATATGGTTTCAGCTTTCATATATTGAACGATAAGTCAGTATAGTAATTATTGTGGCCTAGCAATGAAAACACTCATGAGATTCGTTTAATGCCATACTGTGGAATATACAGATGTATCAATAACATCACCATGCCAAGAAGGTTTTTGACTCCCTACCAAGAAAGTGAATTGTGCACCCTTAAGTTTACTTAAGGCTAGCAGGGGAGGAATAAATGAATGGATAAGCAATGCAGCTTTGAATAATGATCTACTTTTTCACAAATTAAATTAAAAGTAATTGCCCGCAGTAGAGATAGATTAGCGTCAGTCTATAATACAGTGCTTAATCATTTGAAGTAGTGTGGAGAAGACTGCATTACATATGTCCAGTGCTCACAATTAAGTTAAAACATCTTCATTTCAAGCAATAGTTTTCCATTTAATTTGCAGTAATCGAATATAAACTGTCTGTCGCAACTACACCAATCTAAATGAGAGAAGCTTAGTCACATTGAACTAATGGAGCTCAACAGTCCCGCCCACTTTGAAGTTGGCTCTGGTTCCAGAAGTAAAATTCCCATAAATTTTTTCCATTCAAGTGTTCAAAGGTTAAGCAGCTGCGTGGTAACTAATATTCATAACACAGTTTTTTTAAGTCAAAAAAGCACATTTAAAACGCAAAAATCAGAAAAATGTAACGTAATGGTTTATAAAAACTCAGAAACAGATTTTAAATAAAATTATAGGTCATTACTTACCAGAAAGCCCTGAGCAAGCTTTCAAACTTTTAATATTATTTTATTCCAGAAAGTCTATGAGAAAAAAAAAAAATATATATTGGAAATTTACTTTTGGAGCCAGGGGCACTGTTGTGCTCCAAAGTGGTGAAGTATGGCTCAAAAATGCATGCAAATTATTACTAAAATAACTAAAAGAAGAAAGACTTAATGTTTTTGGCAGTTATTTTTCCCCATAATGAATATAGTGTGGTACAGTGTGTTTATTTATTTATTTTATGTTATTTTATTTTATCGTAAGTCCAACAAGTATCATTCATCTGTAATTTAAAGGTA
Organism: Periophthalmus modestus; assembly: GCA_019594935.1. Classification (NCBI taxonomy): domain Eukaryota; kingdom Metazoa; phylum Chordata; class Actinopteri; order Gobiiformes; family Gobiidae; genus Periophthalmus; species Periophthalmus modestus. The sequence goes on from JAIEZT010000009.1 coordinate 8,436,762, forward strand.
CACTGTGGAACTTTCCTGATGGTCTCCATGTAGATTTTGCAGTATTAAAGATTGACCTATGAAACTGTAAGAAGCATTCATTTCACCATTGCCATGGTCCCAGAACTTTAAGTAGGAAATGTTTAACAAACTAAAGTAGTTTTGGGCCACAGAAGACATTCTCTGACTCTGCAGGCCACTGTGTTGTGCATCTCCTGCTTCCCTTCAACTACAACTAGACCCTAGAGCCGTCTGTGTAAGTAAGATTGATGGACTTGTGCTCCTACAACCAGAAACAATCTTAACTTTTCTTTCACCAGGACTCTCCAAAAGAGCCACAATGTTTCTCCAAGAATGAAACCATCGAGACCCTTCTTTCAGAAAATAAAGAATCCAGTTGACTAAAGTAAATCCAGACAAACTTGCCATGACCGAGATACAAATAAAAGACACTGCTGTTTAATTAAACAGTCTAAGTTAATGACTTTCTCTGCAGAATGAATAGATGGAAACTGTTCATGCTATGAATACTGTCTAGTTTGCACATTGATTTGTAAATGTCATGAATATCTTTTACTTGTATAAAATTGGCTTAATGGTTCTTAATGCACATGTGAGTGGAAATTCACAGAACTCTCTTCATTCTCCAAAACCCCTCTCAGCTTTTGCCAAGTCAGCACTCATGACTTCACCTCCTTGGTTTAGCCCTACCGCTGAGACTTCAGTAAGAGTTCCAACAGGAAAAACACACTGGCCATACTGACCAGACCTATAGAGTTCAGCTTTGACCTTTGACCAGTCCTCTTTGGACTGCGAAACAGGGAGACACTGAGCTGACTACCACTTCGGACGTGTTTTTAATCCAAATAACTGTATCTTACCTAAGTATAAGTAACATTTTCACATTTTTCCAAATGTAAGTTTTTGTATTTTTTCCAGCTGACAACCTTTGACTGTGACCTGTGACCTGTGCTGCGGATCAACCCTCATGGCTGTTAGAAAGGTGTCTTCTCCTCCTCGTTAAAGAGGATACAGCGTTACTTCAGCCTGATGCTGCCTGAGCCTTGAGCTATTGTTTAGATCAGGACTACGCAGTGACTAACATCTCCGCTCTCCCCGGCTGTATGCGCACACATCACGCAATAGCTTAATCAATTTAGACTCAACACGTGACCTTTGATAACTCTTATGCAGTTTATCAGTTTATCTTATTTTTTAATCTTTAGACCCAAATCTAAAATAAACCACAGTCATTTGCATATTTTATATCCAAATGCTGTTTGCTTAACTTGGTCAATAAATATACATTAACTGCTTTGGTGAATAGTGATGTTATTTCCAGATATGGGTCAATGATATGGTACAATAATTTACAAACTTTCATAACAAATCAGTTAATTAATTTAGATATCTGATATACTATATTGATCATTGTTGTTAATATATCTAAATGTCATACTATGGAACATTCTATGAATATGGGGTCCACAAAATACACAATGATCAAATATTTACAAATACAAAACACAAAAACTGTCAAACATAAAAGTCACTTACTTCATTGATGAGAAACTGCAGTTGTAGCACAGCCGCTCCACTCTCATGTTGGCAATAGCAATCCACTCCGGGTCGCCCCAGTCTGGTGTCACAGAGTCAAGGAAATATAGGACATATATTGTACAGGCAAATCATAATCATAGAATCAGTTACCAGACATTTGACTGGCCACATGCTGGTTTTCTATCTCAAAATATGCAATAAAATTCCTATTACAGTCATGTTTTGACTGGATTTAACAAGCTAGTAGATTCATTGTACATAGATGAATTGGAGGCAGCAGAGAGCGCTAGCATTTTGTTGGAAGCAGGTGGAGAACTGCAGGAGGGGGACACAACATGAGCACAAAGCCAAATGGAAGTGGGACAAAAATTCTGATTTAAAATGACATAAAGCACAGATTTCTCTATAATATGTGCCAGTTTCACAGGAATAAAAATACAACACATTTTTAAAAGAAATCATATTCACACTTATATCATCCAAGTCGAAGCATTTAGGAAAAAATATGGTATGACAAGTTACAAAAGGGATTTTCCAGAATGAATCCTGGACTTTGGTCAGACAGGCGATTCTTATTTGAGTTGTATTCAGTGCAAGTACTGAAGTAAAACTGTCACATACAACAATGCCATCTAAAATAGTTATAAAATAATGTTTTCATTTCCATACATTTACTTATGGCCTTTATTTATCCAAGATTGCCATTTTTAGATGTTGGATCTATTTTTCAGGGTACTTAAGACCCCACACGTCTTATTTACTCTTTCCTTACTAAAAAGGTAAAGTATCAAATGGGATTTACTGGAAAAAAATGGTTGTCAGAAGTAGTCAGTCTCCACTACTATGCATTTTCCAGCACTCCATTTTTAAGAAAGCACATTTCCATTTGGCATTGACCCAAACCCTGCTCCATTGTCATGGCTGTGCATATCTGTTTAAATCACGGTGGCTGACTTACCTGTATTTTGTGCTACGGGGCTCACACTTTGCATGAGTGCCTGCTCACCTCACCATGCAACCAGCTCAGGGCAAGGTCAACACGAGCGTTATTCATACTGTCTGACAATGCAGAAACAACCACTTGTGTCAGGGGGAGGCAAACAGATAGTTCAGCTAAAATGAAAACCAATATAAGAGGGCATGATGCAATGGAGGGAGCAACTGGAGCTGAACTGTTTCAAATGCAAAAAGTAATATTTTTATCTGCTTAATATGAAGATACATTCAAAGTCACTGAAAGATTTCCAATTGTGCGATAGCAACAAAATCCATCTGAGCAAGTTTACCTTGTCTATTTTTGTTATGTTTTGCGTTGTCCCTGGGCTAAAAATATCTGGAGACTTTACATTATAATATATGCAATTCACTAATGAACCAATTGGTAACGTTCTCCACACACTAACAACAGTTTCTATTTATGTGACAATTTACTCAGTTACAAACAAATAATACTGATCAATAATAATTCATTTCCAAAAACAGCACTGACTGAGGGTGGATTTGAGTTTGAGGTATACTAGTGAAAACCCTTCTGTATGAGGTTCTGTAATGCCCCCCTTTGCACCCCTGTAAACGTGGGCCTGATTTGCAGTTGAAGTGTCTTAATTTGAAAACATAGTCCAGATGACTACCTTTGAAACCTTTTCTACAACTCCAATCTCCAAGAACTAAACTGGATCAAAAGCACCTAAAGAGACAATATAAACTATAATAGGCAATAATAAGCAATCATTTTCATTTTATTTGTTCTAGTCAAATGCACAGAGACACCATATTCCTTGTCACATATATTTTGTATCATTATTTAAATTATTTGACAAAAATACAGAATAAACTAAAAACATGTTTTCCAGTTTAATAGTGTATAACCCATAGAATAGACTAGATATAGAGAACTCAATCACGAATGCAGCACCGTGTCTGTATGCAGGGCGAGTCTCATTTCAAATATGAGGACTCAAAAGGGCAGAAACATCCTGGATCTGAACCACTGCAGATCTGAGGTGTATCAGGCCACAGCAGAATTAAATGAGCGCACATATAAGACCAAATACTGTGTCAAGAAGAGAAATATATAAGGTATATTGGTAACTGTAAACAACTAATCAAATAGTGAAAGAAAATGTCATGAGTTCATAGAATGTATAAAGAAGTGGACTGAGGGAGGGTGACGTCACCCATGCAAGCTCATCGAGGCTAGCAAGTTGTAAGGGTGAATTTGGAGCCAAGTTCCATTCCGGGATTCCGATCGCAAGTGTCATAGCAACCAAAGAGCCAATCCGGTGTGAGGCTGTTGAAGGTAATGCCCCTTCCCTTAGCAACGCTGTTAATCAAACCAGTTGCCAACGCTAGCGGGAGTGACCTTGTGAAAAGAAGGTTATTAATGTTCAAATAATAGCTAAATAAAAACACCAGGATCATATAGCGTGGGTTAATGTGCACATTTCAAGAGCAAAATGACGAGGCTGAGAGCAACAGTTATGGAGAGAGGAGCAACAGTTTTTCAATAGAAAGTGAACTGGAGCCAGGGTCAATGGAACTCGCCCATGCTCACTTCCTACTTGGAATGTGGTGTGCAGGTTAGCTATGTCCATTTATATATACAAGCAATGTATGAGTTTGATTGAAATAAGGGTTGATACACTATGCATGTCCAGTGTTACAAAAAATAAAACACTAATACTAAATAAATATTGTCATGTTTCTTCCACTGACTCATGTGTATTGATTTTCATATCAAGTAAATAATTTAGATTTTATGGTGACCTATTCATAATTTCAGGTGGCTACCTATTTATAGATTATTACTTTTCCCTCAAATACAATGAATTAAAAGAAGCAAAACCAGGGACCAAACCAGGAAGTAAAAGCGCTACCCATATAGAACTGACTGAAAGGGTGGTGGGACATAGTGTTTGTGAGAGCTAGGACGATATATTTATTCAGGGTCAATATTTCACTTTTTTTTTTTTTTTTTGCATTAAACTATAGCTAAAGATTAAGGCCTGAAAATAATATGGACATTGCAGGTAGATAGCTAATTCAAACTGTTGCTGGCCCCATTCCAACAACCTCTACCGTGTAAATCATGTCTTTTAAGGCTTATGGTTGTATTGGTTTAGCATGTGCTGAGAAAAAAAAAAACTAAAAACTAACATTTATCTACTTTGCACATGCACACTTGGATGACGTATTATAATGGACAGGTCATTCTTTCTGTCAAACACACATTGCTTCACTATATTATATGGTTAAATGGGTAATGGTTGTTATTTTATCTTCAAGGAACTAAAGTGCTTTACAGGAAACAACCACTCACCCATTCACAAACACACATTCATACACCAGTGTATGCAGATGCTTGAAGCAAGGTGGGTTAAGTGTTTTGGCCAAGGACACAATGACAGCATTCGTCTGTTTACATCGAGAGTGGGATTTGAACCGACAACCTTCGGCTCACTCTACCAACTGAGCTAGTGTCGCCCATCATATCCACTGTAGGCCTGTTCATGGCCTGGATGACATAAGTAATCTTAATGTAAGTTGTAAGTTTCACTCTTTGACAGCAAATAAATAAATAAATAAATACAAGAAAATAAATAGATTCAAGAAATAAAAACTTTTGCAAACAGATTTATGCAGCACACCGAGGCTAAAGGCACAGACCAAAGATTGAAGCAGTCACTTTCAAAAAACAAATTCATGAAAGGGTTTTTGTTCAGAGGTTGTGCGCTAAACCTGATTGGATTACTGGACTGTAAGACCTTGAGATGCGCTCCAGCGACTGCCCTTCTCTCAAATCGTCTTTAGGTTATTATGTTTTATGTGATATTTCTTTGTCTGATTTATACTGAGCGCATTACTCAATCATTTCCATTGGGCCAATGCACTGTGCTCCAAGACACAATGGGAACTGGCATAATGATAAGCATAACCTTCACAAGATCAGTAACCGCCAATTACAGACCTTGGACAAAGTCAAAAGTTTAATCAATCCAATTACAAGTTCCTTTAACCTTGTGGTTATCTGTATTTATACAAGCTTTCTCAACCTTTCTTAACAGCATCAGACAATGTACCAACAATTAAAGTGATAGCGCATATTGATTTTTTATGATAATTGTATTACTTGGTTGTACTTAGTTAAGCTTGTAACAGAAATATGTTTGTGATTCTGTGCCTATAGGGTAACTGGTTAAAAGTTATAAAAGGCAAGATGGGTAAAATGTCTTGCACAATGGTACAACAAGTACAAGTAAGGATGAAACCACCAACCTTTACATTACATCTCTAGTAAGTGTTAGTTGTTAGTTCCCAGTAACAAGGATCAAACTACTTTTTTATTAGAACGTCACAGGTGATAACACAGCAAATGCGAACAAATTAGAGGCAAGACAGCAAAAAGTTCTTGCACAAGGATACAACAACAGCAGATTGGATTAAACTGCCAAACTTTAATTAAACCATCTCTACCAATTGTTGGCAAATTTTCTTTCTTGCAAAAATGTGAACATAAGGGCGTTTCACTGAATTTAGTGTTGAAAGGGAATTAAGAGCGAGAAGAGACAGTCATAAAGTGATTTGGGAACTGATTTTAAAGATCTTTTGTGCTTGTGTCTGCTATATATATTCTATGACACCCGTGGATCATTATGTTATGATTTGCCCATATAAAACCTCAATATTCATCTAAAACGATTTTATGAAAGAAACAAGTCCACTGACTCGCGCTTTAAAAAAACTCAGGTACTTTTTTGTGATGATGTCGGCAAAAACGTCATCACAACAAAGAGCTTTGAAGCTGTCAGCCCCTCCCGTGGATAGCTGCAGATTGCACTAACGCGCAAGTAGCTAGAATTCTTTTTTTCCACCAAAATAACTACGCAACACTGATAAATCCTATGCATATCATTGATTAAGAAAATGAAATTGAAGAAGAAAGTAAGTACAGAGCAGTGGACGTATGCCATGGCGGTGAAAACGGGGCGTGATCAGCCATATAGTGTCATAAAAATAAGTGATTAAGATTGCTCAAGCATACACCAATCACTCCAAAAACAACTTTGAGAGGGTAAATGAGAAGGGCAAACAACTATAACATGGCTAAAAACTCTGAAAAGTCAATACTGCAGAATAGGTCTGCTTTAAAGCGCTGAGGAGCATAGCACGTGTCCACGACCTACTCTCTACGCCATACAGTGTCAGCAAAACATACAGTACACAACAAAGTGTTTTTTATGCAGCAGCTTTAACTAGTCCAGCAATCCCTGTATGTATCATTACAGTTTGTTGTTTACCTTCTGCAGCCCCCAGGTCGCCCTCATGCTGTTAATAATTTGTTACCTGTAATTAATTTCCCCCATGATCCAGCCTGACAGACAGACACAGTTATGCCATAGCTCAGAGCATGAGGCGTGAGGGCACATAGAAAAACTGTCTAGTGCAGTGTTAAAAAGCCCAACTTCTACAATCGATTTTCAACAATGTCCCCTTTGCCTGCCACAATTTTTCTTCCACTTTAAGCCCAGGAGAAAATACTAGAGGTCGAATAGTATAACAAGAAAGAAAGTCGTTTTCAATGTTAGGGACAAAGTAATAGGTATGATTAGACTATTTCTCATATGAAACAGTGTAAAACAAGGTGCAGAATATAAGACACAGCATAAATAGAAAAAAAAAAAGTTCATCTATTGATCCACACTGTGTTGTATATTTTAATAATGTATTTTAGATTAATTAATCTGTGAAGCATCTCAAGATAATCTCTGAAGGAGGCTCTGTACAATTACTAGTTTTATTCATTTATTTATTTATTTTTTGCTAATTTAAAAAGTGCAGTATGTAACTTTTTGTTCTTTGTGTGTGTCGTATTTTATGTATATCTGTTTTTGTTGACTTTGTGTGAAGCACTTTGGGCTGCTTAAGTTGTATTTTAAATGTGCTATAGAAATAAAATTGAATGTGTCTTTACTGTGTGATGGGCTTGCATCTCCACAAACCTGACTCTTCTTTGGTATCTATATCTATGGAACCATGTAGAAAAAGGTTACATAGTTTTGTTTTACTATACTCTTGCTATTGTCTTGAGTTTTATTAGAATTTTATGGATTAAACTAAATATTTCACCCTTTGCCGACTTTATCATTCAATCAATTGTGACAACATACTTATGGGGTATGGATAAAGAATAAGGAAAAAGGGATTTGTTAATGCTGTGTCCAATAGTGGCAAACTAAACCTGTGTATGTGTGTAACAAAGGCTGTATTAGCCTCCCACTGAAAAGTCAGCTTCTTTTAAATCATAGAAGCTTGTATCTGATAATTAGACCCTGTTCTCCTGTGACTGTCCAAGCATGTTTTTACTAGTGCTCTTTCAAGCCTATTATGGGTCAGACAAAAGAATATTTTTCATATCATTATTCGCTGAAAGAAATAAAAATACCAGACATGAAGAGGGGCAATTACGTCCAGCAGTTTCCCTATTATTTAAAATTGATTTAATTCACCATTTAGCATGCTGTGAAATACTGTCCATGTTAAAATATGTCGTAATGAATAGTATTTGAGAACAACATGAAGGCAGCAATGGTTTATGTCTCCCATGACGTAAAGATTTCAAATGAGGAAAAAAAAAAAATTCCAGTATATGCTACAACAGAATGAAGCACTGGAGGACTGCCATGACTGAACTGGGAATGTAGTGAAGAAGTAAATGTTAATATACCAAAAGGATGTAGATTAATTGACCCCTGACTGATCTTGTAACAGAACAGAATCCTTTAAAAAAGACCTATTGTGCTTGTGTCTGTTATGTAGCTATAATCTATGACACCCGGGGGTCATTATGTGATAATTTGCACATTTGAAATTGCAATATTCATGTAAAATGACTTCATAAAAATACAAAACAAAACAAGACTGCAAAGTAGAAAATTGTGGTGCCCAGTGGGAGCTGATGTTGCGGTAAATGTCATCGCAACAAAGAGTCTGCACCTTCAACGGATAGCTGCATATCACACTAGAAAGTAAGAGATTTTTTTCATTAGCACCAAAATGACTATGGAGTGCTCCTTAGTCTGACACGTATCACTGATCAGAAAAATAAAATTGGAGAATGAAGTAACTACAGAGCAGCGGGCGTATGCTGATGGTGGTAAAAACAGGGATTAATCGACAATATGGCGTCTTGAAAATAAGCGATTGCACAAACATGAACAAATCACTCCAAATACTGTGGATGAGTAAATGTTGAGGGGAAACATACTGTAACATGGTTAAAAGCTCTAAAAAGTCAATTTTGCATAATAGGTCTTTAAATACAGTGAATCCACAGAGCATATTCTGCACACACAATAGTCATTCTTGCCTTGACTTAATGACAATTCCAAAAACATGAACATTTGAACTTTGGGGTGCCAACAAACCAACAATGATGGGTAACGACTGTGAATAGCAGCCCTGTCTGAGTTTGGCAGATTTGACTCTTTTTGAGGTGACAAGCACACGGATAAATCAGATCAGAACCGCTGCCGCAGAACCCGAGACAAAAGCATTAAAATGCGCTGGGAGTCTGTGAGAGGTACCACTGGAGGCAGCGAAACAGGTGAGCCGCTCCAGTCAAGGGCTGAGTTGAAAGACAAGGCACGGCTCCAAACTTGACTCATCCCAGCGTTAATCATGCATCACTTTCTGCACCTCTTTTCTCTCTCTCCAACACTCCCTCCATCTATCTCTCCTACACAAATGCTCTGTCTCTCTTTAACAATTCCCTGTCCTTCTTTTTTATTCCCTCTCTCTTTCTCTCTCCAATGTCTTTGTCCGCGACACATTCAAATTCACATCACACACCAGAAAAAAAAAAGAGAGGCGGGCAAATAGGAGAGAGATAGGTGCCATTTTGAGTACTTTCCAGCATTCAAAAGATATAAAATTTTGTTTTGAATTGCTAATTTCTATGGCAACACTGAAGATTTTTCATCAGTCTGAAACCTATGGATATTTGCTGATGTAGTTAATAGGGCTGGAATAAGTTAATAATTTCCTTGATTTTATGGCTAAAAGTTAGGTCTAGTGTCACATTATTCCAAAAATAGGTTTAAGAGGGACTTATCATCTTCATAAAGTCTGTAAAGTCTATTTTTATTTTAATAGATTTTTTTTTCAAGCACAACCGCGCCATCTGCAGTCTGACTTCTTCAGGACAGTATTCCAGGCGTGTGAGAGTAAAAAGGCCCCATTGTCCTGGTTTAAAGTAAAGTGTAAGTCTAACCATGACACTGATATTATACAAACAACAAAAAAGTTGAAAACAGTATAACCTAACCCTTTGTCATAAATTAATTGCACATTTTCAAGATACCACACTGGACTTATGTGGTTTGCTGCTGCTGGCATGCGTATACTACAGCTATTTTCTGAAAAGTAAAGTGATCATTTCCAATTGCATAAAAGCAAAGTTAAATGTATGCTTTGTTGAGTAACAGCTACAAAACAAATGGCTTCAATCACAATACATTTATCTCAGTGTGGAACTAAACATACAATAGGATGTGAGGGCGTAAACAAGGACATGGGAAATTATGATTATTGTTTGTTTGAGCTGCAGTGAATTATGAAAATGATTTGTTACATTAAGTCAGTAGTGGAAGTTAAAGAAATACAAGTAGTAAAGGATTGTACTCAAGTTGATTTTTTAGGTATCTCTACTTTACTTAAGCATATTTTACAGTGGATACTTTTTACTTTTATGTCACTACATTTGAGAGCAGGTACAGTATTTGTACTTTCTACTCCACTACATTTTCACAAGGACTGAAATGTAAAAAGTACTTTTCATATGATTTCTTACCACTCTGACTAAAGTTTTTGATCTGGAGCAAACAAAAATAAATACACACAATCCATAAGAAACTGATTTGCATTTGTTTGTGCAACTGTTGACCAAAACTGTATGTATCACTGTAATCAGTATCACTATATACAACACTAACAAACTGACCCCTCATTGTGATCGTGTCCAGTCTGGCTATACTTCCATGGTGGAGAGCATTACACCTCTGATGAAGTAGGTCAAGATAACACGGGCTGAGTTGGCATCACCAAACTGAAAGTGTTAAAGCCATTATTTTTACATTACTACAATTGTAACTAGGCTGCTACTACTGCCACTACAGCCCCTAAAACGCTGCATATAGATCCTTTACTGAGAAAGCTTATATTACTTTCTCACATTATTCACTTTCATGGTAGAAAACTCTTATGAATAAACTATATAAATAATGAAAATTCTTTCAAGTTTTGGTTTTATGGTTATGTTAGGTGCTTCATTTTTATTACTCATTCCAGGTTGTCATAACAGTCATGTACTAATAATTTTCCAATGGAGCCCCTGCTATTTTGAGTAAAGCTGTGCCAATGCTTTCTGTGTAAAAACGAGGCTAGTGTTTGTTATGGAGTTTAAAGAGTAACCACTGACCTAAATCAACAACTTCACTTTAAGATTCTATGAAAAATTTAATACACTTCACATATGCAGCCTACATTTTCTATCTGAATGTGTTTCTGCTCCAGGAGACACAGCTGTTCAGCCTAGCACTGCTGACCAAGAGGTGTGATAAACTTAACAGTACAGGTACATTAAACTGGTCCCTGTTTGGGTGGGTCCTTTCTGGAGTAAGCATGTTGTATAAGGGTATACTTCATGAGTGCATATAAAAGTAATAATGATAGTAGTAGCAATGATAGTAACAGTAGTATCAGTAGTAACAATAGAAATAGTAGTAGTAGTAATAGTAATAATAATATTAATAGTAGAAGTAGTGATAGTAGTAAAAGTTGGAGTAGTAGTAGTAGTAGTAGTAGTAGTAGTAGTAGTAGTAGTAGTAGTAGTAGTAGTAGTAGTAATAGTAGTAGTAGCAGCAGCAATAATACTAGTAGTAGTAGTGGTGGTAGTATAGTAGTAATAATAGTAGTAGTGATAGTAGTGATAGTAGTAGTAGTAATAATAGCAGTAGTAGTAGTGATAATAGTAGTAATAGTAGTAGTGGTAGTAGTAGTAATAGTAGTAGTGATCATAGTAATAGTAGTAGTAGTAGTAGTAGTAATAGTAGTAGTGATAGAAGTAGCAGAAGTAGTAGTAGTAGTCGTAGTAGTAGTAGTGGTGATATAGTAGTAGTAGTAGAAGTAGTAGTAGTAGTAGTAGTAGTAGTAGTAGTAGTAGTAGTAATAGTAGTAGTAGTAGTAGTAAGTAGTAAGGAATTTGACATATATTCAAAACCAAGCCAGGACAAAATTCTAGAGTAAATTTCAAGCCTCTTTTTTTTATTTTTTTTTGTTTTTTTTCAAATACATTCCTTCTTTTTGTCTAAATTGAGACTCCTAATGTCTTGATGATGACTCAGGGACTCTACACATTCTAATATATTCTCAATGCCTTATCAGAGAGTTGTTGTTTGTATCAGAGAGTTTGTATTCTACTTAAATTCAACATTTGCTGTGACCTTGAATTCCTCCAAACCTTATGCCAACTCACTTTTGTATACAATCAAAATCCCTACAGAATTAATAAAAACAACGAGCAAAACAGCTTTATAAATTGCTCATAATCTGCCGCTCAGACAAACCCCACGAGTAATCCCCTTACCCTTCATAACACTTAAACACCACAATTGTTAACAGCCTGATATTTTCATTCTTGATCTGTCAACACCTCATTTCTCTTTCTCACACAAGATGGTGAAACAAGCGACGTAAATCACCTATACCATAACATATGCTGTTATCCACAACGGGATAAACCCTATGAGGCGTTTTTTTTTTCCATGCTGTGTCTATGTGGACACTCGACTATCTTCACACGTTATTTTCATTGCAGATGTGGATAAACCAAGTGCAAAAAACCTGCATATGTCCCTGTAGATGACACCAATACAAGCTAAGGACTAATCAAATTAATGTCTTGTTTACCGAACGCCTTATGGGTAAAGGTGATAGACAATGATCAAGTGTTTTAGCCTTATTTAGCACCTTGAGCGGCATGGAGCTAGCATGTGTTGCTGGTAGTGATTTTCTGTACGGCCGTGTGAATTTCTCATGTGCAGCCAAGGCGCTAAAGCAAATCAGCAGTTGTTGCCATACAGGCCGCGGTCCATCGCCCTGTCGATTACTGATCACATGTAGAAGCTCATGGTTCAGTAGTTTGTCTGTGGCGTTATAGAAGTAAGAGGAGCTCTGATTCTCTGCAGGGCTGCTTGGAGCATTCACTGTGTAGGACGGGATAGCAATAACAATACATAGACTCAATCATTAAAGATTAAATAGAATATAATAAGCATACTGAATCGAACAATCATTAATAACGCTTTCTTTAAGGTGTATTAACCAAATCATGTTGTCTAGTCTTTACTAAGGATACCTCTCCTTTTTGATAATCTCTTTAAAGGGCACATGTTGCATTATTTTCTGATCTATGTTATAATGTTGTTTCTTAATCAAAAACATACGTGGAGGTGTGTTCTGTTTTATTCCCAAATGTTTAACACACAAATCCTGCATATTTAGGTGGAGTACTTCTCTGTTCCACCTTGTAATGTCAAGAAGTACCCCACTGTGTAAAACTCAATGCACCTTCACTAGAATCGTTTTGATCATTTCAGCCATGGCATTTCCAATTTCTACTGAACAAAAAGTAAAAAGTAGCTGTTAACTTGAAAACTGCTACATGACACCACAAGGTGGAACAGAGGATTTTGAGCTTTGGAGATGCAGACACACTAATAACAAGTCAAACATGTGTGAATGAAACAAAACACAACTCCAGGTATGTTTTTGATGAGGTAACAACATTCTCACATGGCTTAAAGCTCAGAAAACAGCAAGTTTGCGTAATATAGGACCTTTAATCAAAGGTAAAATGTGAAACAGTCTTTCTGCCTTCTGCATGTCTCCATGACGATTTTTTCCTGGAACATTCCACCACATGCATTAGACCGGTCTATTTTGTATTTATTATTATAATTACAAATATTTTTTTTAAATTTACCATGCACGGTATCGTATTGATCTTATCTTTGTGACTTCTACTTTGAAACAACAACAAATGCTATGTGACATACTCAAGTGTTTGGAGTCTTCGAGCAGAGAGGGCCAAGGGAGAATTACTTTGATCACAGTAATGTCTAACGTCATTACTTCTCTAGTGAGGGCTTTGGTTTGCTGTTTGTCCACTTGTCCACAGCTCTCACAGTGTAGAGTGGTCCAAGATGTGACCGTTACTATTGGCAACCGTCCTCATCAGACACAAACAGGTGCAGCGGCTGATAAACTACCTGTCACTGCTTACACGTGGCCCCATTACCTTGCTGGTGTAGCCCTAAATGCACCTTCAATGATAAATACAAGACTAAGTGTGCAGTGGACTACAGGGATTTTAACCATTTCTGCACAAGGGTTAACTGCTACAAGCAAAGACCTTAATGGACACATGTTATGCGTCCTTTAATTCCCTTTTTGGTCACTTTGGGATAAGTATTTGACATTTTTTAAACTACACCTCAGTTTCCAATGCGCTATTTAGGCTTTGGTGTCCTCAACGGGAGTGACCAATGAGAAAATAAAAATGAAGCTATTAGGACTGACTGACTGTGACAGAATTTGAATTGGCCCGGTGAGGTCTGCATTTTTACTTGTGACGCAACAATCTGGGCAAAATGAGAATAGAGCATGATTTTGGATAATGAATTAATGAGATAAGTGTGAATAAAATTAAGGTAGCAACAATATAACATGGTTAAAGCTAAAAAAGGTAAATTTTGCATAATATTTTAAAATAATATCGGCAATTGTGTTCTATTATTATGATTATTATAATTATTATGAGTATGATTATGATGATGATGATGATGATGATTATTATTATCATTATTATACGGTGATCCAATAAGCTGCATATGCTACAATCTTATTTATATCTACTTAATCTGTTCTAAAACAGCATGACTCCCAGTTTGTCGAGCACGTTGCCAGATATAAAACTAAATTGCAGGTTTGAGTTGTAAAACACAGCCTGGGAACAAACTCTAAAACAGGTGCATTCATCTTTCACACACCTGTGCACCTGGCTTTTAGATTCAGAACATACACAGGCTGCACTCTCATGGATGAGCTGCAGTTACATCGTGTTTTATTGAAGATTTAGATCTGTTCCTGTAATATGAACACAATATCAAACTATAGAGAATTATGTTGAGTAAGCTACCTATATTAAGTGTCCTGTGTTTCATTTAAAGGGGCAGTATGGAACTTTCCTTGTGGTCTGTTACCTGCCTGTCTCCAAAGACAGGGGTTATTACTTTGCTCCGAAAATCAAATCATAAATAATCAGAATTTAGTTCAATCTTGAGTTCAGAAAGTCTCCAAAACTACAACACAAGTTTACCCACGTCTAGGAATGAAATGACAAACAATAATACTGTCTGTCATGATAAAAACAATAATTCTTGGGACATTTTATATAATAATGGTAATTGCTCAGTTAATAGAATGCTCATCCACTGACCCAGAGGTTAAAGGTTTGAACCCTGCTGTCCACATAAACATCATTGGTAGAGAGGTCAGATCCACTGACCCACATGTTGGTGGTGTGATTCCAGCTCACACACATGAATGGTGCTGTTGCGTCTGTCTACACTGGTGTGTGAATGTGTGTGTGAATGGGTGAATGGTTCCTTGATGTAAAGCTCTTTGAGTGCCTAGAAGGTGGAAAAGCGCTATATAAAAATGTGACCAATAACTGTTGATGGGACATTTTATACAATCATGATAATAATCGCCAACAAAGATAATCGCGGCCATTGTGTCACCAGAATGTGCAGGAAACAGACTCTCTTCTAGATCATTGTTGTTTTCTGTTACTGTACTGTAAGTAGTTGTTTAAAACGTTATCAGTCAGCAACTTAGTAATGTCACTTTTGGCTCCTTTGTGGGATTTGAATCTTTTGGATCTGTTCCTTTCAAAGAGCCGATCAAAAGACTAGCTCTTTCACTATGCATGTATATGACAGAAGCCAATGTGAAAACTCATTTTAAAAACAAACTAATTAAACGTTTCACTACAATTATAATAATTAAAAAACAAGCTATTATTATGATGCCAAATATGTTTTTTTTTTGTGCACAAAGCTCATGTTGCCTACTCTGCTTCCATGCTGAGTCTTGTTAATCGTCTCAATGTTAATCACTATAAAAATGCATAAAAATTAGACATAAAAAGATTTGATTCTTTTAATAAACGAGATCCAGTTCCAACCATTCCAACCACTAAGGAACCGTTAATCGCAATTAATTTAGCCATGATAACTGTGACACCAAATTTCAATATCGTCCCAGGTTTACGCACATCACTGCACATAATCAACATTGCCATTGGAGGGCATTTTAAAACATTCTTATTACCCATAAGCACTTGTACCTAATAAAACCCATTCATTATAATTATAGGTACACAACAGTATCATTTGGTTGGGTTAGTGCAATAAAATATACTTGTTTAAATACATTACTGCTGTATAATTTGAATGTGTGTGTGGTATCGTGTGTAGTGCGGGTGGCCTGTGTTTCTAAATGACCATTCTGATTGCTAATAATAACATTGGCGTCCTTCCAGTGTGCCCGTCTAACTAGGTTTCTGACTCTAAATGTGCAAATTGCATTATTCAGCTCATTGTTGTGAGAAGCTAGGAGGATTATTTGTCAATAAAATGGAATAATCCTGGAATATTAATGAAGGATTAACCCAGGATTAACCCTGCATGAATTGTTATCCACTCCCTCTACATCATGTTTCAAATGTAACCATCTGGGACAAAGGGTACAGAAAATACTTTCTTTAATTAGATACAAAATAACATACTGATTTTAGATCGAATGACAGATGTACCAATAAATCCAAGCTGGTCATGTGGGACTGAAGTATTTCAAATGTGAAATCAGTGAAAAATAGCAAGCTTTAATTGATCTGGTTACTGACATCTGGCAAATTTGTTTTACTTATTAATGCAATTTAAATAGGCAGAGTAAGCAAGAAATTAGAAACAGTGAAGTGAAAAAGTGAAGGAAAAAAAAACACACAACTTGTTACCAATGTGTTTTATAGATAGATGGATAGAGATAAGCATTTTTTCTACTGGTACAATTGGGGCTTCTTTGGAGTGGCTCTCTCCAGCCGAGTTGCTCTGTGAGACATTGACATCCCCCAAACATAACTCACGTTTTCTTAATCAGTAAAATCTAAATCATATCTGAATTATACTAAATATAATTATAAAACTAAAGCTAGCGTAAACACAAAATTACTTCTGGTTTTGCATTTATTTTACTTCTCTGCACTTCTATGCTGTGTTTTAAACTCTCTTTATGTAATGCAGGGAATTTGGTACATGTTAGATGCATTGTGCACTGGAAATATTATATTTTCAATCTTTATACATGAGTGCCGTACATTGATAAACAGGAAACAACTGTTGCATTTATGCTTAATTTTGCAACGCATATCTTGAGCCTGCATTCTCTCTCGTCCAATCATCACATTTCTTATGTAACCACACCTAAGCTAAAGCGATCCATACTGTCCTGGCCCCTACTATATACAAGTACCCTCTAGGGTCCTCTTCAGACCCCTCAAAACAGTTCACTTTGGACAGTGGAGACACGTGCAGCAAGTACCAATCTACTCCAAAGTGAACCAGTGGAAACGGGGCTATGGAGATTTCAGTGCATGACTCAATCCATGTTCATCCTTCGTTTGTGTTTATAGAAAGTGTGTTTTGCTAGTACTATACTATCAGTGATTCTTTTTTACTGATTATAGCTATAATGTATGGGTGTATAATAATAGTGTGTATCAGTTAGAGGACTGTAACTAATGAATATTTTAGTGGTAAACAAGTCAAAGCTTGTTTGCATTTTTGGTTGTCTTTGAGATAAAAGTTTAACTATAAAAATCTCACAATCTTGATTTGAGTTATTTTATCAAATCAAAGCTTTTTCCCCCCATATGTGTAAGGGTGTCTTTACAGTACAAATATGTAATTAAGCAATGACTAAATTAGTCCTCAATGTTTTCAGTCACTGATGATCCCCCATTAATGCAATTAGCTGCTGAAGCTGTACTCAATGACAGAGAAGTCATTTCAGTACTATTTCAGTACTTCAGTAATGTGAAGAAAACTTTTTAAGTAACAAAGGCAGCTATTTCGTTGTGGCCTTCTTTTGAAATAAAATTCATAGTTAAATCATCTCAGTGTCTTTAATACAAGGTTGAAAATGGGTCAGTGGTAAATGCTAGTCCCTCATTATGGCCGTCATTACCCTACTTTGCTTTTTAAAAATATAAGATAATTAAGGTGCCTTCAAGCAACAATGGCCAACAATTTGGACCCATTTCAATTGTCTAGTGGTTAAAGTTATTAACACTTCCTTTGTTTTGGTATCTTTAATTTCAATGTCAAAAATTACATATGCAGATATGAAGATATGAACTTTAGGAAACAAATAGACCTAACAATAAAACAATGAAACTTTTGGTTTGAAGATTACAGTACGTGCTTATGTTGGCATTCATTTTTCTATTCTTAATTTGTGACTGATGTAAAGTAAGGCCAAATAATTAGCTAAGGAGTAGGATGGTACAACCCATAGATGGTATATATAAATCGAAATAGCTAACCTACTAGCCACTGCATTCCAAATTGGAAGTGATAATGGGTGCCCTTCCAGCTCCATCAACTCTGCCTCTCACTTTACATTAGCAAACTGTCACCCCCCTCTCTTCATAAATGCTGTTGTCAGGCTTGCCATTTTGGTCTTAAAATGTCTGTATTAACCCACTCTACATGAAGCGGGTGTTTTTATTTCACTATTGTGTCCATAACTCAAGATATGAACATTAATAAGAGACAAATCAGCAGCCTTCTTTCCCTGAAGTCGCTCCGCTAGCGTTAGCAACAGGTTTGATTGACAGCGTTGGTAAGCGCCCACCCACTGCCAAACCAGTAGTGTGAGAGGGAACGTGCATTAACATAAACAACTTTGCTTCAGATTGGCTCTTTGGTTGCTATGATACTCACAGCCGGAATTCCAAATATGGCATTTGGCTTTAAATTCACCCTAACTGCCGGTCTCAATGAGCTTCATTTGACTGGAGCCAAACTCTATGGGTGATGTCATACTGACTTAGTCCACTTCTGTGTACAGTCTATGGAACAACCTAATAGTTAAAACGTACAGGGAAACAGTTGCAGCAGCTATAGCTAATTTAACACCATAATAAGTAATTCAAAAACATGTCAAGATACCTCAAATCTAAACAATTGTAGTTACCCTAACCTATGTGTAAAATGGGCACTATAAGGCAAAGAAGTTAAATCATGCTTAGGTAATGAATTTGGTTGGCTGTAGTACTATGGCATCTTATCAAGGACACTAACAATTTCATAATACATTTAGGTTGCTATGACAACTGCAGTGAAAGGTCCATTGTGAAGCTTTTTCACACAAAAGTCAGTCAGTGGCTCTGGTCATCTCTGGGAGCAGCTGTGTTCAAGTGGAATGAGGAGAACCAATTGTACAGAAAAAAGGCACAGGAAAAAGGAGTCCACTTTTCACAGAGGGAAGAAAACTACCCTTTATAAAATAGCTTGAAACAGAAAGTTTTGTGGTTTAACTGGGTCAAGTAGGCTATGTACTGTCAGATTTGGTACATTTTATTCAACATATTTGACATATAGAAAACAAGTACTGTAGTTGTATTAGTACTAGCACTTGCAGTAGTAAGTACTAGTCACTGCATAGTAATAGTGCATCCATATAAATAACAGCAACTGCATCGGGAGGCTAATAATTCATGGGTACAATCACATTACTTTTTCTTTTTGAGGATGCCATTTTGAGGACTTATTGCAAAAGATACAATAGGATAGTACCATCCATTGTTAATTGCTCTGGGAACTGTTCCCAATTTCCATCATTCCAAAAGTATAAGTAAAGTTCTAGACCATCAATATATTTCATAAAAAGGGGATTTAGTGTTATGGTGGCTAAAAGGAGAACGTTAGCCTGATATTTAGCATAAAATAAGAGTACATTGCAAGCAGTAGCATTTATAAATATTGAAAATTGAGCTTTCAGTTGACCACTTTCTCCAAAAAAGATTGAAAAATATATAATGAAAACAGCGTCAACACCAATCACTTCTGAGTCTCACGGATTAGATAACTTTCGCTGGATTCGCTTTACGCTCAAATGGATCGAAATTGCCTTGAAAAAATATGGAAGCATTTTATCAAATCAGTTGTCACGCAATTTACTCCAAACTACATCTATCTCGTTCCAAAAGCTTTGATCGATTTTTGCACAGAACCCCAGTGAACGTGCTTTCTATTTCCCGCTGCGTAATGATAAGATAAGGACATTAAAGGCACTGTATGTGATTTTTATGGTCTTAAAGATGAGAAAAAGCGTAACTAGTTCATTATGTAGTGGTCCAATGATATTGCCAACACAAATTATGCGTCCCGTGCATCCTAATTACTCACCGGGTTGAGTTTACTTTTCGGAGACCAGAGTGAAGTTTTTCCGTTACTGTAAAGCTAACAACAACTAGCATGCTAATGTGTACATCCTGATAATCGAACAATAAAACACTTACTGACCTCAAGAGCTTCTTATTCAACATACTGTATCGATTGCTAAAGATGTGTTTGCAGAAGGTTTTGTTGATTGTAATTAAAATGCAACATCTGGCTGCAGGACAATTCATTTATACACTACATTTACGGATTACTATGAGCTTCATTTTCGTTTTTGCTGGTAAATTTCTCTAGCGCTATGCCACAAAATAAGCAACACATTATGGGGTTAAATTATGTGCAAAAATAACACAGCAATCATGGATGTTTACACAGTTTGCAAACAAGATCTGTCTTGTCGGATAGCACTGCACACCATTCCCCACAGAGAAGTACCAATGTGCAAAACAACATTTCTTATGCCAAATCAAAAATAATGTCGAATTTAACACAATAAAACTGCCAAAAATGAGAAATTTAAGGGCACCTCTGGAACAGCACTTCCATAACTTTGCAAATCCTTTTCTGAACAAATGACCACACACCAAAAATCGGATTGTTATCTGGTTTCTGGAGTTGTCACTTTATTGAAATAATATGTAAACAGCACTATCTGATGTGAGCAACTTTTTACCCCTATTGTTCACACCTACGCACGTGAAAAATACAGCAAAAAGTGAATGTTATGTAAGAAATAATGTAATAAAGACAAAGACTATGGACAAAATGAAAAAGAGGTTAAAGAAATTCAAATTGCACAGCTGTTATTCAAAAATGCTGAAAGTGACCTGAGTTGCCTGGTATATTTGATTATCAGATTCAGTGGTGGAAGTAGTAAAGTAATGTAGAATTTTTAGGTAGCTGTAGTTTACTTAAGTACATTTTACACTGTATATTTTTACATTTACTTTCCAACATTTAAGAGCACTCCACTCCACTACATTTTTGAACTAGACTGAAAAGTAAAATGTCCTTTTTATATGATTTCAGGGGTTATTTTTACCATGTTCGTGGTAACATTTTGACTAAAGTTTTTGTGTTTAAGTTTCAACTTTGAGTTAACAAAAATAAATACACAAGAAATTGATTCAAAATGCTACAGTTGACCAAAATATGTATCATTTTTAATCAATATCGCTACATTTACACTTTAACAAATGAACAAGGATTGTGTGAAATACTTTTACTTTTTACTCTTAAAGTCCATTTTTATATGGGTACTTTTACGTAAGTAGATTTTGTCATGTGGTACTTTTACTTCAGTAACTTTTTGCCTCTGTATCCGTACTTTTACTTCCACCACTGATCAGATTTCTTTTGTGCATGTACACCCACACTGAAAATAAGATCTGTATGGGTTTTCAGCTGATTGTTAACTAAGGCTAAAATGTTTTGTTTTCTACACCTCCTGAACTATTATAAAAATTAAAATGGCAAAACCTTAATTTACAATCAGAAGTTGTTACACATACTTGTTAATTGTTAGGTCAAAATAGAGTGTTTTAATACCATCCTAATAATTACCTCTTTGGTCTTTTAATTCTTTTCATACTGACCTCCAACTTGACATTGCAATAAACAAGAATAATGTAAATTCATGTCAAACCTATTTCCATCCTGTGTTCTATCTCTGCAATAGCGATAACATCTATTTGAATGTATAATTACATGCAAAACAGTGTTTAACAGCACACGTGAGGGGCATACAGTGAACAGCCAATTACTAATATACATAGCAATTAAGCATAGTAAGAAGACATGTTTAGTATCAAAAGAATCATATCGAACACGTGTATAGATAAAACATCTTTTGTGTAAGCCGTTGAGGCCCATTTACTGTGTAGCTAAATTGGTAGCTAGATGCATAATTAACCACCAGCTACTAAATACCAAATGGCCTTAAGGTTTTCTACAAACAAAAATGAAGGAAGATAAATCTAGCATGTCAAGAGTGTGTGAGAAAAAAAAAAAGTCATACATAACATCTTCGGTTAAAAAGATATTTATAGATAGGCAGAATGTATGTTAAACAAAAGGTGGTAGTATAGTAGGAGTACTAATAAGAGTAGTAATAGCAGTAGTGTAGTAGTGGTAGTAGCAGCAGTAGTAGTAGTGGTAGTAGTAGTAGTAATAGTAGTAATTGTAGTATTGTAGTATTAATCGTAGTTGTAGTAATCATAGTAGTAATAGTAATCATAATGGTAGTAATAGTAGTATTATAGTCATTTTAGTAGTATTAATCATAATAGTAGTAATCATAGTAGTAATAGGAGTTGTAATAGCAGTAGTGTAGTAACTGTAGTAGTAGTAGTAGTAGTAGTAGTAGTAGTAGTAGTAGTAGTAGTAGTAGTAGTAGTAGTAGTAGTAGTAGTAGTAGTAGTGTAGTAATGGTAAGTAGTGTAGTAATCATAGTAGTAGTAGTATTAGTAGCAGTACTAGTATTAGTAGAAATCGTATTAATAGAAGTAATGGTGGTATTAGTAGGACTAAGATCAGAACTGCTAGCAGTAGAGCAGTAGCAGTTGAATGTGAAGTATTCTAGATACATAAGGCTTGCTAGCTGTAGTCTAATAGTTAGTAGTAGAAATAATTTTGCTTATGCTGAACAGCTGACAAGAAGCAGGAATACTCTAGATTTCCACAAGGGATTCTGTAAATAACTCGCCAGCCCAACCAGAGGCCATATTTTCCTGAACTCATCACTTTTACGGTGGTGTTGTGTGTTGGGTTTATCTGATTTTGATGTCCATATGTCCCCATTAGCCTAATTACTCCACAGTTAACGACTCTGTAACCAAATCACTTCTTCCATATTGTCACAGCTATAATTATCTCCAAATGGAAGTCTTGTAATGGCCTTTTGCAGCACCAATGACCAGCACTGAAAACTGAGAAACATCTAGAGGTTTATAAAGTCCAAGCAGGGAAAGGGCCATAAGAGATTGGCTGATGATATGCACTGCAGTGGAGTCCTCCTGGTGGGACAGAGCGGCCAATCAGTGCGCAGAAAGCTAATGTAAAATTAATGGACAAAGATTCAACCATCCACACCTGCTGGGCGACTGGATAAATGTCATAGTCATCTACCTTATGCAGCAGATCATTCAGAGGGCGAATAATGATGTATACAAGACAGATGCCCAAACAAGAGGGCTCATTTACAAATGCAATTCAGAAACGTGTCGATTGAGATGGGCTGGCAATGACTTCTGAAAGCACATTAGAGAGGTTTAGAAAGGTTAAAACGAGTGATTTGTTACATAACAATTTATCAAATTGTAGTGGTGCAGTGTTAATGGACTTTATTATTAATATACCATGAACAATAGGTGAAAGAGAATAAGAAAAGAAGGACGGGAGGAAAAGTAGACAGGGTGACAGAGTCGTCACCCTATAACCAGATAGTTGGTGGTTAAATTGCCATACCAGCTTGTCAAAGCCTGATCTCATCAGATCTCAGAAACTAAGTATTGCTGGGCCTAGTTAGTATTTGGATAGGAGACCACTGGGAAAAAATGAATTTCCACAGTGGTGTGCCACTAGCAAAAACTGTTGTTGCACTTCCTCCACATTGCCAAGTGTAAATGTGTTATCTGCGTGAGTGTTGGTAGTGGTTGGAGGTGCTGATGGCGTAGATTGGCTGCCCCATTTACGTCACACTGCCCCAGATGTTTACCATCTCTGAGTGTGGTGTGAATGCACTGTAAAGCGCTTTGGTCTACCACCTTGCCTTCATGAAGATCTTATAGCTTTGTCTTGAATATTCAACATTACGGCATTAAACTTATTTATCTCCATGGAGACAAACAGCTGACCCCAATAGGAATTACAGGTCTGTGGAAAAGCGACCCTGTTTACAATATAAGAATGCATGTCTTTCTAGGTATTTTTGAGCAATAAAACACACACAACTGAAACAATGCTTAAGTTTAATACTATACTATGGAAGACAGACATAGCAGTAACATAAACACATATACAAGCATGTGGCAGACAGACCCCCTCCACCAGAAAAGCTATAGAGTGTATCTTTAAGAAAACAAGCACCATTGTCCTGCCACCTAGCCACTACATTTCATTCCAGAGCTAACAGCCCACAAGCATGTTCAGCTCATGTCTAAATGTTGTCTCCCACTTAAAAGCATTAGCTCTACAACATGGCCAAACCAGGCTCTTTGTCAAGTCTCGCGCTGACACACACCAAAGATTTTCTGCTCCAAAGAATTAGGAGCCGATAATTCAGTGTCCCGCTGTGTCCAAGCCTGGCAACCTCAAATGCAGGCTCTCCTCCTCTTTCTACAATTACACTGGTTCACATGGAGGAAAACACATGTGAGATCTTCTGCCTTTTTCCTAGAGCAAGGAGCAATTTGACAACGGGAGATATCGATTAAGCTGCTCCTTGCCTTTTTATAGGAGCTTGCACCATCATTACAAGATGTAGGCTGAGCGGGGATGAGTGGATTCTTGTTGTATAACCAGGGAAAGAAAGTAACTAACTACATATACTCACACTACTGTAATCTTTTGGGTAATTGCAATGCATTGATTTTTTTAACACATACTTACACATACTGCAATAATCTAAACTATAATTTGTTGTTGCAAATAGTTCCATTCATAATCATGCACAAGTTCTGCTGTCTCTGCTCCTTTCTATATCTACAAACACACTTATATTATCATTATTATTACATGGTATTCTTGTTAGAACTATCTGAAAGGTAAATTCACACTTGTTGAACCTGATCATTTCTATTTGGGAGGAGACCCAAGAGCTTGTAGAATTATAACAGAAATCTGCATTTTAACAGTATTCATTTTAACTCTTGACACTTTTAGATGTGTAATGTGAGAGAGTCAATGATTTGTAGGACCACTACCATTATATTTCTGATGCTTTAAGAGTGAGGAAAATGTTGTAAATATATGTAAAATATGCCAGAATCATTTAGGGAATTAAAAAAAAGCAGCAAAAATGTATCTTTAGCAGTTGGTATCTGAACTGTGTCTGACTTAGACTTCAACTGATTCACTACAGAAGTCTTCTGCTTCTCTGTCTGTCTATAAAATCTATTCATCTTGTGAATTTTATCCTGTTCTGTTTTGTCCTTTGTGTCTTTGTCTTAGGTAAGAGAGCAGTATTTAGGTGGGCAGATTATAGTATGTGCAGAGTGTTACTTAATAGTTGATAATTGTGTTTTAGGTTCTGTAAAAAAGTATTTTGCAGTTTTCATTTGAGAGTTAAAGCTTGAAAATGGGTATAGGATTGTGTCAACATGAACTGAGTATTTGGTCCTTCAGTGGCAAGTTTTGGAATTTGTATTGAAATTAGACTTTAGCATGAAAGTGATTGAAAAAAAAAAAAAAAGTTACTATTATTGGCTAATAGACAGTGGTGATGTCATCTGAAATCCTGCAATACTGTATCACCATTCTGATTGGTCAGAGCTCAGAGTTTTTCATAGAAGACTGATCTAAAATGCTACTAAAATGCAAAAAAAAAAAAAAAAAAAATTCAAAAAAAAAAAAAAAATTGAACATCTATTGACATAAACTCAGGTACATGTAACTGAGTACATTTTAGCCATGTATTTCTAATACACATCTTGAATATTCTTTCCACCACTACTTTTAACGCCTTCACATACGACAACGACCATGGAGAGGCTGGAGAGGTGATAGACTGGGCAATAAGGTGATGATGATAGACACTGTAAGCATGTTAAGAAAAGGTTGAAAAACATGAATACAATTTAAAGGGATTGTCAAGTGAAGTGTGATTATGTTTGATAGGGTTAGAGGACAGCGTAACAAGGACTGGACCACTCATTCTTAAAAAAAAAAAAACAAACAAAACTGCCTTGCAGACACAATGAAACATACATTTCCTAGGGGTAATTTAAAGGAATCAATGCGCCTATAATAGCCTATAAGGATGTACTTGTGGAGAAGCTAGAGAGGGTCTAGTAACACACAGTAAGGACATACAGACACCACTGAGACACAAGCAATTTAATCCAGAATATTCTAGTTTAAAAGAAACAGGACAAACAACTCTGCTACAGTGCAGCCTGCTATGAAGAAAAAGTTGGCCTGGGCTGGCCTGTGAACGCTTTGGGGTCCCACCAGAGGAGCTGGACATGTCTGGGGTGGGGGAAGTCTGAAAAGTGCCTACTTAAGCGGAAGAAATTAGATGGATGGATGATAACTGCACATACCAGTAAATGAACAGTTTCATTATATATTATGTATTTGTGTCATTTTGTTTTGTAGTTATTCAAATCACTCTTAAACAGATAACAGAAGCCTGTCACTTCAAAAGTCCAAAATATTATATAGCCAATATGCAGATTAAAGATTTGTGTGAGCACCATATAGTATAAATAGCTCAATTCATTTTAATGAGACATTGTATACCTTTGAAAGCGCTGTTTATTGAAAGGAATCACTTATAATGACCAGTCCAAAACTTTTCTATCCTTAATTGTACAATCAAAATGGCCCTCAGTGTGATGCAGGTAGATCATACGACGCATACTCATTAGATAAACAGCAGCCAGTAGGAGACAAATGAAGCGGCTGTCAGAAGCAATCACAAAGCAATAGGAGCCTAATGTAAAACACATCAATCAGACATCAGTAATCTGCAATCATGGAGCTGTCACTGAAACCCCATCTGATTCACTTGTGTTTAGCCCTGCTGGCACTGAGCTGCGTACACAAACAACCACTGCTAACAAGTGAGGGCATCTCATAATGACCCCTACTCTGATCAACTTCACAAAGGATTCTAGTGACTTTTACACTTACAGTTTACATTCATGACATGTTTAGTTGAGCAACATACTGTAGCGTTCTGGTTGTTTATTTTCTGAACATAAGGGCTACTGTAGGCCATAACCCACGCCAAAACAAGAGCGAAACAACAGCAGTGTGAAATCACTAGAACCAGTCTCCAAAACAGCCCAATAACAGACGAAACAAACCTTTCCATCAAATCGTCGACTTAGCAACCAAGTGACACAAAAGTATTGACATCAACAACAAAAGGTGTCAACTTTACTAAACACAAAATATCAGATCATTACCTTAAAACCTTGATTTATGTTGGTATATATGATGTTGATGTATAGATGTTTTGCCCAAAAAAACAAGTAATTACCAATAAAATACCATACTGTGTAACGACGCAATAACAATCTCCATGGAGACAAGAAGACCCGAAAAGTTATATAGTACATGTTTAAATTAATGTAAACTGTAAATAGATTTGATAAGGCACAGGTTGTGATGGCTGGTCCTCCTACATTTTCTGCAGTTTTATATAGTACTTTTGTATAGTAATAAAAAGTGTTCCATCAACTAATAAATGCATCTGCCAATACTGCTACTGCAAGAAAGTATGCATTGTTGAAGATGTCTATATATATATGTAGATATATGTGTAAACAGTATTCACATTGCCTTGTGTAAAGGCTGCAGATGGAAACAATATATTTCGTACAATTACGTACTAAGTCATTGTACAAATTTTTCTACAAATGCATAATTAATTGTTTGTTTTGCATAGGAAACATGCAGCCCACAGTTGTTAGTGACCCAAAAGAGCCATTAAAAACCCCTCCTACACAGTCTTGCTTCATCGTACATTTGGAGCACAGCACATCTCCTGTAGCAGTGTCGTGTGCCAGATATTTACAGTACACTTTGCCGGTAGTGGAGCTTTAATACTTGGCTCTGATGATGGTGAGGCTTGAGGCACGCACCCAAACAGCAGCGTGGTCCTCCCACTCACACACTCACATTATCATCAAACATGCGTCAACAGCAGGGTTACAGTACTTTCCTATCTATAGACATGAGAGACGCAATGTTGAGATTACATAATAGTGTCATTTTTAACCAGCTTGTTTTCATGTCTCTGTGGGGCGACCCCAGTGCGTACTAGATTTAGTTCTGTTTACTTTACTTTTGAGTCGGCCTTGTTCACATACACCACACATCCCACATCACCCCAAACACGCACTATGAGCCACGTGAGAGGCCATCAGGTGATCGTGTGCCAGATATTTACAGTACACTTTGCCAGTAGTGGAGCTTTAATACTTGGCTCTGATGATGTTGAGGCATTATATCATTATCATATATCATTATATCTCTCAGCTATTTTGCATGACATCACAGTAAACTGAACTAAACCAAGACTTGAGTTACTAAAATGTCACGTATTCCAACCAAGGGAAGAGTATACCCCCCCGTTACCCAGAGGAAGACATAGAGCAGCCTGTACTGAGGCGTGGTCAGCCTGTGTGGTGGAGGGAGACAGTGCACTGGCCTGAAATGGAAATTTTGTCAGTTGCTGTGTTGTTGACTGATTACATGGAAGCCAATAATGTGTGGTCAGAGTGAGGGCGCGACGAGCAGAGTGCAAAATATTGATCCACTGCAGAAAGAAATGAACCTGGTTCCTGGTCTGGGAGGGCTGGCAGAAGAGGTCTTGTTGATGATTAAGGCTACAGCTGAGGGCAAGTAGATGTAGTAATTGAAAAGTAGCATTCAAAATAGATTTAATTAAAGGTGCACTATATATAGGCTCAATTGCTCTGGTGGAGGCTCTCACATCTGCCTGTTTTTATGGTCCCACAGTATGGCATTTTTCTTATCTATCTCCATGGATTGCCAGATCATGTCAGATCAGTGGAGAGGCAAGCTCACTCACAGCAAGATTCCATGCTTTTAAGGTATTGTTTTTTAGCAATAAGAACAATGAATGCTATACAATACAAACACTATACAGTACTGTGGAAAATACTGTGACAAAGCAATAGCATTTCCATGAACACCAGCAGGTCCACTTTTACATTGACGTGTATGTACATAGGCTTTATTTATAAATGGACATAGCTAACCTGCTAGCTGCCATAATCCAAATAGCAAGTGAGCATGGGCGAGCTTGTGGCTCCATTGACTTCTATTGAAAAACTGTCACCCTCTCTCTGTAACTGCTGCTGTCAGGCTCATCATTTTGGTCTTAACATGTTTGTATTGACCCATTCTACATGTCCTGGCATTTTTATTTCACTATTGTGTCTGTAAATCAAGATATGAACATTAATAACAGACAAATCTTCTTTCCCAGAGGACGCTCCCGCTAGTGTTAGCAACAGGTTTGAATGACAGCGTTGCTAAGCGCCTGCTCTTTGCTAAACCAGCCGTAAGGGCGAGAAGGAGCATTAACTTCAACAGTCTTGCTTTGGATTAGCTCTTTGGTTGCTATGATATTGGATTGGAATTCCAAACATAGGACTTGGCTCTAAATTTGCCCTTATAACTGCTCGCCTCAATAAGCTTCATTTGGCTGGAGCTGCTGTGGGTGATGTCACACTCCCTAAGTTCACTTCTTTATACAGTCTATGATATAAAAGTAATAGTATGAAACTGACAAGTCTACTCATTTTTTATTGATTTGCTTCATGGTTAAAAGGTTTATTTGAAAAGTATTATCTAACAACAGCCTAATTATAGTAACCTTATGACCTCCTTACTGAATAGATGCTAATTCCACACTGGAACTGTCTACCTCTGAAAATAAAGTTACCAAAGGATGTATCATCATGACTCAAATAATGTTGATTACAGGATGAGAGTGAATGTAACAGTGAGACTGAATGGTGTCATAGAAAACATCTGATGCAGTGATGAAAGATGCTGTTTTCCTGACACAATAAAAGAGGCTGTAACATTTTTACTAAGAGCGTCTCTCAAATGCATCAGGTCACATCAAACAGACAGCATTCTGTGCATATTCACTCTTTGATATAACAGCCTCCACTGTATTAACCGGACAACACAAAATGCACTATTAATGTTATAAATGAAATATTATGTGTGTTTCCTGATCATTACTTTTGTGTGTGAGTGTGTGTGTCAATATTACATATGCACAATGCAACTTTTCTCCCCTGCCACCTTCTTGGCTCCATGGAAATGTAGTTTTGCCTGAAATGTTCCTCATAGAACTTTTTGATATCTGTGAAGAAAAGTATGTAAGACAGTTAGGTTTACAAGTCAGATCTGTTAAAAGGTGACACCACTTGCAATAATAACGAATTTTTCAAGTACCAAAAATGTATTGAATTTATGCATTATAGATCAATTTGATACCAAACTATGGAACATTAGCTACCACCACAGCAGTTAGACTGTATTTCATTTTCAAATTAATCTATATGTTTTACTATTATATTGTAATGATCTTTTTTATTATGTGTTAGTTCAAAGTCGATATCTTTTGTTGGTCTTTTAACTATGTTATGTGTTGTTGTTAATGTAACTGCTTTTGTATGGATATTTGGTTGCTATACTGACAAGCTGATGTGAAGATTCTATTGGTCAGTTACTGGTCTGTTTTGGAGACTAGCTCTAGTGAGATGAGACTGCTGTTGTTTTGCTGTTGTTTTCGCGTGGGTTACAGCCTACAGTAGCCCTTATGTTCAGCAAATAAACAACCAAGAATGGTACAAGAATGGTACAATATGTTAAAGGCCAAACTATACTTCCTGGATATTCTGATTCAATATTATATGCATTGGCTTTTTGAATGTTAAACTCCCATCCCATAGCTACTGTGATAATTTCTGCTGCACAAGGAGCCAAGGCCATCTGGATTATAATGAGCTATTAGTCCTGCTGCACTCTCTCACATGCTATTTGTCACAACCAGCATAAGTACGCCATACAGTTTGTGTCCAATTGTAGAGTCCAATATCATCCATGCTGCAAACGGAATAGAATATCTCCAATAGCTAAGTAATTAAAGGGCCTATCCACATGAAACAAAAGCTGGCATAAAGTCCAACAACTTCTCTGTCAGTATAAACAAACAAAAGTTTTTGCATATATACAGTTAAAAGCTGTATAAAAAAAGATGTTCTTTTTTTCTCACTGTCTGACATGAAATCAGACTAAACTTCCTGTTTTAGGATACTTAGGATTACCAAAATGCCAGAATACTGAGTGAAGGATTTTTTACACAATTTTTCATTACTTTCTTCAAAGTCAGAAGTTTACATACAGTAAGATTATTATTCATTTAAAAAAAAAAAAAAAAAAAAAAAAGGGAAAACCCAGAACCCAGATGATGAAGTCATGTCTTTGGAAGTTTCTGTTTATTGACAGCATTTGAGTTAATTAGAGACACACCTGTGGATATATTTGAAGGCACACTTAAAACACACGGCTTCTTTGTGTAACATCATGGGAAAGCCAAAATAAATCACCCAAGATATCAGGAAGAGAATTGTGGACTTGCACAAGTCTGGTTCATCCTTGGGTGCAATTTCCAGAGGCCTGAAGGTGCCACGTTCATCTGTTCAAACAATTATACGGAAGTACAAACACCATGAGAATGTCCATCATACTGCTCAGGAAGGAGACGGGTTCTGTGACCCAGAGATGAACGTGCTTTGGTTCGAAACAGGAACAAAAGCAAAAAACCTTGTAAAGATGCTGCTGAAGCTGGTAAGAGTGTGTCATCATCCATAGTGAAACGAGTACTGTACCAACATGGGCTGAAAGGCCACTCTACCAGAAAGAAGCCGTTACTCCAAAAGAAAAATAAAAAAAGACAGATTACAGTTTGCAAATGCACAACGACCTTAATTTTTGGAGACATATCCTGTGGTCCGTCAAAACTAAAACTGAACTGTTTGGCCATAATTAGCATTGTTATATTTGAAGGAAAAAGGGGGAAACTTGCAAGTCTGAGAACACCATCCCAACTGTGAAATATAGGAGTGGCAGCATCATGTTGTGGGGTTGTTTTTCTGCAGGAGGGACAGGTGCACTTCACGAAATAGATGGCATCATGAGGAAAGAACATTAAGTGGAAATACTGAAGCAACATCTCAAGACATCAGCCAGAAGTTAAAACTTGGGCTCAAATGGGTCTTCCAAATGGAATATAGCCCATAGTATCCTGCCAAACTGGTTACAAAGTGGCTTAAGGATAACAAAGTCATTGTTTTGGAGTGGCCATCACAAAGCCCTGATCTCAGTCCTACTGAAAATGTATGGACCTGAAAAGGCATGTGCGAGCAAGACGGCCTACAAACTTGGCTCAGTTACTCTAGTTCTGTCAGGAGGACAGGGCAAAAATTCCTGCCAGCTATGGTGAGAAGCTTGTGGAAGGATATCCAAAATGTTTGACCCAAGTCATACAATTTAAACTTCTGACTTTAAAAAATGTAATGAAAAATTGTCTAAACAAATCCTTCTCATTATTGTGGCATTTAGCAAATAGAAATAATTTTGGTTATGACCTAAAGCAGGAAAAGTTTAGTCTGATTTCATATCTGACAATGAGAAAACAAAAGAAAAACAAAAAACAAAAAACAAAAAAAAAAAAAAAAAATTATATATTGTATGTAAAATTCTGGTTTCAACTGTAGCTTCAGAAATACATTTTTGAGTAGAATTTACATTTTTTTTTTACAAATCAGTTGCTTTTATGTGTTTTAGCAAATAGTGTCTAATTGCTATTATTTATTATAAGGTGGTTGGTCAAGGGCAGTTTCCCACCTCCATTCTTCAAAACTTTGCTTAAAAATATACCATTAATAAATAAAGCTCTATAATTAAAATAAAAGCAAAAAAATCTAATATCTAAATATGTATGTATATTATATTATGATGTATATTATTATTGTTTTCTATTTATAGTTTTCAGATAAGAATTCCTTCTTGACTTGGGGGATTTGGCATGGCAACGGTCCTCAGTGGTTATAATAACAATAATGTATTTCAATTGAAAATAGTGTATCTTTCAAAATCCTTCAAATCAGGAAGGCATTACTTACCTCAAACTCATGAAATCTAGAAATTCCTTATTATAATATACTAAATCAAATTCTCCATTCAAAACAAACACACTATGAACAAAATCTATTCAATGCATCGCCACCTCCTCTCACCTCCTATTTAAATATCGTATTTGCATTTCCCTTGTTCTAAACATTAATAGTCTCCACCGTGTTGAGCGCATCCATACATCAGAGATGTAATCATCTTGTGTTACGTTGCCTATGGCTCTATAGAGATGACGAACGCCGTGCACACCAAAGCGTTACATCTGCTACTCCGCAAAACAGAGAAGGAATCGTGGGCTCTGTTCTGAAATGGATACCCGCCTACCCGATAAAGTGTAGCGGCCGATTGGTGCGTGTAGGTGTGCGCACATGTGGAGGAGGAAGGAGGTAGGAGTTAGGAGATAGGAGACGAGGGAAGGAGATAGGACTGATCTAAGGCTCTCTGCGACTGTATTGACTCGGGCTCATTTATCTACCCACATTATGAGTCAGTATTCGTCAATGATACAGTTTGCATTTCAAAGTAACAACAGTCCGACAGGGGTAAAACAGGCTATCGGGTATACCATGTTCCACTTGTTTCACCTGGTGCAAAGACTACTGTATTTAAATCAGTGATTGCATAAGGTTTGACTCACCAGCCTCCACAATCGTCCCTATGTTAAATTCAGTCCATTTTAATAGGCTAACATAAACTAAAAGTCATGCTGGTGTATTGCCAGTTCAGCAGCATGTTTCTGGTAATGTTGTGGTTTGGCCCTTATTAAAGCCCCCTTTATTTCCCTAGAAAAAACAGAAAATCCTGTGTCCATACAGTGACTTGGCCTGCTGTTCCTTTGGCTATAATATTCCACAGCGATGTATAAGAGTAATGTTCTGATGTAGGGTTTTAATGTTCTATTTCCATGGAATCAGCTCCAAAAAGTTACACAGTGTTGAATTAGTCCTGTTTTAAACTTGGGGTGCATTGTCTGGGTTGAGTCCTGGTCTCAGCCCAGTTGGGGAATTGGTTTAGGTTTGAGTCCTGGTTTAGTTCTGGTCTAATCTCCTCTAGGTTTAACATTGGTCTTGCTGGTTACGTTTTTCAGATATAGTGCAGGTTTAGTCCTGGTTTAGATCTAGTTTAGTCTAAGTTTAGTAATTGATTTAGCCTAGTTTAGTACTGCTTCAAAAAGTACATTTTAGAATATTCAGAACAGAAGGTAGTACGTTTCAAAATCACTTGCCTATATTTGTTTTCCATGGGGCTGTGTTGTATCACTCTTCATGCAAAATGTGGAACAAGAACATTGTTGCACATTCATAGCTACTTCCTCCTTTGCCACATCTCCTTTCATGGATGGACCCTGCCGAATCCCCTTTATCTCCCGGTGTCTGAATTTGTTTGCGCCTGGTCCGTCCTTTTTATCAGCCCTCCTCATCTTTCAGGGACCCACCGCGGCTGCAGATAAAATGGGCACCCGTCGGCCCGCTCACAAGATGAGGAAGCCAGAGGAAATAGCAGCAATCACAGGGTCTCCTCGCCTATCTTCCTTGTGCTCCCAGACAGAGCATCAAGACACAGCCAAATGAAAAAGAAATCACTTCCCAAGCACGGCACTCATACATGTTAAGACTAGCAAAAATGAATACAAAAGGAAAGAGTCAATTTTCTGACAGATTGAAATGTTTATCTATTTCAATTTGATTATTTCTATTTTCTTTTCATTTATTAGTAAGCATCTTAAGTGCAGAAGGTAGTGGTTTATCTAGTAATGTGGGTCATCGTAACAAGAAGGGCATCCAGCATTAAAAAAAAAATATATATAGTAATGATCTTACATTTTGTGTTTAGTTTAGAGTTGACAGCTTTTGTTGTTCTTGTTACTATTAATGTGCTGTTGTTAATGTAACTGCTTTTGTATGTGACACTTGGTTGCTATGCCAACAAGTCTATTC
This sequence comes from Periophthalmus modestus, assembly GCA_019594935.1. Lineage (NCBI taxonomy): Eukaryota > Metazoa > Chordata > Actinopteri > Gobiiformes > Gobiidae > Periophthalmus > Periophthalmus modestus. Next base: position 8,471,731 of record JAIEZT010000009.1, read on the forward strand.
GTCAGTTACTGGTCTGCTTTAAAGACTGGCTCTAGTGAGTTGAGACCGCTGTTGTTTTGCTCTTGTTTTGGCGTGGGTTACGGCCTACAGCAGCCCTTGTGTTCAGAAAATAAACAACCAGGAGGAATTTGGCGAGTTTCCTTACACCAGAACGCTACAATACAATCTGCCATTCAATGTAAAAATAAATTGAAAATGAAAGGAACCAAGTAACAATTAGCAAATGTCTTCATCAATGCTATGCCTGGGAATCTTGCAATTTATAAATACAGGTGTTTTATTTCTCAAAAAGGTAAATAAATAAAACTTGCATTTGTACTATGAACATGGTCACCTTTCCAAAAGATCCACAGATTTGTAACTTTGCCCGGTACTATCATTTTATTGTCTCGAAATGTTTAATAATATACTGTGGAACATTCTAGGCGAAGCAATGACATCTTCATGGAGGAAACCAGGTGCCTCAAACTTTAAGCAAATCCATCATTATGAAATATAGACTGAAGGTAACAAATGTGCAGTCTTATTCTATCAAGAGATCTGAAGGGAGACTGTGTAATCCCTCAGTCGTCCAGGTATCCGACCAGAACTGAAGAAGCGGCTTGTATGAGCAGCGAAATGTCTTCACTCCTACAAGTTTTTATCCATTTGACAGATTTGAATTTTTCTCTTACTATCTGCATGGAGAGTTTTGGATTGATGGAAATAGTTTAATTCTTGTCAGTAGTATTGGGATATGGCCAGTGCCTGGGTAGAGGTACACTGTATGGGTTTGTGTATTGCCTTACTTTATTCGCAGCCTTTATAACGCTAACTTTATAACAAAAAAGACATCATGAGAAATCTTATCTGAAAATAGGTTCATCTTTTCAATCAATCAAATTCTTTTTTTGGAGTCTTGAAAGCAGCGTAATTTAAACAGAAATGGCAAAAACATTTCCGGCAGAGTTGTCTTTCAAAGCACTAATCCGCTGTCTCGCCATCTGACACTTCTGAGAACTGGAGAAGAGCAGCTCAGTGGGCGATGGCTCTACCACACAGTTTGTATGTCTATGATGTGTTGCAACATGTGGACAAATAAACCTCCAATCTAATGCAATATGTCATGCAAGAAATGTAGTTCAAAGAGTACACGTGGATATACATATAACTATTTCATAAAATTGTACTTCTAGGAGTAGTTTTCAGACAGCATCCTACTTAGTGTGTAATAGTGCTCTTACAACAAGTGACAAAAGCTTTACGTTGACGATAATAATAATGATACATGATTTACTGCTCCTTAGATTTGAATTAATTTCTCCTTTTTGGGGTCTACCCTTTAAAAATACCAGATTTTGTGTGTTATGTCCTTCCAGTTACAACAACTTCAAATTATAAATCAGATTACAATTACTCTAAAGTGAACTACTAATTTGTACTTCTATTTCTATTTTAAACTGTATTCTCTCAGTACCTTTCTGGCTACTAGGCCCACCTGTGTCAAAAAGAAACACCATTGATTTGTGTTGCGCTACATTCAACCGAGTTAGTTTTAGCTAAAGCGGAAAATAAGCTCTACCAAAATGCAAAATGTTTGTTTACTTTTCCAGTAAGGGAGCTCACGATGCTCAAAATAAATATTGACTTGTGTGTGTGGTGCCACTGCAAATTCTGAGCCGTTAAAATGACTTATCAGAGAAAAAAAGAAACGTCCAAGACCATAATTGGCTTTTAGATTGCATCAGTCTGGAGGCTGTTTGATCTACGTAATCTTCTCCAGTTTGTTCTGTCTTTAGGCCTTCATAGCTTTACTAACTCTGGCATACTAATGAACAAGAACAGCCAAGAATATTAAAAGTAATACAGTAATGTAGAAGTTACAGTTACAGTTAGAGGGTTTTTTTTTTTTTTTGGGAGGGGGGAGGGACATTTTCGTACAACATTTGAATTTGAATCTCGTGCATAGTAACGATAATGTAGAGGACCAGGTCAGTGTGTTTAAATTGATAAAAGTTAGACCATGGGTTTTGTCATTGTAACTGGCATGATAAGCAATAGAAGCAATAATAAATTACGTAGAAGTAGTCCAGCTTCATAAAAAAGAATGTTTTTCCTCCAAATTAGCATCTATCAAAATAACCACGCAAATTAAAGCTCTACCATGTTGCTTGTGGAGGGTCTGTAACCCTCTTGTCTCCATGGAAACAGTATTGCTTTGCCTGTTCTGCAATATTACCTTAATCTTGTCTAGCTTGCATTTGTTCAATCGCTAGAGTTTTTTTTTTTTTTTTTTTTTTATTGCTAGTAATACCTTGAAATACATGGATTCTTAATGTCACTGGGATCATCTTTCCACAGATCTGACCAGTAACTTGGCCTAATGGCATGTCCTCCCTTCGTCATGGAGCTGGAAAAATTGAATGCTATACTGGGGAACATTCTAGGCCAAGCAATAACATCTCTGTGGAGACAAGCAGGTGATGAACCCTCCACCAGAAAAGTCTTTAACACACCGCCGCAATGTAGGAGGCTCTAAATTTGCAGAATGGAAAGTGGCAAATCCATTAGATAAGCCGGTAACTTTTGGGAGCAACTGAAAAGTATGGACACATTTTAAAACATTGGGATATGAGTCACCATAAATATAGAGATGTATTTTTAGCTTGAGCTGCTCCTCTGTCTCCCCACTGACTGTAACATGCTAACAATCGTCATCTATATCCTGATCTCACCTCTCCCTCAAACATGTGCGCAGAGAATAGGCAACCGAGACCACCCAACCACCTCGGGCACCCCCTGCACCCTACAGTGGGCCAAATACAGACTTGTGACAGGAATCGGAGCAACAAAAGCCCCCTTTGTGCTAGCGAGCAGGTGTCTAGACAATGCATGCGGTCAGATTGGGATGACTGTTCCCTTTGGGCCCAGGCGACGAGGTGAAAAATCAAATTAATGAGAGAGGCAGCTGGCACAGATGCAACCCTTTGGCGAAAACCTGTTGTTGTGGTGATAGACAGGACGAGTTAATAAGATATGATGTGGTACAGTGCGCTGTCTCACCTCCTGATACAGCCGTGATGGGCACATCTTGTATTGATTTTTTGTCGTTTTTATTCAAGAACACACAGAGTCACATCAACACATGTTTTGTCAAATATAGCGGCTCATGCTCACTTCTGTCGCAAATTAAGCAAATACAAAAACATGGATGTTAGTAAAATGTGAAGTAGGTTATCATGCTTCTCAATGATAAGATGAAGAAAAGAATAGATACCAAGATATCAGTGGCTTGAATTCTTGCATGTTGTAATGACAAAGACATGCATTTGATTAAACATGCACTACAACCTGTGAGGAGGGTACTACCTGTTCATCTCCAATATACTGGAATATCCTATCTTGCCATTATTCAATTACATGAGATTTTAGGGACAAAAATATGTTGAAAAATATGTATTTTCTTATTGTGAGTAGGGTCACTTCTTCACAGATCTGACTTGCCTGGTGGCACAACAAAGCAAAGTAGCATAACCTCCACCAGAAAAGTTACATAGTGTACCTTCAAGTTTATCGCCAAAGCTATTGCATACAAAGATTATCAGTATCCAAGGATTTGCAATTTTACAGCATTTAATTGTGTAATGTAACCATAGACTGTATAAAGTGGACTAAGCGAGTGTGACGTCACTCACAGTGTTCGGCTCTAGTCAAATGAAGCTCATCGAGGTTAACTGTTATCGGCTGATTTGGACTAATGCTAGCGGGAGCGACATTGAAGAAAAAAGGTATGTAATGTATAGTGGGTTAATATGAACATTAAAAACCAAAATGACGAGGCTCACTGCAGCAGTTACAGAGACAGGGGTGACAATTTTTTCGTAAAGTGAATTGGAGTCAAAGCCAGAAGCACGCCCATACTCACTCACCATACTCGCCCCTATTTGGAACACGGCTAGCAGTTTAGCTATGTCCATTTATATATACAGTCTATGAGTCTAACCAAGGTATATTCCATTTCTTAAGAAAATGAATCCTGAAATTATGCCAAATAAAATCAGTCATATGGTTTAATTATAGCTACAATTATGAAAATAATGTGATCAGATTTTCTGATTGTCTTTTTATTTCAGGAAACATTTGACGGTGCACTGGCTTTCCTCTTGAGACAGATGTGTTTACGTTTCCATGGTAACGGTATGCAGACGAGGAGGAGGTCCACATGGACCAGCTCATATGTGTCAGATTGCTGTCTTCTGAAGCTGACAAGCATAAACGCACTGAAGAATGTGATGTGTTACGGGTTATGGTTGAGCAACAGTGAACAAAAGGCAAACTTTTTTGGAATGATCTCTTTTGATGATAATGAAACTGCAGTATGCCAACCCATCAGAAACATGCTAAAACATACCTATACATGCTTTAGTTGAGGTTCAAATATGACCCAAACCCTGAATAGAGTATAGAACTTAACACTATTTGCAAAATTACAGTGCATCAGCTGTTTCTGAAGGTTTTTTTTTTTTCTTTTTGCTTGTTTGTTTTGTTTTTGTTTTGTTATAGGCACTATACTTGATCTACCTTTGCATATAAAAAAAAAAAGAGAAAAAAAAACAAACTCTACATGTCCATTTTTTTTAAACAATCCCACTTCTACATAAGATAGATGTATCACTTAAGAGCAATTAATCTACTAGGCCCATAGTTGGTCATACTCTCAAGTGGTAAGTGCCACATTGTCATTCTATGCCACTCATTTTGGTGACTCAGTAGAAATGCGTCATCAAGTTTTTTGTTTTTTTTTTTAGTAAAAAATTATAGATTTCAGAAAAGCACCAAAAGTAGATTCAGTCTAGGGTCTCCAAAAGCTTAACAGTGTTATATGAGACTGGTAATATCTGTATTGGCTGTAAAGATAATAATAGGAATGAAGCCTGGTAAGACTGAATTAGGTAGACAAGAACAAAGGCGATGTGATACTGAGCCTATTAACAGACATTACATAATGCATGATTACATAGTGCATATAGAGTGCATTATTTACCATACAGCATACATCCAAGAAATCTAACTGCCCAAGTCTCTCAAATGTAATCATCCAACTGGATCAGCCTTTAAAGATCAAATATTACACAAAATTGACTCCTGTGAGCTTAAGCCAAGTTAGAATGTTGTTACCTCCTCAAAAACATACCTGGAGTTTTGTTTCACACATGTTTGAGTAATCCTTCATTATTAGTCTGTCTAATATTCTTTTCCACCTCGTGATGTTATGTAGTGGTAGTTTTCAAGTTAACAGCTACTTTTTACTTTTTGTTCAGTAGAGATTGGCAATCACAGGGCTGGAATTATCCAAATGATTCTAGTGAAGGTGTGTGGAGTTTACAAACACAGTGGATCACTTCTTGTATGACGTCACAAGGTGGTACAAAGTGTTTTTCTTTTGAGAAAATAACTTTTGTGTTAAACATGTGTAAATGAAACAAAATATAACTCTGTTTATGTTTGTGATGAGGAAACAATATTATAACATAGATCAGAACATAGTATAAATTTAATCATCTCAACCGTTTGCGAATGGCCCCTCTCTCTTCTTTTTCCTCACTGCTTAAAAATTCACAGCAGCTGATAGGCAACAAGTGTAAACTTCAGAGCGATCTCATAATCTCAGAAAGTGACATAACAATGGTGAAGCATGGCTTATGAGGGGAGCTTAGTACTTTGAGAGAATGTTTATTCTATGCTAACACTGGGACAGGAAACTCAAAGAAGTTTTACATCTGTTTATCAGGGAATCTGTTTATCAGGGAACTTGTGAGAGAAACATTATGCGGCAAGTTTGGCAGGAGTGTTGAGTTTCACAAGTTAAATTGTGATCAGTGGTTAATAGAGATCGTGATTGTGTCATTACCCATCAGATCCATAGACTGTATAAAGAAGTGGACTAAATCAATGTGATGTCACCCACAGCGTTTGGCTCCAGTCAGACGAAGCTTGTCAAGGTTAGCAGTCATACTTGTAGCTTTTGAAAGATCTAAGAGTCAAACTGATGTATGATATTAACAAAATCACAACATGGTATTGATCTGATCAATATTCAAATACACTTTTCCATTTATTTCAGATGACCAATGCGCTATACATGCAATTCAATAAGAACATCAAAGACAAAAAATGTTGTACACTAGAGATCGACTGATGTGGGTTTTTTCATGGCCAATGCCGATACTGATTGTTTAGAATCTAGAGGAACGGATGGCCAATAAGACTTTTTGGACGAGAGTCTGAGTCTAATATTTTTTATTATTTTCTCCAGCTTCATGTAATTTAAATTGACTACAATCTCATCTACAGCCCCTTTTTTACCACAAGCCCATAAGAGAGCTGTGTAGTTATGTTTTCCGCAGGTATCGCTTTACACCCGAAGTGTTCAAATAAAGCTTTGTGTGTACTCTTTAGGCAGCAATTTGACCTAAAAAGTGCAAATATAGCCCAACCGATATGTCGGCCTATCTCTATTGTGCATTTAGCTATGTTATTGGTGATAAAGAAGTAACTAAAGATATCTGCTTGTTTCTGAAATCCACGCTGTCAATCACTCAGAGCATGTTGTAACCTGGTGAATAGGAGAGAAGGGTGGGGCATGTTTTTCCTTGGCACTTTATCATATCATCTGCCTCTTACAGTAACTGATGCAGAGGTTGATGCTATTCTAAAGCGAATGTGCCAGAATAGCTTTCATATTGTGTCATGTATTATGCATTAGGATGGCGGTCATAATGGTACGCCTTGTTTATGTTTGATCAAAAGCTTACCCAGCACATTATATTTCTGTCTGCCCAACCCCTTATGGTTTTACATGTGACATCTGCAACAGTTAATCATTCAAACGATTCAAATTGACTCTTTGCCTTAGGAACACCCACTTCTTTCACTCTTCATACCTCCTTTTGTTCTTTTACAGCCTTACGTAAAGCGCTGTTTACCCATGGTCGTATATCAGTATGCACACACACGCACACACACACACACACAGAACCTCCTCTTCATCACGTGGAGTAAACATAAGTCCTACCATGTCAAATCGTATCACTCAAAAGGATAGGCATCTGATCAAATTACAGACTTAAGTATGGCATGTAGCGTGAAATTAGACGCAAGCTAGTCACATTCTTATTCATAGATGTACATAGTTCCCACTTGAGTATGGTATATATGCAAATGAGCAGCTATGGAAGAGAAGAAGGTATAAAATGTTACATAAATGCCTGATCAAAAAGATGGCTTACACTGATTAGGATTAAAATTGGTTTCATTAAATGGTATTTTTACAGATAGTGTTTTGTTACAACAAATAATGCATTTAAAAGAAGGGAAATGATACAACGTATTGAGCAAGGAATATGTTTAATGGAATTGATTAATCATTTAAATAATATTAATTTTACATATCTCTGCTTTTCTCATACAGGGTTGCTACATTAGCTTGATGCAGTATTTTATTTATTTATTTAATTTTTTCCCCCAAAAGCTCTCCTAAATTGTATACAATAAAGGTATGCACTTCATCAGAATGGGGAATCAAACCACCAATCTTCAGTTAAAGGGGCACTGTGCAAATTTCTGGTGGGTCGTCTACCACTTGCCTGTCTCATGTGGATGCTATTACTTTCCAAGGAATGTTCCAAGCTATCCTATTAAACTAACCTATGTACCATTAGTAAATCGTTTGAAAAATGCATTGTTGTACCCACAGATATTACCTGTAACTTGGTCTCCATTGAGACAGATAAGTTTCACACCATATTGCGGAACCTTGCAGGCAAAGCAATGACATCTCCTTGGAGACAAGCATATGGCAAAAGGTAGTCCACATAAAATAGGCAACTGTCTCAACCAACACATTTTTTATTGTCTATTCTTCAGACAATGCCTGTCCGGGATCCACAGCTCGTCCCAAGGTCACCCTTTTCACAGTGAATCCTTGACGCCTACATTACCATACATTCAAGCTAAATGCCACCATTTTCTTCACTAGCCTTGGCATTTCCATTCACACCGCTCTCACCATTATAATGCCCTCGCAATTTCAAAAATAAGTGGATACATCCTCCTCTATTTGCTTGAAAACAACAGTATATCAAGAATTATTCATGAAGTTGAAAAACATACATTTATATGACAATGTTATATGCCGGTTTTTGATCGTACATACAAAGATGTGGAAAATTTCCTTGTTGAGTTTCAGTTTTACCTACACAGCGGGTATGTACAAGGCCAGAAAATTCTGACTCAGTAAGTAACTGGAATAATCAGATAATCCAAGAAGCCAGGAGAATCAAAAATACCAAATCACATGTTAATAAGTCGATTTTTAGAGTGACTGTTGAATTTAGAAGACAAGTTTACAAAGCAATTGATAACATTTTCTCTTTCATGTTTGTTAGTGCCACATCAGTTTCCATTTTTCATATTTTCCTTGTCAAAAAATGCACAGCTGTGAACAACCAAGAAGAAAAAGAAGTCAGATTGCTCACAACAGATGTTCAATTCAAGTTTATATATATAGCGCATTGAAAAACAGCTCTGTTTTGCCCAAAGTGCTTCACATAAAAATCTGCAAAAAACTAATATTGTGATAACACGATACATAGGAAAAGAACAATGAAACACCAAAATGTCCTATCTAGCTAGTATTAAATGCCAGGGAGAAGATTGTTTTCAGTCTAGTCTTAAACTGTGTTAAAGACTGAGAGGATCTGACAGGCAGAGGGAGGCTGTTCCATAGTCTGGGCGCCGCCACAGAAAAGGCTCCGTCACCTCTGGTCTTGAGCCTGGTTTGGGGCAGCTGACCTCAGGGCTCTGGGTGGAGTATAGGGCTGTAGTAGTAACACCCTCAAATAAAGGGAACACATAGAAGGCAGACATTTAAACACAATCAGAAACATTTTGAGTTGCACCTGATACAGTGTGCATGACATTTCCATAACCTGATAACTCTAGAAATCAGATAATGACCAGATTTTGTATGTGCTTATAACCAGCCACTGTGAAAATAGCTACATTGATCTTTTCTTGCTCTGCCTTCCCACACAGGATAACCACCTGTCCCTTTACTTTAAAGGCTGGGGTAAACACATGTCCATGCCTGTATGCAGCCAGTATGATGCACAAAGCGCTCTGTAAAACACACCATTTGGCTTGTATTGAAGATCTGCACAGCTCAGGGCTACTGTGAAGTACATAGAGGTAAAGTCGATGAGATGAGTGAAAGCTAGGCCTGGTTTAAACATGAGAGTGCTTCGGTTTGTTATATTTGTTTGCTTGTTTGTTTGGTTGGTGAGTGGGAGAAGAGGACTAACTTCCTTCTGAGCCAGAGGGCAGTGAGTAACAAAACTGAACACTAGAATTTACCAGCTTTCAGTACCTTAGTAAAGTATTATTATTAGTATGTATTTAAAAAGAAGGTGCTCAACAAGTAAAAACACTAAAAACAATTCAGTATTCAAGTGTTGGTGAAGAAATCCTATTTAATGCATGAGTATATAATCTGATATAGTGTATCAACTGAAATACCATCTACAGATTATGTGACACAATGACCATGTTAACAATACAATTTGCCCTGCATGATCTGTAGTCTGTCTACTTCAGCAGATATTTGGAGCGTTATACTTTTGAGAAATATGCAAATGATGCTGTTAAAATCCAAGCATTCATTATTAAAATGTTGCATAAATAATTTTTAGTATTTGTGAGAAGAGATAGAAAAGTAGTCATAACAAACTCAATGCTCTCTTGGGTCTGTCTAAGAATACTTAAAAATAAGAGAAAATAATGAATACATCTGGTGTAAAATTAAAAAAAAAAAAAAAAAAAAAAAAAAAAAAAAAAAGGATCAGCCTAGCAATTCAATGCGCTCCTTGTTTTCTAAAATGTTTGGTATTGTCCAAAAAATGTATTTCTTATCATCTGCCCGAGAGTTGTATCTCAAAAGATATCTGGAATAAATATATTCCAGGCGCACACTTCAGCCATCTCTGGTACCTATTAGTGCTGCCTTAAGTTCAAACATTAAACTAAACAAAGTTACTTCTATACTTCTGTAATTCCTACTTAGAAAGTCAAGAGTTTGAACCTCAGCAGTATCTCTAATGTCTACAAGGTACAAATGTCAACAAGTGCAGAAATTCACTCTTAACCTTTGAGTTATAAAAATGTAAATGTGATAACAATGTCCAAGGTAATAAATTGACTTCATTGGATCTCTATTTTGGCTAATTTTAGCATCCTTTTGTTTATATATACTGGTCTTTTTACAACTACATCACAGAAACACAGACAAAATGTGATTCCTTGCGGACAACTGGAAGGGAGCAACAATGTATCTTCCCATTGTACTTTTTGCCTCTGATCAAAAATGGTACAAATGGACATAAAAGGTAAGCTACGTTTTACTATTTGATCCAGATGGGTCGGGGAATAGCATGTTCGAAAAAAGAGGTTTAAACAATAATATACAGTACAAAGGATCCATCAACTACTGAAGCTCATTAATGGCAGCTGTGGTCAAGTTATTTACAAAGGCATTTACTTGCCATAAAGAGCGGAAGATATCATACACATCATGACTAGTAAAATACAATACTGAAAACATAGTGCTGAATAACTACATCCATTTGAATGTATGCTTAGTGACAAATCATATATCAGTTGGTTTCAGAATCATGAAAAAATAGCCCTGTTGCCATGTCAATTAGCAATTCAATAATATACATCTTTATATTGCTAACATGATTAAGACCATCCATGAACACTTGCAATCAACAAGTGAAAATAAAATATAGTCTTTGAATGATGAAAAGTCAAGATGGCACCTAAAAACAAGAGGTTCAAACTCATGAATATTCTTCTTTCCTTGTTTCTCGAGAGGCGGTGAGTTCTAGCTTGTTTGTTTATTTTTAATCCATCTGTTCCAGACCAGTGCATATCTGAAAATACTTTGCTTGATTTTTATTTATTTTTTGTCTTGCCAGACTGTGTGTGAAAATCAAATTTATTTTCATTGTAATGTACCTTGCTTGAAATTTGAATAATATATTAGTATCTGGTGTTAACACATGAACTTTGGACTTATGCTGCATTCATGTGGTCCTAGGGAACTCGAGAAAAAGTTTTCAGAGTTGTAAAATGTACAAGAAAAACAACTTGGGAATCTGCTGATGTGTCATATGATCGAACACATTTGAGATCTTTGAGTAAAAGTTATCACATTTAGGGGTTAACTGTCAGTTATCCAAAACATAAGAGAAGCACATCTGCACAGGAAAGGCCTGAGACTACGAGAGATGTATGAATATCATGCGGGATAACAAATAGAGAGTATATCATGTATGTTCATTATAATTAATGCAAGCATATACATTATTATCCTTCAATCCTTCTTGATTGGGTTTTTTATTCAGTAGCACTTAATTACAGATTAATGGCTAAAAATATAAAAATTTACAACATATAGCAGAGTGCAATATTGTACCCAGTTTGTTGTTTGCTAACATAGCCTCTGTTAAACTTCAAACTGTCAAACACGTGCAAATACACATTTTATTTCTTCTCTATTTGTCTTTTCTCTGTCTCACCCTCCTGCCTTTTACTCCAGTTTACAAATAGACACTGGTGAATCCTATTAGCTGTAATTCAATCACAACAGACTCAGGCGCTGGGTGTGTGTCATTATCTTTCCCTTTTCTGGTTTCCATGGCGACTGCAGACAACAATTTTGAACAAAACGGAAATCATGCAAATTTGACATGGGTGGTGTGTGCAGCCAAACCAGCCAAAACATCTGGTGTATAGCATCTTATTATGAATATTGGCCAAGATTGGGCTAAATATGGTGATAATATCTGGATGCTAAGGCGTAGCGTGGTAGCGATGACTGCTTAATTGATGGCTATTTGATGCTATTGTTTCCTGACAGTGCAAAGCTGTGCCTGTCAACACTGCTGTGTTCAATGTGATTTATAATGGATCGTAACATTAGCTGTTTGTTTACGTTGGTCGCCATGCCTACTCACGCTCCATTTGCCAAATTAGACTTAGGCTACAAATTGCAAATCTGCTGGACATACGACACCATGTGGTTCTTCCAAAAAAAAAAAAAAAAAAAAAAGAATACAGGCTATGACTGCAGTTCCCCACTCCCTTAGCAACAAGGAGAAGGGCAGTTGCTACACCGGCTAATTTATGTCAAATCTAATCCTGGTAAGTGACTTGAGAATGACACACAATATTAGCTTGCGTCAACTTCAATGAAATTAGCATTAAGTGGCATAAAGTTACACACACCGATGAAACAGCAAAAACTTGAATAATAACTGTTAGACTGACAACTGCATCCACACTCCCTCCAGACTACTGTGTCCTCAGGCAAGACACTTCTTTTACATGGTCTCAGTGTCTGCATGTCTGTATGAATGGGTCTGTGTTTCCTAAGTGCATTTTCAGGTTGGGAGTTATGAATTATTTTAATTTTTTTTTTTTTTTTGTGTGTGCAATTTTTACCTGGTTTAATGGGATAGTCCCTGTGGTAAATATTCATTATAATTCAGTGAAGCATTAGTTTGTGAAGACAAGTAGAAAACAAAAAGAAAGCAGTAGCAGTGAGTTCTAAAACGGAATACCTCTACTTATGTCATCAACTGTCATCTAATCCAGTGGTCCCCAACCACCGGGCCGCGGACCGGTACCGGTCCGTGACGCATTTGCTACCGGGCCGCCGACCAAAAACAGTAAATAATTTATCAGCGACCGCATTTTCTCCGAAGTGACTTTTGCCTGCTCCTCATGACACACTAATAAGCTCGTCCGTAGATATATAATGAAAATCCTGATAGGAAATCACCACATAAATCCATTTGATATAACGACGAGTTTATTATATCTGTGCTAGAAGTGTGTCCGCCGCACAACAGTCAGAGCGCGTCAGGGCAAAGGGGAGAGGAGAGAGGAGAGGGGGAGAGCTTGTGAGTCTTAGCACAAACAGCAGAAGCTAAAGGAAAAACAGCTCTATGTGAAATATTAAGGTTTCTTGACATTGACTCCATATTCTGAAATATTTTAAATGTTCATGAAAATAACACTTTATAAATGTATTTGTGGCATATCTGAATCTTATTTTGAAAGCTCCTATGTGCTCTGTGTCAGTGTGGCTCATGTGGCGTGTGGTTGAGCGAAGAAGCGACGTGTGTGAGTCTGGAGTGGTACCTGGAAAAAGACGGTGGAACTGATGTGTAATTACGATGCAGCAGAGACAATAAAGCAGCCAACTCTTGAGCAACAGGCTGGGGTCTTTCAGCTCGCACCACACTTGAAACAACTTTGAGGTAAAGAACAGGGAGTTAAACCCCGGAGGAGGAGCGACCCTTCGGCCCTGGAGAAGACGGCTCTCCCCTGTGTATCCCGACCGGGCCACAGTAAAATTGTCAAACGTTGACCGGTCCGCGGTGAGAAAAAGGTTGGGGACCACTGATCTAATCTATCCGAAATGATGAAACAATTTATTTGCATTTTTTTTTTGACAGTTTAAACATTGCCCTAATAAAATAAATGTGTCTTTTTATTTTATTTGTTAACGATAACTGTTGTGTAATTTAGACAATTTTGGCCCTTGTTGACATTATGGTTGCTAAGTAACATACCTCTACATATGTCATATCTGCAGTCCACATCCAAACACGAAGTAAAAATATAACCTTCAGCAGAATTATAAAACTAGAAAAGCTTTAAACCTTGTAAGACTGTTGTTACCTCATCAAAAACATAAATGGAGTTGTATTTTGTTTCATTCACATATGTTTGAGTAGCCATTTATTATTAGTTTGTCTACATCTCCAAAACTCAAAATGCACTGTTCCACCTTGTGATGTCATGGTGTTTTCAAGTTAACGGCTAACCTTTACCTGTAGTTCAGTTTTTACATGTATCCAAATATAGATTTCTGGGTATGCTTTTTGTTTAAAGAAAATCTTGCAATATTATAATTCTATCAACAATTTGGTTTCAAATATTGAGTTATCATAAGCTAAGAAACATAAAGTCAGTGATGCAGGGGGCATGACTGCTGTCAAAGATAAGTACCTGCAGAATGTACAGAGCTAGAATAACAATGCCACAGTTTAAGATCACCTGTTTAATTTTCAATCCAATCCAATCCAATACAGCAATGTCTGGTGCACTATGTACATTTTTTTGGGGGCCACAGCAACTTTTCTCCATGGAATAGCCTACAGTATGGCATTTAACTCATCTATGTCTATGGAGACACGGCCAGGCCAGGTTGTAAGTCAGATCTATATAAAGGCAACCCGCTTTTGACGTTGTTTTTTTTAGCAGTAAGAACTACAAAAAGCAATAACATCCCACAAATTAAAACTTTTAATTTTGCAGCAGTATTTGTAGAGTATTTCCCCCTGTACTTTGATGATGTGTTCACAGTGACTTTATTTGTGGTGGCTTATTACTTCTACTTTGCCAAAGTGAATGTGAAGGCGCTGCAGTAAATGGTTTCTTTTTTTAAGGAATAAGTGTTTCTGGCAAAAGCGATTTCAGCCAAGTGCTCATTTGGATTTTTACAGGGACAAATGTTTATATATTTAAAACTCACAAGCACCACTTCCACCAGACAATATTAGCTGTGTTTATAATGCGCCCAGAAATTTCACTCTGCTGACATTTGAAATTATAAAGCAGTTTTAGTTTTACTACCCAGGCGGAAATATTCAACAAAACAATCTACCATCATAGTTTTGTGTCATCATTATTTGTCCCCCAAACAGTCATTTATTTGTAGTTACATAAAAAATGGAGAACAGCTGCACTTAGGTGAGTCAGGGCTCACTTTACCTGACACACAAATAACACCAATTTAGATGTCTGCCTTGGACCGCAAATACAAATATTACAAACAGTAACACGCTATGTAAACTGCTTTCGGCACAGCTATATATTTTTAATGTAAGACAAAATGCATTTGTTGAAAAATAAAATGGAAATAAAGCTTGGCGGGAGAATGAAATGACATGCCGTGACAAGACAACTAGTCAGTCTTTGACCATCTTTATGCATTTACCTTATAGGGTTTTTTATGTGTTATTCATTGGAGCTTGCAGCACAGGTGGATAGTGGTTTATGATCATTTAGTTGCAGGACTAATGCAGGGACACTCCTATAGCAAGTCATTCACTCTCTTAATTTTAGATTAACCAAAGGACATTTAATTGGGTAATAATCATGTTTGACCCACAGATTGGTGGTGCTATTCCAGATCCCACGGATGAATGCTGTTGTTGAGTCCTTAGGCAAGACACTTAACCCACCTCACCCCCAATGTCTTTGTACACTGGTGTATGAATGTGTGTGTAATACAAATTATCTCAGAATTTGGGAAATGTTAAGCCAAGAAAACATATGAAGACATACCACTGATACTAACTAAATAAATCCAAACTAGTCAAAACTACTCAAAATGAATATTCCAAGTCATTTTAACTCAAACAGACAGTTTTTTTTTGCAGTGTACCATTGTATCCTCACGTTATGGCTAAACAACACATTTCTTTCTGTCTCCACTTCACCCCTGCACTGTCCCTCCCTACTGCGTCGCTCTCTTTCGGATCTTGATTGACTCTTATGAGAAGTGACTGTCTATGTGACTCGGGCCAATTCTATTACCTGCATCGCTCATTCTTCCACTGCAGCACCACCAAATACACAAACACAAGAATATACCCCCCTAAAGCATGCTTCAACACTCAGCCATACACATAACACCGGTAACCCCAAGGAATTACCCAGAAATAGAACATGACTTCTCTGTTGTGTTCATGCGCGCCACTGTAGAAAGTAAATGTAAATGTATATCGGGTGGTAGTCTCGCTACAAGCCAAAAGGGGGAGGAGAGAGAGAGGAGGAGAGTCTAGGGTGCTGCAGAGTGCCTCACTGCCAGCACTGCACCAGCACAAAGCACACACTGTCACTATGCACCATTCAATAGAACAGGACACATCCAGATCAATGGAGGGGCTATGGACTGTAGCCGAGAGCCAGATGACATCATAATGTTTTTTATTTAATGTGTTACTGAGATGGGGGCTGGTGAATACTATTGTTATTGAAATATGATGAAGTGGTGGCTACACAAAAAATAAATGTTGACTTTAAATTAATAATTGAAGTGGGATAGCACAATATATCACAATGGAATGGAAACTGCAAAGTGAATTGGTGCCATTATCATATCACAAAACAAAATGGTTGTACCTGTAGTTTAGAGCTACACAAACATTAATGGGATTCTTGTATTAGTCTGGCAGTTCATATTTCAGTCTTCTTTCAAATGTCAACACTCCTGGAGTTGTTATATCCAGAAAATAAAATCTAAATTTCATTTTTTGAATACAGATAAATCATGATAATGGGCCTTTTCTATAATATTAGGTTCAACATTTGTGCATTTTCCTTTTAAAAATGCCAAAGAAACATACACTATCCAAGTGTGGCCGTCAAAGACTCAGGAAACAACAATCCCAGGATGACCTAAAGCCCCCTCTACAATAGCCTCTCCATATTGTATGTATGCTAATGATGTAATATACAGTATTGCTTTGAAAGTGGGCGAGAGGGCAAATGGGACTTGAAACATAACACCCAGAGGCTTCAATTTGATAATGCACAAAACAATGTAGGCAGTCAGACACACTGTTAACCCTTTATGTGCTGAATAGGAAGACATGTCTTATAATTCTACAGAATATGGTCCATTTTCATATGTCTCAAAATACATGTAATTTTTCTAATGGGAGGGTCTGCCACCAGCTCGTCTTCTGCACATCTCCAGAGATGTTATGGCTTTGCCTGCCTTCCACTGTATGGCTTTAAACATATCTATCTTGCATTTACTCAATTCCAAGTGTTTTTATATCTTGCATGCTTCTCGTTGGAGATGCAGCCTTTCCACAGATCTGACCAATAACTTGGCTTGGTATCATCACCTGCTTGTCTTCATGATTACAGATTAGATTGATGTCATACTGCAAGACATTCCAGGCAAAGCAGTAACATCCCCATGGATACAAGCAGGTGGCTGACCCATTACCATAAGGCTAGGTGTTATATTTCTGTAACAGGGGCTGACACCAACACAAATAATTAGCATTATAAAATGTCCTACATTTGAAGTATATTTTTCCTTGTGTTGTCATCTACCACTAAATGTCTCAAACAGATGACAGGGGTGAAGCGTCTTGCCAATGGATGCAAACAACAGCTAGGTTTGGACTGCCAATCCTAGCTATGCTGATTAGCTATAGGCCTACCACTATGCAATGGAGTTTTTCATGCATTATACATAAGAACGTGGCACCCACCTTATGCAAATGTGCACCCACCTGATGAGGAGGCATTGTTTTCAGTGAGATTGGAGGACTGTTTACCTTGCCTCAACAATGGAAAACTGAGAAAACATTCATCATAAAAACACGTCTTTATGTTGTTTATTGCTACATTTAGCCAGTAATTATCACAGCACTGACACATTTTAGTGTATGTATATAATATGACTTCAAGCATCATACTGAATGCAAAATGTAAAGGTATTGTAATGATCTGATATTTTGTGTTTAGTTCAGAGTTGACACCTTTTTTTGCTCTTGTAGCTGTATTTGTATTTGTATGTGACACTTGTTTGATATGTTTGAAGGGTCTATTCACCAGTTACTGGGTTGTTTTGGAGAATTGCTCTAGTGAGTTGAGACTGCTGTTGTTTGCTCTTGTTTTAGTGTGGGTCACAGCCTACGGTATAATAAACCAGAAGAAATTTGCCGTGCTTTCTTACACTGGAACGCTAAAATATATTTAATGTCATACTGGAGCTTTCCAGAAAAATCAGTAACATGTCCATGGAGAAAAGCAGGTGGCGGAGATGCATCAGAAAAGTGACATAATGCACCTTTAAGAACAGATTTTCAAATGGCAAAGAGAAGCAGGGTGGACAAATGTTTAAAGATCCATCAATCAAGTCAAAACTGGTCTAAACAAACACAATTAAAATTAAAATATTCTGAAATAATTTTAATTCCATTAAATTTTAGGAAAGCCTAAAGTACATCTCGAAAAACTGCAGTTCTTATGGTATGAAGACTATTACACACACAAAAGTCAATAGCAAAGTTACAGCATGACATCATTAAATGAATATAAATGCCTCAACATGCCTATTTGTCCAAGCACTTGTTTATTAGTGTATGAGATGTACAATCTTTAGAGAGCCTTTTGAATCTCAAATGCAATTAAAGTAATAGATCCATAAAGTTTTACCGTGAACTCATTTAATCAATGGAAAAATGCGCATTTGGTGAAAGGGAGATAAATGTATTAGGGATGATGAACTGCTCGGAGAATATAGTCTCGAACAGTGAAGGGGAGAATGACATTAAACACCAAATGATTTATGAACAATAGCATTAGAAAGAATAGGACCGGGGACTGTAAAGCCAGCCATATGAACTAACAATACACCAGTGAGCTATATGTGCACTGCATGGCTAAAACATATAGCATATATGCACCCAGATTTTTGAAGGTAAAATGTATGATTTGCAACTTAAATAAATAGGTAAATAATATAGGTAACACTTATGATTAATGAAAATTAGGAGGAATTGTTGTGTACCATACAATAGTAAGGAAAAAAAAAATCTACAATTTCAAATTGAAATGGCTCCAAAATAGGTCAAAAGGTCTAGGAAAAATAAATTATTCAGTTCAGTCTGATCAAAAGTTGGGTCATGATTCATATGCATAATACTTACATTATACAATATGGTTTAAAAAAAAAAAAAAAAAAAAGAACTTATTCTTTTAAATGGGCTTTGAAAGTAGCTTCAAAGATGGCAGCAGGCAGCAAACTGCCAATCATCAAGTACTCCACCGGGGGCAATATGACAGCTGACTAGTCTTTTATTTGTGTATAATTTTTAGTGTGTATTCTCGTGTATAATTCTCATAATGTAGCAGGGCCTATTTTTTAAAGCTACTTGGACATTTTATTACTTTGCCTAGAATGTTCCACAGCATAGCATTAAACTCTCCATGACTGCAAGTCGGTAACAGGCCTAGCTCAGATCACAGTAAGAATGTCTACTTGCCATGGTATTTTTGAGCAATAAAAACATGTGTAATTTAATAAATCAAAAATACATACATTGAATGTCCTACTATGGAACATTTTAGCCAAAGCAATATACCTCCATGGAGACAAGCAGACCCTCCTTCAATACAGTTATGGCTATACTTTCACTTTTCCTTGTGCAACCTGCCATTCAAATCCCCCATCTCCCACATATGAGTCAGTTCAGAGACAATATTGAGATCTAAATGGATGCTGACACACGCAGTGAGCAAACAAAGCCTTGAGCCTGCCACACGCTACAGGATCATTTGTCCGATTTAGGACGCGATTTGCTTCGCTCTGACTTCGGAAAGGCATGACCCGACTTTGGATCCTTGTATGAGATTTTTTATCCACTCTGCTCCTCGTGTGTGGTGTCTGTGTGATTCTGAATTGTTCTGTCATCATACCCACAAAACATCACCACTACTGCAGTGTAAGGGGCAGATGGAGAGACGTACACAGAGGCGCAAGATACAAACTCGGCAAATGGCAAAAATAATTAGGCAACTTTACAACTTTACAAGAGGTAAGTAATAAAGTTAAGCTGTAGAATTAGACATTAGAATTCGTCTTCTGCAAATAATGACACCCAGTGCACAAAACAGCACTGTTAACTCAGTTTGTTACCAGTGTTCTTTAAAAGTAAAAAGTAGATCTAGTGTCTCTTTAAATAAATCCTCACAACGAGGCTCAAGCTGCTGCAGATTAGCGACAGTCATGTGAGTGACAGTAAACACGACTCTAGTTCTTATTTACTTTTTATCGCCAACCTTCTGTGAATTAAAAAGCACTTATCTGAACTGTTGCACCACATTTCACAAATAATAAGAACACAGTTTTGACTTGCCTCTAAAGTACAAGCACAATGCTCTGATATTTGGAACATTTTAGAGTCTCAAAAAGTGTCACTTTACTATAGACTGGAAACAGCTGATGCGAGGTGCACTCACAAGTTTTAGCTTGCAGTACGCAGTCATTCCTCTGCAGTCTTTGCGCTTGGAGATTTGAAATCTGTGGTCACAAAATCATTTAACACACTGGAAAATTCTGTACTGTGTGGCCGGGTTTACATTGATTTCCATTGGCCTTGCTGAAATGCATAGGTCCATATTTGGTAACACCAGAGCATGGTGCCACATGACAGAAGCACAGCCAGAACCACAGTCCACATAGAAATCAATCAGTCAATAGAGTCAACACACTGTTTAACTCTGCCGCCTTCAGGATCAGATCATATTACTCAACATGAATGAGATACATATGGACATGTGTGGGAACAAACAGGAAAATCAATGTACTTTTGGATATGGTGATTCAGCCAATGCAAGGGACTGTATGCATTTTCAAAGAAATGTGTTGAAAATATAGTTTCAAATATTGGCCTGGTTAGTACTTGAATGGGAGATCACTGGGAATACCAGGTGCTACGGTGGGGCTACAGTGGCTCTAATGCATACTGTTGCTGTGTCCTTAGGCAAGACACACATTGCCCAGTATGAATGTCATGTAAGTGTGGCAGATGGCACAGATTGGCAGTCGCTTCCATCAGTCAGCTGTGGCTAGAGTAGCTTATCACCACCAAGCAGGCAGTGAATGAATAATGCAAATCAAAGTGCTTTGAGTGTCTTGAAAATCACTATAACAACCCAAGACAAGAACATACACAAAAACACACAACAGACCAACTTTCCAGGTATGCTGTCCTGACCAAGCTTAGAACAAGATCAAACAGATTCCTTATAGCAACAAAAAGGATCAACAAATCAGAAATCATAATCAGAACTTAATTAGGTGCAGACTTAAATCTATTGCAGAGTTCTCTTGAGACAAATTGATACAAGCAGTAGATCAACAGTAGGTCACAGAGCTGTAAAAGGGACTAAAACAAAAGAGAAATAAAGTGCAAAGGATAAAGACAAAGAGCGTCCATGACTGGAGATGACAGGGCCACGTTCAAAGCAAAGAAGCAGGTTTTCAAAACACATATAAAGGATGGAGGAGAGAGGGATGAGAAAACGAATATAAGCAGAGGAATGGAAGAAAGAAAGAGGTGCTGCTTGATTGAAGGCATTAAAGGGCATGGCTGAGTGACAAACAGCATAATAGACAGATAGAGTTAGAAGGAGAGGGAAAGTAGGAGAGGTCGGAGGAAAGAGGGTCAAAAAGAAACTGAAGGGACAGAAAGGTGAATAAAAGAGTAGAGGAAAGAGAGAGTAAAAGAAAAAAAGGAAGGGAGAAAGCAGTGAAAATTAAACATTGAAGAAGAGAGAAAGAGGAGGGAGAGGGGTGAGGAGAAGACAGAGAGATAGAGGAACAGAAAATGAAAGTGAAAAGAAGAAGAGAGGGGGCTGAGAAAAAGAGAGCGAGCAGAGAGAAAAGAGAAAGACAAGGTGAAAGAAACAGTAAAAGGGAAAGAAAGAGGTGTGAGACAATTAGAGTAAGAGAGAGAGAAAATGAAGAGATATTGAAAGGCAGAATAGAAGAGAAAAAGGGAGAATGTGAGAAAGAGGGATGAAGAAGAGTGACAGAATAAGAGTGAGAGGAGAGATGAAATGCATAAAGATACATACATAGAAGAGAATGGCTGAGACAGCAAGAGAGGAAGATAAATTGAAAGAGAGAGACAGAAAGAAAAAACAAAAGAAGGGAGAGGAGTGAGGACAAAAGGAGTGAGAGGAGAGAAAGAGGGAGATAGTGAGAGAGAGGAATGGACAGGAGTGACAAAATAAGCGAGCGAGAGGAGAGAGAAAATGAAATACATAATAGAAGAGGTGAGAGACGAGAGAAAAGAACAAGAGAGAAACAAAGGATGGAAGAGATGAAGAAATAGAGAGAAAGAAATGTGAGAGGTGTGGAGAAGCCACAGGGGAGCGGAGTGAGGTGTGTGCCGCACGTCAATACAAATGGTAAGTCACTCACAGCCTTCAATCCAGCCACAAGTCCTCAGAGAAATAGTCGCAATCGTATGTAACTCATTTGACACTGTGTATATCAATATGCTGATGAAATCAACACATGCAATGCCAAGTTGAAAATCTTGGTAATTCAAAAGTTTCAATCCAAAGTAAGTTTTTTTTTTTTTTCCTTTATTATTATTAGTATCATTTCTATATACTAAACCAGTCTTACCATTTATCATAAACAATACCTGTTTACCCAACAGCAGGGCTAACATTGGCTATGAACTACAATGCACTCAACAAAACCACTGAGTACTGTATTTGCCCTATTACCTCAAATGCTAACAGAATATCCACGGGTTTCAGAACGATGATAAATTAGCATCACGGTTATAGCAAATAACTATTAAAAGCAAAATATTATCTTTTCCAAATGGTGAAATGTCCTTAAAATGTCACCCATAGCATTAAGTTGAAGCCCATGCATATGGACCTATACATAAAGTACACCATATCCTGAAGTTCAACCACAATGACAAAAGCCAGCAAGAAGGCCAATAAACCAAGCCACATCACACTGAAAACACATTTTGCTGTTTTACTGCATGAAGCTAAGCTAAAAGCTACTCAGTGATGGACCTAGGACCTTTTTGTAGTTTGTTGATTTGAGCAGTACAGAGTTGAACAAATAGGTTCTATGGTTAAATATGAGTTAATTCTGTTATGTATTTGTTGCAGCTCATGCCTTTTAATGATAATGCATATTTTTAAATGATTTACTGGGATATCATCACATGTCCTAGATGCACCAAAACAATATGAATTATCCAGCTTCTGAGGACACATCTGAACCACACTATCTCAGTATCTTTAGGAACACAGCTCTGAAATATTCAACTCAAAAAACACTCTCCTCCCACAGACATAAGTACTTGTTTGCAGCACAGGATGTGCCGTGGCCTGGAGGGATTCTCTGGGAAAAGTATAAGGAGAATTTATGAGTGTGTAATCTCCTACCGGGATCATGCTCTTTGAACTTTGAACCCCAGTGTCGCCGCGGTGACCGAGCTACCAGCACAGGATGGACAGCCCGGAGGCTCCGACATGACAGTTCAACCAGTGGATTTGACAAGCTGCAAGATGAACAAGAGTTAGAGGGGATGGAGGAGGGGAGGAGGAGAAGGGAGAGAAGAAAGGAGGTAAAGAAGAAAGAGTGATAGTAGAGGAGGTAGAGAGAGGTCAGTGTAGGGGGAAGGATTATAAATGGGCACAGTTTGGGGTCAAGTGTAGATTGTGCTGATGCAATTTTGTCTTTTTAGTAGCAGAGTGATTGCAAAGGAAATGTATTTTATATGTTTGGGGTTGATGTGCTGTTTTTTTTCAAAATTACTACAATAGTTTTGCCTTCAAATATTGTCGTATTGTATCATTTTGAACTTAATTAGATACAGACCTATTATGCAAAATTGACTTTTCAGAGCCATGTTATAGCTGTTTCCTCTTCTCATTTACACTCTCAAAGTTGTTTTTGGAGTGATTTGTGCATGTTTGAGCAATCTTTAATCGCTTATTTTCAACGCCATATTGCTGATAAATCCCAGTTTTCAATGCCAACGTCATACACCCACTGTTCTGTACTTACTTAATTCTTCAATTTTATTTTCTTAATCAGTGAATCTGTGAAAATAAATAGTTTGCTGCTATTACTGGTCTGTAATTTGTAGCAGCCCAATAGAGTGCAGATGTGTCATATTAACCTGGCCTCTCTCTCATTTCACATCCAATTCATAAATATAAACTGGTTCTATCATACCACCTACACACAAAAAGGACCACATGTGTACTTGGGTTTTTTAAAATAATTTCATATAATAAGACATGTGATTGATTTGACCCCACACAAATTGGCAAGAGATCATTCTTCCTCATGACTACGTTCTCTGATGCCTCATGTTATTTTGATGAGCATGGATTGCAAGCAGTGTTATTCTGTAAAATCAATTTCTTTATAATATTGCTACATGAAGATAGCTGTCAAATAAAACTGTATTAAGGATACATCCGCACTCCTCCCGATCTGGAGCCAATGGCCAGGATCTTCTGAACGGGGTCGAAGGCCAGGGCTGTGGGCTGGTATGGGAAGCCATGGCGCACCGTCTGCAAAACACAAAACAAGAATAGATGTTTTATTTAATCAAGTACTTCATTTATGACTAAACACACTTGTAATCGTTATTTTGACATGAAACAAGCCTTTTTGGAACGCCATAATTAAATCAACAACAGATGTACAAGCAGTTAACTTGATTCAGTCACGAGTCTTAAGTACATCACACAGGCGGCAATTTAATGTACAATTTGACTAAGCGTTCTTCACATTTGGCTTCTTCTTGATGCTGTTTGTTGCATTTTGTTTTAGTTTTATGCCAGATGCCCGACACAAGCAATCTTCTTTTATCTATGCGTAGGGTATTTGATCCAGGGTAGACCAGTTGGTGACACTGTAATTTCACAATATGACATCTTATCGCAAATTGCATATACCCAAATATGCATCCGCTGAAACTCTACTTGGGACAGATGTCAGTTTACTTGATGCTTTGATGTGAACATTTTGCTCAAGGTGTGAAAACAGAGCAGTGTGAAGCAAATGCCAAGCTGACTGAGTTCACATATGAAATAAACTTTGATGGAAAAATGGTCAAAACAATGTCTGTTTCTTAGAGAAAAACAATCCAAATTGAACATTGTACAATGAAACATTCTAAGCAAAGCAATAACATCTGAATAAAAGCAAGCAATTGAATACCACCCAACAGATAATTCACATAGTTCACCTTTAACCATGGACTGTATATATAAATGTACATAACCTGCTAGGCGCCATGTTCCAAACAGGAACTGAGCAAGAGCGCGCTCAAATCTGGCTATAGTTCACTTTCTATTGAAAAAAACCTCTCTGTTACTGCTGTTAGCCTCGTCATTTTGGTCTCAAAATGTTCATATTTACCTACTGTACATGATCCTGTTTTTTGTCTTTTTTTGCTATTTTGTCTGTGACTAAGGATATGAATATTATTAACAGACAAATCAGGTGCTCTTTTGCTCCCGCTAGCATTAGTAACAGGTTTGATTGACAGCGTTGTTAAGCCCCCGCTCCCTGCTAAACCAATGGTGCAGGAAGGAAGGGGATTTACCTTCAATAGCCTGGTTCTGGATTGGCTCTTTGTAGGCTATGATACTCCCGGTCAGAATTCTACACATGAAACTTGGCTCCAAATTCGCTCCTTGTAAATGCTAGCCTCGATGAGCTTTAACTCACAAATCAAACCAAAGAGAAATAAAAATCCACTTTGTAATGGTAACATATTCCACATGGACTTCATTGATAGACATACACTGTTTACTGGGGTATATGTCTGCAAAATGACTTGGCTAAAGTGTTAAATATTTCAGCACCTGGCGCACGCAATTTACCATTTAAGAAGGACTAATACATGAAAGATGCAGCAGAATTTCAATGAAGTAAAAATCATATTAAAATTCAAAAGCTTTACAAGGTCAATCGATAGAGCTGTGCTGCTTCACATATGTGTTGAAGTAGAAAATATTTCTCATTACTAGACCTTGACCATAGACATAAAAACAGTAACCCTATGCCACACAGTTATATTCCTTGTGCACAAAAGTGTGTACCAACTGTACCAACACTACACTGCTCTTTGAACTCACAGTGTAGGCGGGGGCTTATCTTTTCCGTCTAATCCATCAACAACCTTCAAGGCTCTGCAGTGGTGTACTTGCCGTAGCACTGGTCTGGACACTTATAAATATATTAATGAAATGCGCAAACCTTAAGGAAAGCCCAGTGAATGCTGTGAGTAGTATAAGCCTCAGCAGATGGTGGAGCGGTCAGAGGAAGTGCGCACACCTGTGAGAGTGACCTTTAGCCATAGCATCAGAACTTGTACTGCAGCAAAAACACTAACTCCATTTAAGGCAGAACAACGCAGGCTAGTATTGTGAGACAGCAAAATGGACAAGCTATGTACTTTTATTTCTCAGACTGAAATATGTTTTGTCAAACTCTGTACTGTCCAAAGTAAGAATAAAGTAAGGACAAAGGAAAAACTGAAACTTGACTTAGGTATCTTTATACACTATAGGTAGGAGTTCCAGTGAGAATAGAGCTAGCCATAAAAAGTACTTGTGTAGTAATAATTACAGTGGTTACAGTAGTAGTAGTAGTAGTAGTAGTAGTAGTAGTAGTAGTAGTAGTAGTAGTAGTAATAGTAGTACATTTTGTAACATGAAATTGCTGGGGTAATCTCATTCTAGCATTATACAAGTTTTTCAGATGTTGAGTATTAGTACTGGTTATTAGTAATTAGTAGTAGTTGTACTAAGAGTTAATAGTAGTTCAGGAAAAGGAGTGAGAGTCAATACATATACACTTCTTCCCATTCCCTTTTGAATGTTGACATGTATTAATGGAATAATTTCTCTTTGATTTGCGTTTTGCTACATACTCAAATAAATCTATTACTTCATCCCTCCATAATAGCAGTACCATTACCGCATACTTCAATACTTTGAAATTAATAGTACTTATAAAGATATCCTGAATCTATTCTAAGTCAGCTCGATATAATTCTCCATTTTGAAGTCATTGCTCTTCTGTTTGTACTGAAAACAACATCTTTGTTTGCTAATTCCTGGCCCATCACTAAAGCAAACATTATTTGGTAGTGGTTAATAATGCATGTGATGAGTGATGCGCTTAAATGTGTGGACAGAACAAAGTGAAAGCACAGAGACAGACCAGACCCCGGAATACAAAAATAGCCTCGTTTTTATTACACCGTCTTTTTACAATGAGTTTTGGGGGGAAGTTTTGAACAGTTCAGCTACCTAGAGTGCTTTTTCATTTTAGCACATTGAGAGTTGAAATGTTCCAGTATGACATTAAACCTCAAGCAGATGACAGCACCTGGCCAAGTAACAGGTTACTAACTAACTAGGTGTAGCATAGCATTTGTAGTATGTAGAAATAGATCTGTGATGATAATTACTATATCGACTTATTGTTAAGTAATACATGAAAGTTGGAACTGTATATTTCGGGCCTCAATATATATCATGAGTACTTTTTCTTTGCCAAATTGTCCCAGATTCTGGGGCAATTTTGTTGTAATATGGTAATATTTGAGCTGTAGAGGGTTGAATAAGTCCCTTTTAAGGCTAATTATCGATACATTCTGCTATTTACTTGCTGCAGTTCATGTCTTTTAATGAAACAGTATATTTAAAAATCGATTATACAAATCTTAATTGGTGGCATAAAGTAGTTTCAACATTATCATTTATTGCAATATTTCTCTGTATCGTACTTCAACATGTGTTATTGAGACAGGTCTTTGTAGCAATAGTAGCAATAGTAATTATAGTATTTCAGATATCATATAGTAAATGGGGCAACAGTGGCCCAGGGGTAAGAATATTCCCTACTTGGACCAAGTTCTGTCATAGTGTCCTTAGGCAAAACACTTCACCCACCCTTCTTTGTATGAATGTGGTGGGTGAGTGAGTGTTGGTGGTGGTTTGAGGCTATAATAGTAGCTTACCACCACCGAGTATGGAGTGAATGAATAACAGCCACAATGTATCTCTTTAAATCATTATTAGTAGTTGCAGTAGTTTCACATTAGAATTTGTTTTCATATGGGGACAATTCATTAGCCTGCAAAATATATATATATATATATATATATATATATATATATATATATATATATATATATATATATATATATATATATATATATCTTCAACTGATAATGGTATATGGTTTATATGTGAAGAATAGCTTAATTCAAACCAACTTAGACTCATCATTGTGCCCACACAATGAGCCCTTTATTTTTTTTTTTTTTTTTTTTTTTTTTACTCTTTTTATTATGCTGAGCCTATTATGTTTTGTCATGATTCGATCCTTATTTCGATACATGGATCACAATTCAATTTTATTTACTTTTTGCTGGGCCTCAGAAGAACAAAAACTTGCTAAATAAAACAGTAATTTCAATAAAATAACACTATTAGCCTACTGCTTTAATGTTGACTATATGTGATAAGTCAGGAGTTTATTGTATTGGATTCATGATTCAGACTACAGCTCTGAATTTTTAGTCATTGGAAAAAGTATATTGTGTCTCATTAGGAGCATGTGGTTTATGATATGCTGCCTATAGGCTATTAGACATAAACATCACCACCAAATCTTTCTGTTTTCTGCATTTATTTTGATAATTTCTTTGACTAAAAGTTTGCGCTCCTCCTGATTTTAATGTATGTATCTATGCGTGTTTCTGGCTTGTTCCCAGCAGCAGCCCTCACTCCTCCCCTCCCCCAGATAAAAACATGCCCTCCTCTCCTCTTTTTGTAGCTCTTTTATAGCTTATGTAAAAGTTCATATTTTTGTCAATGCTGAGTCTAAGTGACAGAAAGATAAAACTCACCTCTATTAGAATATAGCAACAGTAAGCCTCGTTCAGGCTGTTTACTTTCTGTATCTGAGAAAGGACCCCAGGCTTGACCTTTTCCTGCCTGTGCCAAAATGACAGCATATTGCATAGAGCATGTTTATACAGTCTTACATGCAGTCTTTATACAGACCTTCTTAATACAGTGTATGGCATGGAGGGACACGTGAGAATTAAACGCAACATAAAGTCGAACTTAAACATGAGAATTGAACGATTTTATTTTATTTTGTTATTTTTTTTTTTTTCTTTTGAGAATCGTGCCATCCCTCAATCGTGCAGACACACACTGCTTTAATGTCACAATTAACTGTACCTGACCTTCAGACACACACACAGCTCCACCAGAGCAGCTCAGCGGGCCTCGTCACATGTAGGCCAATTAAAAGCCTGCATACAAATGAGACTAATATTAAATAAAGAGATAAAAGGCCACCAAGTGACCGGCTTAAAACACTGTCCTCACAATCATACAGAGCAGTGGAGACACTTTGCACACTGACCTGAGTACATTTTGTTTTTGTTTCAGAAATACATTCAAATATAATATGTAATTATAGTGGCAGTTAGACGCACTCTAAGTTGTAATAGGATATTATTTAAGATAGTAATGATAGTATTCAATGTCATTTCAATTACGTATTATCTATGAAGTTCTCCCTATTTCTGTAGCTAAGGAGTGGTAGAAGGAGTAGCTGGAGTAAGAGTAATCTTTAATGATAGCAGTTGTATTAGTATTGTATTTTAACAGCAGTTGCAATAGTATTTTTAAGGGCAGTGTTGATATTCGAACAGATTAATATCAGATAGCCGCAGGAACAGAATTAGTGGCTGTGACATTTTAGTATTAATAATTTTTAGGATAGGAAAAGCACCTAAAACATGTATAATATAAGCTAGCTAAGGTACTCCCTTTTCATCATAGAACTTGCTGTATGGTCATTTTTCAGATTGTATGCTAAATGTCTTTCCATTACTATAACTGGAGTAAGCATTGGCAGTAAAATATCATAACCAGGGAATACATGAGTTTCAAGTGAGTGTTGAACCTGAAACCAACTGATCCGTGAATATACTTATCCACAGTGCACACTTGTTTCTATATTTACCTTTTAACCATTTTGAACTGGCCCATAAACCATAACCTCATTCACTTTTGCCCTTCATAAAATTAATATCACATGAAAAATCTCAAATGTTAGGCAGCGGTTTAAACCATGGCTGATATTATAATAAACCAAGTTGTGCATTTTATTTTAAAAGTGCAGATTCTGGCGAAGGGTGTCACATATTTACTGCTGATCGTTAATCTCCGCCCCCCCTCCCATTAAAGGATAAGGACGGGGCTGAAGGTCAGATGGTTTCCAGGTGTCAGGGAATAAGTGATAGAGGCTCTGGCAGCGGACAGCCTGGGAGATGATATTGCCATGTTGTTTCACAGAGTGGTAACCAGGAGCACCAGATCTATCAGCAAATACACAATAGGCCACACAAGACGTTTATAGAGCTGCAGCGGCCAGTAAATGTTCTGATTGGATTTCTCAGTACAGAGGATACAAGGGGAAAAGGAAGAGTAATTCTATGAAACAACCATTTCTATAAAGCATTGCAAGAGCTATATTCTATGCATCTATAGAATGAGAACAAAAAAACAAGAAAACAAAAAAACATGCATGGCTTTAAAAGATAAGAAAAGAGGGTTGTTGACCGGCCTGAATAACTCATGGACGTCTGTTTTTTTCACACAAAGATCCAGCTCTCCTTGTTGTTTGTTACTCACTTAAAGGAGACATATTGTGCCTAGCCCTGCTATATATTTATAATCTACGACACCCAAGGATCATTATGTTATAATTTGCACATTTTATACATTTCAATATTCATCTAAAACAACTTAAACAACGATAAAAGAAACAAATCTGCGGACTTCCACATTAGAAAACTGCGGTGCCCGATGGGAGCTGACATCTCAGTAAACTTGATCACAACAAAGAGTCAGCAACTCTGATGGATCGCAGATTGTTTTACCGAAATGACTGCTCAATGCTGTTGAATCCTTCATGTATCACATCATTAAGAACATTTTATTGGAGAACAAAGTAAGTACAGAGCAGTGGGCGTATGTTGTGGCGCTGAAAACGGAGGTTGATCGGCAACATGGCGTCTGGAAAGCAAGCGATTAAAGATTGCTCAAACATGCACAAATCACTCCAAATACAACTTCAAGAGGGTAAATGAGGAGGAGAAACAACAGTAACAACATATACATTTTCGGCCATTTCTAATAGTCAAGGATATTTTTGAGGTCAACAGCCGGGTCTCTGTCTGTAAAAGCATGAGCAAAAATAACATTGAAAATTGGTATGAGGGAAAATCTTTTATCCTTTTCTGTCACATCGCCCAGCCCTGCTTTTCATATATTGCATCATATATTCTATTCAAACTATTACACGTTGACGCAAAAATCACAGTATATACAACCCTCCATCTCCATGACTCTGCCTCACTGATCCTCTGCTATACTGTAACAGTGAGTGACAGGAGCCTTCATCATCTGGTGAGGACACACCTCTCTTCCTCCTCTTCCTTAGTTAGACACAGATCTTTGTTCAGATGCGTCATTCTCTAGTGAGGCGGCTCCAACCGTGCTACATTTGTCAAAGCACACAATCTACTCACCAGGGTAAAACACAGGCCGGAGTAAGACACATAATCTGGGACAAAAGTATAGTAGAGCATCTGTGGAAGATTACAGCAAGTACACAAGAATATGCAACTGTACAAGGAACCTACAATAATCAGAATCAGAATCAGATCCCAATTCTGATTCTGATTCTGATTGTGATCAGGACTAAACTGGACCAAGGTCAAATCATAACACAATTACATAGTGTATTATTCTTATACAATCCCTTTTTACTCTTATATTTTTGCTTTAAAGGGTCCAAATTACACAATTTTCTGTGTGATAATGTTGTTTCCTACATACATAGAGTTGTGTTTTGTTTAATTCACACGTTTAACACACATACCCTGCATATTTTAGCTGAGTTCTTCAAACAGATAACCATGTTGCGATGTCTTAAGGTATTTTAAACTCCATAATTTCAGTCCTTGGATTTCCAATCTCCAATAACTCTCTCTGTTAACTTGAAAACTACCACTTAATGACATCACAAGGTAGAACAGAGCATTTTGAGCTTTGGAGACGTATACAAACTAATAATAAAGGGTTACTCAAACACAGGCGAATGAAACAAAACACAACTCTGGTTCCATTGTTGATGAGGTACCAACATTGTAACGTGAATTGAGTCAATTTTGTGTAATGTAGGACTTTTAAGAGTCATCACAGTACAACAAACCATCTACCTTCTAGGACTATACAAAATGGCTTAGCTAGATTTGTGCTGAAATCTAAATTCTAAAATCTATTTTCTGAGCTCAAGCCGCAAATGTTGACATAGGCACACAACGTCGCATATGCCCACGTTAAAATGTCTTTAGAAGTTATTTTATATTTTGTGTCTAAATATAGAACCATTTACTGCACATTTATCATGTTTTGCACAGACCTTTAGCACATCCTCTTCACACAAAACTTGGTCCAAACATATTGTGTGGCTGCACTGCAAAGTCCCTGCGTCATATACATCTGACACTCTCCTCCACACTTTATGAATTGGCTGGCGCACATGTGAGAATAAACCATCTTAGAAACACCCTCGCCGGGATGCAAGGCACGTGAGAGAGAGGGACATCCCAAATATACATCAAGCTGAAGGAGAGAGAGAGAGAGAGAGAGAGAGAGAGAGAGAGAGAGAGAGAGAGAGAGAGAGAGAGAGAGAGAGAGAGAGAGAGAGTTGGACGAGAAATGCATTTGCACTAGAGAATCTCAAGGCTGCTCATACATATTTTAAGGCCAAAGCCATCAAGCCATCTTCCTCTCGGACTGGGCGAGTGCACGTGTGTAACAGACAGTGTGTATTTGTGCGGGGAATTATTATTTTTTTTTACAAGTATCCAATATTAAACATCACCAGTCCATCAAATTTAAACAGGGCTTGAAATAATGTTATTGTAAATATGATTTTAGGAATACACTTTAGTTGACATTTTATTTGGTATATCACTTCAAATTGCCAGGTTTACATACTATTATTCTTGCTCTCATACCAACATATATGTTTTTTATGTGTTTTTTTTAATATATCTTTATACCTTACTACTTACTTACTATATATCGCAAAAGACAAAGATAAGACAAATCGTTGTAGGAGTGAAGACGTTTTGCTGCTCATCCAAGTCCATTCTTCAGTTCTGTAGTCTACTCTATTCAGTGTAGTGAAGAGTGCAGTGAGCGTTACATTGGAGAAACTAAACAGTTACTCCATAAGAGGATGTATCCAACACTGGCGTGAGAGTTCTTCTGGACCCCAGTCCGCCGTGCATCTACATCTCAAAGCCACGAACCACTCCTTTGAAGATAGTGAAGTTCAGATCTTAGCCAGAGAAAAGAAATTGTTTGAGAGTGGAGTTAAGGAAGCTATTTTTGTTAGAAAAGAGAATCCTTCCTTAAACAGGAATGGGGGCCTGAGACATAATCTCTCCCCTATCTACAACTCCATCCTCAGACCCAGAACAATGAGAACAATAGCAGGGTCGTTTAATAGGGGCTCCAGCTGAATAGGGTAGTAGCTCCAGCTGAAACTAGAGACAATAGATGTTTACAGTTTCAGTGTAGTTAGCCCCTCCCTGCAGATAGATATAAGGCAGTGGTCACCAGCAATCTGATCAAAACTGAAGAAGCGGCTTGGATGAGCAGCGAAACGTCTTCACTCCTACAGTGATTTGGCCAGTTGACAGATTTTAACTTCGTCTTTTGCTATGGATCAGACCTGGACGACTGAGGGTTTACACAGATACTTACTATATACTTTATTCCACCCTGGCCACTTTTGCCTCTAAATGCTCCAAAACACACTTTCTTTGTGATTCATTTCAATAAAGAATTCGGGAAAAGTTACACCTCAGAAATCTGATATAAAGTAGGTTGATTTGTGCAAAATGTTTGTGTGACCAGCAAGTCAACACTGCACCGATTCTCTGGGAGGCTTTAAAACGGCTCTGTAGTCCCTGTAGAACTTATTTCCTGTCAACATTGGCAGCCGCATGCAAGATAATACAGCCTGAATGATGATGGGGCCTCCCACAGAATAAGTTGGATACTGAAATTATTCTTTGCTGTTTAACTTGTGTGCTCTGTACATTTTAACTCATAAATCCAGAGATTTATATATTGTCCTGAAGTCAAAAAGAATATCCTTACAATTGATTACGTTTTTCCCCTACCACCTGTTTTTTCACTATAGCACAAGCCTATTATAGAAATGTGACATAGGTAGCCTTGCTTTGGGGCTGGGTCAAGGCTATGGGAGATGAGGATTTCCAAATGCATTGAGCTGTTACACTGTTGACCTGCTCCAAAGGCCCTGCTTTATAAGCGCCTGCGGCTCTCTTTCCTCGCTCCCTCTCTCTCCTTCTCTCTCCTTCTCTCTGCTCCAGTGCTTGTGTACCAACAGAATTAAATAATAGTTATTTAAACTTGTCTGTTTTTTTGTCACAAGCCTCCATAAATTTAGTGGGTAGTGTAGGGAAGGATGTTTATTATCTATTTTAGTATTCAATTCACAGTTGTGATTGGTTAATGCAAGTAATGACCATTGACAATTTTATACAGTCCTTAAATCCTTATATGTAGAGATATTTTACTCTTTTTAAATTGTTTTGTACAATAAAAGCAAACTTCAAATCGTCACTTCACTGAAACATATTCTGAAAAGAATGGAAAACACTGCTATGCAAAGACAAAAACAAGCCTCAGCTCTGCACAACTGAACTCTCCCATCTTTACTATGCAGACACTAGATGAACCTTTTTGAAAACGTATGATTATATTCAATATTCCACCCCCCGCAGTCATCCCTGACCATCTCTATAAAGACGAATACTACCTCGTTCACCCGCTCACATTGCCTGCTGCCCTCTCTCTCCCCTCAGAGCTGCAGAGCTGGTCTAGACCCTGCCTTCTATAAATAGCACACAGCAGCAGTACCAGTGGCAGCCGAGCATGTCTTCAGAGGAGAGATCCTTCCACACAAATGAACGCAGACGCTATTCTATTTTTCCTTGACATCTTTACAGTAACTCACGCACCGCGCTCTGCATATGGTATAACAACTACCGTGAATATATATCATGCTTTCTTTTACTCAAGGCTGCAGCTGATATAGATTTTTCCATGTGTGTTGAAAGAACAGGGGAACTGCAGTTGCTAATAAGAAGTAAGCACTGCATTTGTAGTCTTTTTAATTGGAAAAGGCAGGGAGTTCAATTAGAATTCAGATTAGCTACAGTGTATGAGGTAACGTACCATTTTACATGCAGCAGCAACTGGGCTGGAGGGTTTGACTAAAGGGAAGAGTAGGAAAAAGAGTGCATCTAATAATATAACTTCTTCCTAGCTTTGCAAAATGATTAAAGATTAATAGATAGCTTAGATTAGATTTATAGCCTTTTTTTCCTGGCATAGTGTATTGGAAGAACACATTAAATGTTTAGAGCAACTATGTTGTTCTTGTTACATAATCACAGGAGGGGTTGTCTGCAATACTCTAAAGCCTTCACTACAATTTCACTGTGAAAAAATCAATACCCAGATACTAATCAGTACTAAAAGTAGTACCGAACTAGGTGCTGGATTATTTGTGGTAAAAAATCAGTAATATGTTTTTAAAAGTCTGTTTTTATGATAATTTTGGTATTTAAATCTGTATTAAGTATCAAGTTTAGCATAATTTAATTATTGCAACAACTGCACTATAAACCTTGTTAAGGTGGAATAGCCCATTTCAGTATTTTTTTATCTGTATATTGTATAGGTATTATAATATATCACAGAATGATGTCCAGTGTAATGGTTGTTAATGTTTTGGGCATTTTCCATCAAATTTGTTTAGTTTAGATTGTGAAATAAATGTTATGACACATGATTTGAGCAAGACAATGGTGGTGACTTAACTTTACATGTAAAGCCGCTTGTGTACCCGTCTCTCCATGGCTTAGCACTAAAGTACATCTCCCACATGTTAGTGTCATATGAACCATCTCACATTCTGAGGACTTCAGGGACCAGTCTCCCTTCCTTCCTGAAGATATGAGACTGGCCTCTACTTTGACAATGTTTAAATTCACGTTTAAAATGGTTCTGTTTAGCTGTGTATATGACTGCTGTGTATCTCGTCTCTTTTAAAGTATAGTATATGATGATTATTTACATTTTGAACAGTTTGCATTGAGATTTCAATGTCTTTTTGATTCTGTAAAGCACTTTGAATTTGTGTACACATTGTGCTATACAAATAAACTTGCCTTGCCTTGCCTTATATATTCAAAACACATTTTATCTGTTTGGTTTATTCCATTACAACCACCACAGTATAAATAATCCTGTTTAACAATCCACTGCACAACATGGTTCTTTCCAGGAACCCAGCAGCAGCTCACCAGGTGTAACGCAAACCTAAAACGCTCCCTTTCTAATAAGCCCGTCCAGCCTGACCTTTGTAATTCCTGGACCTATTTACACAACCAACATCAAAACCGTGCACACTGAAGAGGAGGTTGAAGACTTGTGAGCCGCAGTGAGGAGTGAGGGCACTGACAAGTGATGAATAATGCATATATAGAGAGTTATATATGTGTGGACAGGGGCAGAAAGCGTGGCTAAAGGACTGGACAGAGATGGACGGCTTAGACTAAAGCGAATGAAACATAGGCTATACTGTAACATGTATTCAATGCAAGAATTTGCTTGCTGGTTGTTTTTTGCCAACTTGCATCTAACAGGGCAGTAAGCACAGATATTGGGGTAGTCAGGCCATACTGGATCCATGTTTTTTCCATGTCTTTTCACTGACTTATAATGGACATTAAAAGCATTAAAAGCCCCCGCCCAAAAAAAAAAAAAAGTAATTCATATTTTGTGCAGCCAACCGTATAGATGGAAAGGTTCACTATCAACACGGCACTATCAAGCTGCCAGTTGCTAGGATATTTCTTAGAGTGCATTATGTTTGACCTGTAAGCTAATTGTTTTATACATAACTTACGGTAATGGCATTTTCACATTTTTAAGGAAAAGGCTTGGTCCCCAACTATTTTAGACAATAGATTATACTTTTTTAATGCAGAATACAAGCACCATACAAGCATCTTCCAATATTACGGTAGGTAATTCATGTTTTCTTTGTTTTACATTAGTGTCAGGATTCAATACAGTGACGAAAGGGAGTTTTTGTCACTAATCTGGCCAAAACCAATGTACACATGCTTACATACATACATACATACATACATACACACATACATACATACATACACACACACACACACACACACACACACACACACACACACACACACACACATACATACATACATACATACATACATACATACATACAAAAGGAAGAATTCATTTGCAAAAGTTATAGGATTTATAGGAGGCTTGTTGTTTTCTCTCAGTGTAGTAATATTTTCAAAACCCAAGCATATTTTACTCCTATCAAAATATGATTCCATCCCTTCTTGATAAAACCCACTATACGTCATTGTCATTGATAATATCTCTAGAAGATGGTAACAAAAAGAATGGCAATTTTTCAAAACAGAGATGTCTGGTTTCACTATTGAACTCTTCATATAGAACCCAAACAAGTTATATAAGTGCAAAAGGGGCAGAAAACATGCTTAATGTAGCGGACTATAAGACAAACGGCTTGGGCTAAAGCTAACAAAACATACTGTACTGCCTTAAATTCCAAATCATTATTCATAGCATAACAAACATCAGTCATAAATCATCAATATTTTCCTGGGGGCTAGTAAATCTGATCCACACTGTTTCTTATATGCTACATGTCCTTAGGTGTGAATATGTTTGGCTATGCTGTGTCATTACATATGCCATATTGATTACTGTTTAGAAAGCGTGGCAGAGCAAATGTATTCTTACAACCATAGCATGGTTTGTACCCGAAGGCCAAACAGACTCTACTATTCACATGAGGATTGAAACTAAACATGCCAAAATGAAACCAGAAACACAACAAAACTAATTGCTAAAAGGCCTTTGGGAATGTGGCTAAAAGCAACAGTATAGTTCACAAACCAGTCCAGGTTACAGGTCGGAGTTTTGCTGACCCACAACTCTGTCCACAAATGCAGAATGGACAAAACAACATGGCAGTATTCTTTCGTTTAACACATGTATTACCATGTGCCATTAAGAGGCAAGATGTAGAGCATGTGTTTGTCTTAAAGGAGTACAATGTAACGTTTCAAAGTATTGCATTCAATTTAACTATCTTGCATTTATGTTTTTCTTTTCCTTTTCATTTCAGTTCCAATTCTTTGGAGACCAAAACGTTTGAGGTACCATCACCAGAAAAGTGGCACAATTTTGGTTCAGATGAAGCAGGCTAGATGTATTATGTGATTTGCCCAAAAATACATTAACTTTGAGTGGTGAAGGGATTGGACAATCAAACTGCTATAGATAATGGAAGAACTGTCGGGAGAAAATAAAAGTTTCTCTGATAAAAACAGCTCTTGGTTCTCTTTTTATTTACTTCATTTATTTTTTTTGTTTTGTTACTTTCCTCCTTCTATAGACAGTGTCTATTTGCATGATATTAGCAGAAGTGCACGTAAAACAAAATGAGTAGGACAATAATAATTATTATAATAAAAATCTGGAAAATTCAAACATAATTATAACAACTGGCAAATAAATACTTCAATACACTAAACATATTGAAAAATAAACATAAAAACTGTGATCTATGCACTATCTGACCAGCTGAGCAGACCCTCCCCTGACTGGGTTGGAGAGTTGCTCCGAAGAGTGGGAGGGGGAGGGGAACACTTGGCTAGCTGCCTCCTCTGAGTAAGACGGCAGCTGAGATGAAGTCTATGGCCACATCAATATTCAATAAAGAAGAAATAAATAAAACAACTAGAATATCTGTGGATCTGTGACTGTTAACACCAACGATCACTTGAGCTCACCCCTCTTACTTGCTATTTATCTCTTCCCTTCAACTTTAACATGCTTTATTTACACACACACATGCACACACACGAACACACACACACACGCACACTCGTATGCACACACACATACATATGCGCACACACACAAACGTACGAACGCACACACACGCACGCACACACACATGTGCACACACGCGCACACACACACACATGCGCGCACATACACATGTAAGCGCACACACACACGCACACACACACCTATACACACACACACACACACGCACGCACACACTGTTATGACCCAAAAGTGGAACAAAACATATTTAATAAGAGCACGGGAAACAAAGATAAGGGTTCAACGCTGTTTAAAACTTTTCAAACTTTCTGGTTATTCTTTAAAGCAGTTTGAAACAACAGACCCTGTGCACACAAAAAAAAACAACAACAACAAAGTAACAAAAGAAAAAGACCATGGTAACCAACACACCCTCACGTAAAAAGAAACAAAAAAAAAAAAAAAAAAAAAAACTATCCCTACACAAAATAAACAAATGAAAACAGAACGTCTGAACTCGCCAGGTCAAAAAAAAAAAAGAAGCTAAGCTAACAAAATTTAAGGACCTGGCATAAAGGTGCCAGCAGGGAGCAATGCCGAACTCAGAATGTGCGGAAACTCACCGAACGGTGGCGAGTGGCAAGCAGAGAGTGTGACAGATTCACACTACAGAAACGACCGGGAGCAAACTATGCAAAGAATACTTTAAAAATATATACCAAAAAATAGGCAAAAATTCTAAATTAACTAATGACTAACTTGAAATAACAAAAATATACAGGAAAAAATAGGAGTAACTTCTATGAACTGAAACTGGGAAAAAATACTACAAAAATGTAGGCAATTAACAAACAAGGGG
The DNA here is from genome assembly GCA_019594935.1 of Periophthalmus modestus. Classification (NCBI taxonomy): domain Eukaryota; kingdom Metazoa; phylum Chordata; class Actinopteri; order Gobiiformes; family Gobiidae; genus Periophthalmus; species Periophthalmus modestus. The sequence goes on from JAIEZT010000009.1 coordinate 8,511,413, forward strand.
AAAAGTGCCCAAACCTAACACAACACACACACACACACACACACACACACACACACACACACACACACACACACACACACACACACACACACACACACACACACACACAAACCATGAGTGAGTCTACAAACAGTCCCATTGTGTCTTCTGTCTTTTTATTTGAATCAGTATGTTTTGTTATTAAAATGTCTGCTGTCTGCTGCTGTGTGCTACTTATAAAAAATAAAGAACATCTTACAAAAACATGTTATTGTTACAACCACAATGACACATATGTATCTAAATGCATCAACACACGTTATGTATCTATGGAAAGTAAACATTCCCAAGAGTATGTTTTCCAGGATAGTTTATCACCTTTGGCCTTTTGGGTATAGGCTATATGAAGTTACCATGTCACCTATACAGTGATGTTAACCTGCTTTGTGAAATAAGAAAGTATAGGTCCACTTTCAATTCTTTAAAATCAGACACCAGAGGGTCTACCAAGTTTATGGGGAATGTTAGATCCTTCTTGTTTTTTTTTTTTTTTTTTAGATGTTTTTACCCCCAGATTACCAGAACTAGTTTGTTGAGACATATTTGGTAGAATGAGATACACATTGACTAAACTGGGCTTGCTGTAGTAAAATGCCATGACATGTATACATACAGTATAAATTACAGTTTATTTTTCTTTCTTTCTTTTTTCCAATTGTTTTCTCTATAGAAATTAAACATTTGCAAAACATGTCTCACAGAATCCTAAACAGGGTTACAATTTGAATTTTTGCTAAACAAAATGCAGTCATTTTGCAACTAATCAGTCATTGTCCAAAAGTTTTACCATCAAAACTCAAACTTTATTCGTGTGGTTTTCTGTGCTCTTTCATTCATTTGGCACTGTAGCTCTGAAGCCTTAGTCCTGCTCTCAGGGACCACAGAGAATCATTGGATTTCTGCAGTCTGCAAATGGGCTTCATATATTTACACAATTGGAGCTGGAAGAGCTGTGTTTTTGTTTTGTTTTTTGTTCCAAACCAGTCGATATATTCAAAAACAGCATGACTCAAAAACCATGCAGCCCCTACAATATTTACGAGGCATAAATAGAGATCAACTTTTGGATTAAAATCATTCTGTGCTGTGGCTTAGTTGAAGTTTCATTCTGTAGCTATTTATTAGTTATTAGTTTATTAGTTATTGTGCTTTTCAAAATAAAACTGACTTGACTTTTCTTTATTATTATTGTTATTAAAATGCAAATCAATGCAACACTTATAAAATACACATACACTTATACATATGCAAAAATATGTTTAAAAATATGTAATGTAATCCTCTGAGCACTTATTGTACAGGTCACATACAGTGAATTGTTTTACTTGCAAGTCTCAATTACTGCATTTACATAGTCAGTCATCTCATGTTAACTGTACACGTTTGAAACAATGTATTATACAGTGTTGTCTTATTTTTATGATTTACAAACAAACACAATATGATTATTTTCGACTCAACACAGTAATATGAAATATATTCATGAGTTAAAACACATTGCAGAAGAGCAAATGTGTTGTCTTTGTAGTTCTTTAATTTGAAGCAGAATATAATGACAAATATCTAATAAAATCCTCTTTAAATATAATGCAGTCATGTTTTAAGATGTTACTTACCAGAATCTCAGAATGTAGTGGATGGGGAAAGTAAAGTTCAGCTGACCACTAACACAATACAGCAGATAACTGGAAATCAACAACACAATCAATAATTTCACCTTTTTCAACACATTTAATGACAGCGTTGCAAGAAACAGTGCTGATACAATGTGCAGGTGGTCACTCTATTGCTGCCAACAAAGTTTTGGCAAAGGTAGTAGCGATAAATATTTAGCAGCCCATTACTATTCATCCCAAATGGGGTGCATATTATCTAACAGTAAAACATAAGCATTTGTACCTAAAGTTAAGAATTACACTTACCTTTTTAATGGACAAAGTCAGAGCCACATGTACAATTGATGAGTGACAGACCTTCTGTTACTTGTTTTTCTCATCATGAATCCAGTGAAGACGCATGTGTAGCATTTTAAGTACTGTTGAATATGTGTGTATTTTTATCTTTTTTTTTTTTTTCTACAGTGTAGCGATTTAGATTATTTGAAAATAGTGATGAATTTATTCCTCTGGCTCTGTTACAACCCTGGCTGCAAGCAATTTTTGGATCAACTGAATCGCCCATCGCTCTAGTCCAAGGCAAGGAGATAAAAGCCGTTTCTCCACATTGTGTTTTGACACCCAGCTTCTGATCCACAATGTATTTCTAAACGGACTAGACAGCATGTTTGACTGGACAGGATGCATTCTGACAGCCACTCGCAAGCATCAAAACAGCAAGTAAGATATGGACTACAGTCAACGAGAGGTATAATATGTGTCATATGTATAGGTTATATCGTAGTAATTATCTCAAATGAACTAGCACTATCTAGACATTTTAACTTCAAGGGTCTTTGAAATTATAGGCCACTCCTGGCAGCAAAGCTTATGTGTCCAAACAGGAAGGAAGATATGGATTGTAAGTTATCTGCAGGTGTACAGTGTATCTATCTATCTCAAACGAATTGGCACTATCTCACAATGGTAAAGGGTGAGGACTGGATCTTATTTCTATGGTTCTGTACTCCTCCTGACAGTGGCTCATAAGCATCAAAATAAGAAGCAAGCCAAATCAACTAGATGTATACAGTATGGTGCATATAAAATGTATATAGTAATCTCAAAGAATTTGGCACTCACAGTGGTAAAGAGTGCCAAGACATCATTATGATTCATAGGCAAATGATGTCTTTACATGGGACATTCTCACAATACTTCCTTTACTTTACTTCTGTAAGGCCAATATTTGATTACTATCCTAACTCCATCTCAGCAATGTTTAAAAAATGTGTTTAGATATTCAAGAATCCAGCTTGTGCTCTGTGTCCATTGATAAAATGTATCTTATTTTTGTCATAAATAATGACTGCACTCCACTTTATTTGAGGGAGTTACTGCAGCCCTATACTCCGCTCAGAGCCCTGAGGTCAGCTGATCAGCTCCTGCTGGCTGTGCCCAAAGCCAGGCTCAAGATCAGAGGTGACAGAGCCTTTTTTTTTCTGTGGCATAGTCTGATCCTTGCAGCTTTTAGCAGTTAATACTAGCTAGACATGATATTTTGGCATTTTATTGTACTTTTGCTATCGTGTTATCTGTATTTATTTATTTATTTAACTTTTGTATGAAGCACTTTGATCAGCTAAAGTTGTTTTAAATGTGCAATATAAAAAAACTCAAGATTAACTTATCTTTGACAAATTAATTTACGGATGCCTCAACAAGTAACAAGTCCAAAGACGGGGATCCTGCTTAAAAAAAAAATAAATAAAAAAGACTACATCAATAAAAAATCTCTTTTGGAGAGACAAAAAAGAACAAGGCAAATTAATGTGGAACTTCCTAAAGCTAGATTTATAAACCAGTGTTTCACCTTTTTATGACAGGAGAAATATGAATTACAAAGCAAAGACCAAAGAAGAAGCAACGCACTCCTTGAACATATTAGACTACACAGGCTCTATTTGTGTGCAAACAAGTCTTTCCTCCACCATCCCAAACATGTTAGAGTCCCTGTCCCCTCTGGCTCACTGTCAGGATGAGAAATTCTAATGGGAAAAAAAAAAAAAAAAGTGCGGCATATCCTGTCACAATTATTCGCACAATTATGCCAAGATGCTACAAAGTCTCTGAGACGATCAAACAAATAAAACTGTAGGTACACATGGTTTCCCCCTTATCATTATTGGAGACAGAGCTATTTTCAGCCTGCTCAGAGATTCCTTTGATCTCCTTAGCAGCCCAAAATAACAGAGGCAATATCTGAACAACGAAGAGGGAGATGCAAGTGGAGTTAAGGGGCTCTATAAGAGTTATGCTGAGAGATGCACTAGATTTGTTGCTATTGTAACTGCAAACTAGTTATTTAAATCACGTATCAAGCATTGAATCTAGTAATTTCTTTACCTATTTGAAGAATGTGAAGTATATGTCTTTATTAGAAGCTTCTTCCAACAGCAGATGGTGTAACATGCATTTATAGCTGCTATTGTGGTGACTATATACTAAAAATACATTTCTGTATGTAAATGTCATTCTATTTTCTTTTCTTCCAGCAAGAACCAAATTGTTCACAGTACTTGACGTGTCTTACACTCACTAAATCCTTAGTGGAGTTATAGGATATAGTTATAGGAGTATAGTAATATGACTATTGGCAAAGTTATAAGGTTACAATAGCGCAAGCACCTAAGATTGTATACTTTATTAGTAAGATATTTGAGGTTGTATTATTTCCATGCACTTGAGCAAAATCTGTCTTGCCCCAGTACAGCTACATTGCATAAGCAGCCCTTGAGGTCAAAATAAATCAGTTGTGTACAGTGTGCTTCTAATTATAAGCATTTTATGTTCCAAAAATCAGAAACTGCATGATTAGCATGCTAGTTGTTCGTTGCATCACTCATCACATTGAACCATTCGGATGCTCAGAATCCATAAGGAAAGTTAGGAATCATTTTTGGACCATTGCACTGTCTAAAATGAACTAGTTCTGTTTTAAGACAGTAAAAATCAGGTTTTTTTTTTTTTTTTTTTTTTTTTTATGGTTGACATTTTTAATACACATATACACATCTGTCTGAAGAAACAAATCCTTGTAAAGGCGTATCGGCTGGTAACTTGTGCTCTGTGGGAATCACTGTTTGGCATCAATCAACAAGTGAAAAACATTTAAAAATAAGCTGTCACTTTCTTTAGCAGCAAAAGTATAACTGACATTTAGCATCAGAAGCTTGCCCCATGCCTGTTTTGCCACAAATAAAGTGATTTGAGCAATCCTGGGTGTGACTGCTTATCATCGGGAGCCAAAAGCCAAGGCAGGAATAGCACGTTTCATTCAGCACCACGGAGAGCTCCTCTATGGGTCTGCACTGGCACATACACACACACACACACACACACACACACACACACACACACACACACACACACACACACACACACACACACACACACGAGGAGGTGAGAATACAGTCAAGAGAGTGTGAAGCCACAAGAATGAATGAGATTGGATAAGCCTCTCACAGAGCTGCTGACTCCTGCACAGGCTTATTTCTGTCCATAGTACAGAGGGGAAACATGTCCACTACTATTGTACACATGCTTCCATACATAATGACATATATGTTGTGCTTTAAGATGAACTAAGATGTATACTGGGTAGAAATGTATTTATATATGTTAGGGGTTGAATCTATGTCACTAAACTATGGCCATAAGGAAGTAAGTTGTAGACAGTAGAGCTCTGGTATATGGGACATCACTGATAATAATTAATAAAGCTTTGGATTTTAAATGGCCCCTTCCAAGATACCCAAAGCCCTGTAATGTCACAACTGCCCTGGGGTAGACTGATGAGGTGAGGCTGCCAATCACTTACTCACACCATTCATACCTTGCCTTGCCCAAAGACACAACAACAAAATGTACTGGTGAGAGGCTGGATCGATCTGTCTGACTGCGACACTTCGTACTGGAAGCGGTTGTCCACTCAGTTATAACAAGGCCCAACATGCTTGGCTTACAAGTTCAGACAAGATTCACACATCCTGGATATTTAATTTTTCCATATTCCTAAAGTACACAATTGTACTTTAAGTCAATTAAAGTTTGATTTCTTGGAGGTATAGTACCTCAGCATGAACTGAATATGTGTAGTAGCATTCACTATATGGCAGTCATTGTGAAAAGAAGGCACCGTAGTCCAAAGATAACTCCAAAGGTTTAGCAGTGCGTTCACTATCTCATACAAGCCCATAGGTTTGCAAAAAAAAAATGAGCTTTTCTTTTTTATCTGCAACAAAATGCATTTACATATAGAAGAATGCTGGCCGGACATATTGTAAACATGTTCTGAAGTCCAAGCAATTCTTTTGATTTAGTGATAAAAACTTGAATAACACGCAGCATTACGGTCAATCAACCTTGGTTCTTTTGAACTGATTGCACTGTTTGAAGGCATAATTACTGACTGTATATATATAATCACATTCATATTACGTTGTTTCCACCCTCGAGCATTTACTAGTACCTCCGAGGGTCAAAAGCAATGAATTTTAAACATGTCAGTGGAGATTAGCATGGACAAGCAGTGGGCAGTGTTATGTAAGCCTAGCGTTTCGCGTGAGTGAAGGGGGTGAATGTGCTAGTCCCATGTGGAGTCTTTCGTGTCTTGCTTTGATGCAGTCGGAGGTCGCAAACCGGTGGTGTGTGTGCCAGCATTGTGGAGTTACTGTGGTTTAACCTTTAGCGGTGGCGCCCGATCAGCCATGCCATCCTTCTCCTGCCTTGGGCGCATTGTAAGTGGGCAAACAGTCACATGTAGCGGCCCCTGACACTGTAATGTAATATAATCATTTCATGGTCAAGTCTTATGCCTTAGTGCTCAATACAGGGGAGGTAAATATAGGCAGCAAAAATGTTACCATACAGAATGGGATGTGTACATAGGCTGGCAAACCCTATTTGAGGGTGTGGGTGACTGGATCCTGCCCCAGTTTTGGGCCTTTGGGAATTAGACTGAACTCACAACCGCAATGAGCCATCATGGTCTGAAGTTACACACAAATTGTTTTATTAGCAGCTTATACTATGTGTGTTTCTGTTCTGTTCCTCATTTCTGATGTTTGAAAATAGTGGCTCCCCACCACTACTTCAAAAAATCATAGGTGGCCCTTTAACTTCAACACTGGGAACGCAACATGATTTCAAGCTAACATCAGGACCAGCTCTGAATGACATTGGAGAAAAATGTAAAACCTGTTTTCAATAAGTATATAAGCAAATGATTTCAAATGGCACAGAAATCTATAGAATACCACTTACTGGTGCTTTAAGGATAAAAAAAAAAAACATACATCTACACTGTTTTGTTGTGCACTGACTAATGTGTTTGTTCGATTTAATATTTAGTTTTAAATTATGGCAACGGTGCTAGGATTTCATTACTATAAACCCAAACAACGGAGATGGCTTTTGACCCTAAGCATTTAAACTGCGTTGCTAGTCCTAGTGCTGTTACAATGTCGAGGCAGAAGATCATATCAGCATTCTGACTCTCAGTTTCAGTTTGCCTTGCCCGTCGACTACCTCTGTATGAAAATTAGCCAGTGCCTGCATTTTTTTAAGGCGGCTATGACTCCATAGCGTAGATAGAAATGTAGTGCTACTTATTTTCAGGACTTGCAAAAAGTCTATCATCAGGTATGGAATATGGTGTGGCAATTTAAATTAAGGTCACAAATTAATAACCTAATCAAGAAAGCTGGGAAAATTATGGGTATGCCCCTCCACTCGCTCTGCAAGATATGTCTGAAGAGGCTGCAATTAAACAGGCCCAAAGAATAGCAAATGATCCCACCCACATCCTGTCAGACCAATAAGAGGACAGAAGGTACAGGATGCCCCAATGTAAACGTAACCGATGTAAGTACTGGTACTCATTTATTCCTAAAAGAAATGGCTACAACACAACTACAGGGGCATAGTAACCACATGGCCACATAGGGAGGAGGGGGGGTGCAATACTAACAGAATTTTAAGGCCATGAAAGGATTGTGTGATAGTTTGTGTGAGATGAGGATGTAAATATGTGTAATCCCTTTTTCTTTCCAATGGAGTGTGTCGCTCTGGGTCATTTGAATGTACTGAGTTCTGTACCTTGTATGCATTTTTGTTTGGATGTTGTCTATTTTCATTTCATATTTTCCAGTCCAAGACATTTTTTTTTTTACATTTGGAAACAACAAGGTTATCTTATCTTAACTATAAATGGAGCGCAGTTGTTAAAAAGCCCATATTACACTATTTTTTGTTATGTTATAATCTTGTCCTGATCACAAACATACCTCCAGTTGTGTTTTGTTTCATTCACACATGTTTAACACACATACCCTGCATATTTAGGCTGATTTCTTCTCCAGCAGAAAACACTTTGTGATGTTATGGCAGTGACGGTAGTGACCTTGTGATGTAACGTAAAGCTCCATTGTATTTTAAAACTCCATACACCTTAACTAGCATTAACTAGCAACTTGCATTAATTGATGTGTCCACTGTGTGTGTATGTTATGTGTATGTTTTTATAGGTGGCATGAGTTCCCTTGTCCCAAGACAAATTTCTCCTAAGGGAGACAATAAAGGCTAATCTAATCTAATCTAATCTAATCTAATCTAGAACAATTTGGATATTTCAGATCTCCACAGTCTCTAACAGCATAATAATGATAATAATAATATAATAAATAATAATAATGATAATGATAATAATAATAATAATAATAATAATAATAATAATAATAATAATAAATAATAATAATAATAATAATAATAATAATAATAATAATAATAATAATAATAATATAATAATAATAATAATAATAATAATAATAATATGGGTGAAGTCTTTCAGTCCTCCTTTGCCTGAGCCAGAGTCGCCCTTTAAAACATCATTAAAATTTGCAAAGAAAGACTAATTAGCCAAGGGTAAACAAAACTAAACTTTTGACATGACATATAGCAACTAGGACATTTCAGTTACTAAGCACCTTCTTAAATGTCACACATCGACTAGAACCAAAACAGGAATCAAATGTGAAGTTAATTAATTAAAATCAGCACTTACAAATCATTTTTTAAATTGTGTGCACCTCTATCCAAGTTTGAGAACAAATTGTTAGCCTATATTTGGACATTTCCTACTCTCCATGACGGTTGTACAAACTCGCCAAAGTAACTACACACTTGATAATATTACAAGCAGCATTAAACAAAGTGAAATGAAAGGCTGCAAAAAATAAAAATATATATTTGATTTGATTTGCACAGCATGAGGCAGGCAGGCCGTCTGGACAAAGCAGTTTTGGATGGAGCCCACACAAGAACAGGCCTAATCTCTTGAACACACACACACACACTCTTTCTCTTGTTTTTCTCTCTTTACTCTGTCTCTTTCTCTCTTCTCCCTTTCTGTACTGTCTTTCTCTTTTTGTCTCATATCTATCCTCTCTCTTAGCCCCCCCCCCCGCGCGCTCTCTCTATCCCCCCTTGCAAATGTGACTTTGTTCTATTACAAAACCAATAACACGTCTATTTACATCCTTCCCTCGCTATTTATTTAAGCCATTTCATTTTGTTTCACTAACACAAAATGAAAAGAAATGTGCCACACCTTCCAGACGCTTTTGAAAATCCTCCACATGTCAATACATCTGTTTGGTATTAAAAGAGCATAGCATATACATATATGAATTGCACACATTCTATTCTATTATCAGCAATTAGACATTTGATGTATATTTTGGATGTTGGGTGGCTATGTGAACTAATTAAAGCATATTATAATTGTTCCCCTGCTCATTCACCCTCTCAAAGTTGTTTTTTGGAGTGATTCATGCATGTTTGAGCAATCTTGAATTGTTTATTTTCAAGACGCCATATTGTAGATCAAACCCTATTTTCACCTCCACCAGGATACAGCCACTGAGATAAAAAAAAAAAAAAAAAAAAACTGCTGCTTGCTATTGTGATCTGCTGCTATCCAGAGGAGCGGCTGACAGCTAAGGCTTTTGTTGTGATGACGTTTTAAGCAACGTCAGCTTCCATTGGACATCAGTTTGCTAACACAAAAGTTAGACACAAGCATAATAGGTCTTCTTTAAGATTTCACATTTAAGCCAACTTGAGAACTGAACCCTTCTTTCGTTTAAAAAGTTCCAAAAGGAATCATGGTACCTCTAAAATCATTGGAAAGGCTGCCAGTGTCAGAATGCAGTGTTTTAAGTGTGCAGTTTCTGAAAAATGAAGAGGAAAAGTAATATGATATTTAGCGATCAGTTAGATTTTAGCTAGATATTTCTTAAATCCATGTCTGTCATTGTTATTTCCAAAAAGCGGCTTTGGAGGAAATGTTCCCAAAGTCAGACTTCTTTCAAAGAATACATGGCTGATAATTGGATAAGTTAATTGTGAGTGGCAACTGGTACATCCATTATCATATCATTGTTAACAAAATGAGGCTGTTCCATTCAATTACAAAAATTGCTTTTTAATTGGCAATTAAATTCTGTCAAACAATTTGGGAGCTTGTCACAGAGAAAGTGTGCATACAATGTACAGAGTCCCAAAACATGCTGGTAAAAAGTAGGTATAATCTTGCTTCTATTCAAAATCTGATGGCAGACACTATCAGAGAAGTTATGCAGTGCGCCTTAAAGCAGAACAAACCACACTACAGTTTCTATCATGTGAACTCTTACATTTCAAGAATCCATTTTCTTAGAAGATGCGTAGATGGTGTGTAGCTCCTATTTGAGAACATAGCAATCAATGGTTTCAAAGGGTAGCTATACCAATCATCTGTAAGTGCCTATACTTCTTCAGAAATCCTTTGCAGTTGGCGGCCGCTTTGGTCAAGCTACAATCCTGTTTTTACACAAATAACAGAGCAAAAGCAAAATGGTTTGAAAATGGCTCAAACCATTCTGAGGTTGATGGGGTTGCACAGTACCACAGCCTTAATACTTCACAAGCCTCCTTGCCGTCACTGCTCCTCTTTGCAAGGCTTTCCCAAAATTCTTCTCTATAACTATCCCCCATCTCCGTCTAGTGCTCTGACACCCACTCCTCCCTAATTGTTACCACACAGGGCCTTCTGACAGGCAGTCGACGCTGTGAGTCACCAAAACCGATATGAAACTCGTGGGGTTGAAGTGATGTCATCTTCGCCAGCCCACACATCATCACTACAGGCTGCCAAAGGGGAGAAAACACTCTACCCAAACTGTTTATACTCGCTGTCAATGGTTACAAGGCCCTGCATTCCCAGTGGAAACAAGCACTCATACTTCACCTAGGTACTCCTGGAGCTTGACAAAAAAATTGATACCCAGATACTAATCCAAACTCAAACTATTATCACAACGAGACTAATTTCAGGAGGTACTTGTATTCCCTTTTAGAATTATAAGGTTCTAATTGTTTTCCGAATTGTTCTGAGATATGAGGTTAAAGGGCAAATTTAAATTCCATGAACAAGACGTATCTGTTTCCCCAGATACAAAGCAGGGGCGATTGCCAGGGGGGACGAGGGCTTGAATGGTCACTGTTCCCCCATAGCTTCCCCAAAGATTTTTGCCCCACTTTCATAGCACCTACAGTCTCGACTAAAAATGTTCAAATGGCAAGCATACAGAGTTCAAAATGAGACAATAAAAACAGAATTCCATATTAGTTTTCATAAATCACTACAGGGGATAAAACAGTGAAGCAAATAAAAACTCGCACATCCATATAAGACTCTCAATTTACATGTTAAGTGAGCACCCCCATTGAGGAACTTAGCACCCTGAGATCTCCTCCAGCCAAAAATGTCTGGCGCCACCCCAGATACAAAGAAGACAGGGTAGAGAATTCTGCTGATTTATTCTTAGTTACAAAAACACTGGCCATGAAGTCTGTGTTGTTTAAGTTATAATTCTTCGCGGTGGTTTCCTACCAGAAAGTGGAATGAGCTTCAATGCTGAAATCCAGTAGGTTTAAACTTAAATCTGATCTGAATCTACATAAAAAGCAGTGCCTGCAGCCAATCATTAGTTGGGAAAAACTTGTATGTGTCCTCTGAATACAGGTTATAGCACTGTTGTGATTGTAGTACCTTTTTTTAAAAATTTCAATCACGCAGGCTCCATGCACTACCTTTAAAGTTTTGACCCATAGAGCATGCACAATGGCCTCAGGAAATTGGTTTTTGCTCATCTAAAAATGACCAAATCCTACAGAACATTGACAAAAGTGTACGAAGAATATATGAATAACTGAATTTCAACAAAAATGTAACATAGAACCTTATAATACTAACTATTGACACAATTGGAGTTAAAATAGACTATAAAAAATACATTTTTGTATAGTGAAGGATGGATAAAATGCATTGGTTAAATAATTCTTGAAGGGTGCATTCATACTTGCACACAGACTCACACAGACCATATAAAAAAAGGTTAACTAACTAAAGTGGCTGACTAAACCTTGAGCTAAACCTGGACTGTATCAAGACCAAACGAAGTCCACACAAAGTCTCAAAGGCTCAGAAGATTGGACCACGCCAGGATGAGAAAAGTGAAGGAATCTACTTTCTTCAAATAGCGCTTGAAAGAATTTCAGACAAAGTGAAATCCTAGAGCTGGGAGAAGCAGTGGTGATGTCATTATTTCCAGTCCACCTATCATCACTACGAGGCTGCCAAAGAGGAGAAAACACTCCACCCAAACTGTTTATACAGGGTGTCATTGGCTACAGTATCAAGGCCTCCATTCCTGCTGCCTCAACTGTAAAAATGTGAATGGCGCTGCAGAAGATGTGTCGTAAATACCCGTGATCGATACTCTGAGCAGCGTTTATAGGAAGTGCTGAGATGTGTGGGTGATGTGGGCCAGAGTAGCTCATCATGGGAATTACAGGCACCTCATGTCTGTTGGAGAGGCCCTCAGACTCGTACTCTTGAGGAATGAGTTAGTAGTGAACAAGGATACAGTCAAGAAGCAAAGGACAATGTGTGTTTTAGCAGAAGAAATGACTGGGTTTAACGCTTTCTTAAAGGGCCCATATTACGCTATTTTCTGACCTATGTCATAATGTTGTTTCCTCATCACAAACATACCTGGAGTGTTGTGTTGTGTTTTCAGTCACACATGTTTAACACACAAACCCAGCATATTTAGGCTCTCTTACACAGAACACACTCTGTCCCACCTTGTGATATCATCTGGTAATACAGGAAGTGCTCCACTGTGTTTTTAAACTCCATACACCTTCAGTAGAATAATTTTTTTTATTATTTCAGCCCTGGAATTGCCAATCTCAATGGAACTAAACTTAAAAGGCAGCTATTAACTTGAAAACTACCACTTCATGACATCATAAGGTGGAACAGAGCATTTTGAGCTTTGGAGACGTAGACACAACTCCATGTAGGTTTTGGGGAGGTAACGACATGAGTCAATTTAGCGTAATATAGAACCTTCAACAAAACAAAAGTAGTGTAATATTAGTTTCAATTAGAATTTGCATGCCAAAAACATACCGGCAGGGATACGGGACCTGGTAAATATTCAAATGAGGATTCTGAGCTCAAAGTTTCCAGTAGCCATCCATATTTGGTTCTATTTTACTTGATTGTAATCACATATAGGGATGAGAAAACATGCAAAAGGTGTGAAAACGACTAACGTATAGTGTAAATAAAACAGTGAGATGGATGAATTTTTGTTAAGCAAATAAGAGTTTTCTACGGGCAACATTGCACAATAAATCAAGTTAGGCCAAAATATTGACATAGCAAAGAACTTCTAGCTTCAAATTTCCCAGTGTATATCTATGGGATGAAAAGTTATCACTGTTTCTATAGTAATTACCAAAACAAATTCTCATGCCTGAAGAATGTGAGACAGGATAAACATGCACATGTTGCACTGTGCATGGGTGTGAGATTGACCCTGCTGTTTGTTTCTGTTTTCATTGTAAAACCCTGAAAAGATTCTATAATTGTAATTGTAACACTAAAACAACAGTTTTCAAAATTCCAAACATGAAATGAGTTTCTCCAAAGAATTTTTATGAAGTAATTATCCTACTGAATTGAACTTTATGGATGTGTATTTGGCACTGTACTGGAGAGATTACTGGGTGGAGAGTGACAAATGCATGGACAGTTTTCAAGTTTCTTTTAATATGATTTTCTGAAAGACATTTTGAAGAAATTATCCTACTGCACTGTATTGCACTGTTGCACTAGGGTATGTGAAGTCTGCATTCACTACTTAAACTTCTGCTTGACCAAAGGCAGTACAAAATTACAATGCATTTAGTTAAGATTCTGTTTTCTCACTTTACTTTCTGATGGTGTTGATAAAAGGTAGCTAAACTGTTTTGTCATGTGTCTCTGAATTTGAATTGGGCAGTGCTGGGAAAGTGTATCCATCTAGGAGCATGCGGCTTTATGGCTGTGTGGAAAACTTGTAACGACCACTCAGCGTCAAGCCTTATATAACTCAAGCCTTTGTGGTTTTAAAATGCATCTCATGGTAGGTCTACTTTGTCATGCTCTGTCAGCAATGTCCTCTTCCTGCTTTTACAGGAAGTTACAGAATCACCTCAACCCAATGAAAGTCTAAAGGGATTTTGATTAGGAATGCACTCACAGCACCTGCTCCGGAAATAATACACACAGATATTAACGAGTCTCGGATGACACCTTTACGTACACATGAATCACAAATTTTCCTATTGCCAAGCTATTTTTATCAAGTGTTAATTTCATCAGACAAGCAGGTCTCATAGCTCCTGACATTTCGGATTAGCTCATTTGTAGCTAGGGTTTAAGTTATTTTTATTAAAACACTGTCAATTGCAAATGGGATTAATTTTCATACTTTTCATTTTTTTTGGAGAAATTGAAAAGGTTTGTGCCAAAATAATGTGGTCTAGATGGATATTTACCAGCAATGCCTTGTGGGTATCTACTCTTGAGATACTAGTTTTTGTCTCATGAGGCAGTCCTTCCTGATTTCTCTTGGAATACAGACCATAGAGCACATAAGACACCTCCTCTTGAATATCCTTATATGATTCATAAGAAAATATATAACTCTTTTACAGTTTAGTGCTTTGCTTAATTCTGCAGAGACTCACACAGTTTCTTAATCCCCTGTGTTTTTTTCTTCCGGTTTTAGCCACTGTGTTTGTTTTGAATGAGCAATGCGTATCTCTGATGGGTTAATCAAGCCCATTTGAAATTGTGGAGATGCAATAAGATTACAAACTATTTGCCTTTGTAAAATATTATTTAAAAAAAAAAAAACATGCATTCTTGAGCTTTCCAGGCAAACTAACTTCCAAATTAGTAGGGTCAATTTTACTACTAGCAAAGCTTTTAACTTCATGCAGCTTGAACGCATTAACAAAGCCAGACTCCAAAGCTCTACAAACCACAATTGGACAAAATGGTTTCGTAATTATATAAGGCCGGGAGACTTTGAAACTGTATCTACTGATCTCAATCGCAATAGTGTATCTTCTTCTGCATGATGAGGTCATCTGACAGTCTGTCTGCAATTTGTCTCAATATCAGATGAGCCATCTACAAATGCACTGCCAGCACAGGAAAGACACGAGACTGGCATTATAAAATGATATTATAAACACAAACAAACACACACACACACAAAACAAAAGAAAAGAAAAAAAAAAAGTGACAAACCCCTCTGACCTCACGCATATATATTTACTTTTGTTAAAGAGCAGTTCTACTTTAGTCCTTTTTTTATAGTGTATTCTTGTAAAATTTCATACTCAGTTTCAAAATTAAGGAAAAAGCAACCTACTCTGTGTGTAAAAAAAAAAAAAATAAGATAAAGAACAAATAAAGAAAAACGTTAATGAAGATAATATGCACCGATGTACAAGTCCTAAACATTGCACTATTGGCTTTATCATTTCCGTTATGTCTGTGTAATTCCTCATTTGTCTAGATGAGGGGTCCCCAACCACTGGGCAGGGGACCGGTACCGGTCTGTGACGCGTTTGCTACCGGGTCGCCGACCAAAAACAGTAAATAATTTATCAGCGGCCGCATTTTCTCCGAAGTGACTTTTGCCCGCTCCTCATGACACACTAATAAGCTCGTCCGTAGATATATAATGAAAATCCTGGTCCGCGGTAAGAAAAAGGTTGGGGACCACTGGTCTAGATAACTTCCATGGCAAAGGAAAATTAAATTCAGTACAGTGACTGATTTTCTAGAAAAGTTTGGTATTTTACCATTCTCATGATTATAATCCTAATTACATTGTATTTTGTTTTGTTTTCATTTAGTTATGGTTTGTTGATGGGATTATCTCTAAATGTCTAAATATCTCCTTCTTTGTAATTTGTCCATTGAGTGAAGGTAGACCAGATCCCTCACATAACAGTATCTGCAGATCGATGTGTAGCTACAGTGGGCACAAGTACAGTACGTCCAGGAACAACCCACACAATGCAAGCAGCTCAGAGCATCAGCATCTGACAAAACACGAACTGTCCAGTTACACAATCATTATTTAGCATTTCTGGTACATGATGCCACAGTGAAATGTAATTATGACCAGACAAAAGGGACAATGCACCTATGTATTCAGCTTTTCTTACAAGTTCAAAAACAGCTGTTGATGTTTTTTTTTTTTTTTTTTTTTTTTGTTTTTTACTCTGATCAGAGTTATAGGCTGCCAATCATCCAAATGGTTGTGGGTTTGATTCTTGTGACAGGAATATGGTCTCAATAGCCATCCCACTGTAGTCATTATTATTCATTCACTCCATACTTCTGGAAGCTCGGTAGCAACAGATGCACAGATTGACAGAATTGAGGCTGCCAATCTGTACAATCGGCTTCTTCTACTACCACCAATCACTCACACACCACATTCATACTAGGTAAAGTGGGTGAAATGTCTTGCCTAAGAATACAACAACAGAACGTTTCACCCCAAAATGAGTGTTTCGTTAAGTCTTTGAACTACCAAAGGTCCCAGTTGAAGGATAGATTCAAGATACCCATCACAATTAACAAAAACAATATAATTATATACTGATCATAATTCAGGACTTTTATATTTAATGCAATTGAACATAGGCACACCATCCGCTCTTTCTATTCTTCAGCCTTTGTCACGCTCTGAGTGAGAGACAGGTAGCTTTAGCCAGTCACAGTGAAGCATACACTCTCAAAAGATTTATTTACCTCCACAGGCGTTATAAAACTACTATCCATACTTAGAAAAACGTAATATCGCTCACCCCATATGGGAAATGGTCACATTTTTATATAGAGCTTTTCCACCTTCAAGGCACTTTACATCAAGGAGCCACTCACCCATCCAAGCACACATTCATACACAGACAATGGAGAAAAGGTGGGTTAGGTGTCTTGCCAAGAACACAGCAACAGCAGCATTAATATGTGCCACCAATCTGTGGATCAGTGAATCTGACCATGCAACCAGTGACCTTATGTTGAGAGAGGAATTCGAACCTCCAACCTTCAGATCAGTAGAGACGAACACTCTACCAACTGAGCTACTGTCACCGCATATGTAAACATGGTCTTACATAATGCTACATACTCGCATTACACCACAGTTTGAGAAAATAAGATTATTAGAGATATGTGTAATAGATGGCATGTCAGTGTGTATTACGCTACTTAAAACCAGGCCTCCACATGGTTCATTATGTGTTGTCATTGAGCGATGGCCTCCAGTGCTGCAAACCTCCTCCTTAACCTTCCCTTGCCTTTTTCAGCGGCATTATCTCCTTCACCTCCTCTACCCTGTGTCTTACTTTTCCACTTTTCTCTCCGTAATCACCTCATTTTGCTTTAAATAGAAACCAGCCAATAGATTCAATGGGGCTCTTGTGCACCTGGGTATCTCTTATTTGAACTGCTCGCAATGCTATCTAGAAGCTAATTCATTCCATTACAGTGGTGAGTGCATTTCCCAAAATAAATTCTGAACCTAAATAAAATGTACGAGTTCAGAAAGAGTGCATCTTATCGTCCTACGCCGAATACTTAGGAAACAAATCATGACTAAGTTTGAAGCACGGATGCCAAATCTTCCCACGCGCGCTTCACTCGCTCGATAAATGTAACCCTTGAAAAGTGATATTTCTGTCTGAATGAAATTGCTTTGAGAGACTGAAATGGATCATGTGAGGAATAAAGTGTTTCTCAACATGTAAAAAGAAAGATATAATAATAATGGCAATGAGCGGGGGGATAGGGGTAGACCAACGGAAGTGTGGTTGCCAATAGGCCTGTCACGATGATGTACGCAATATTGACTTATCGTTCAATACATGACAGACTGAACAATCAGTTTTGTGGGTCAGTATGTATCGTTGGTATTTTTCCTTTGAAATACTGGGAAAATTTTGGTTATTTTTCTGTTCTATGATACGATTTGAGCTGAAGAAGGTTGAATTATGAACTTCTATGACTCATAATAGATAGAAGTCTTTTATTCATTGCAGTTCATATTTTTTTTAACTATACTGTACATTTGAATTAATTTTTGAGCAATAATTATAAACTGTATGTATAAATGGACATAGCTAACCTGCTCCAATCCACTTTACATAAGAAAACTGTCACCCCTCTGTGTGTTTGTACTGACCCATTTTACATGATCCTGCTATTTTTATTTTGCTGTTATGTCTGTAATTCAAGATATGAACATTAATAACAGACAAATCAGGTGCGTTATTTCTCTAAGGTTGTTTCCGTTTAACAGGTTTGACTGACAGCGTTGCTAAGCAGTTGAAGGCGCGTTACCGTCAACAGCTTCGCTCCAGATTGGCTATTTGGTTGCTATGATACTCACGGTCAAAATTCCAAATATAGAAATCTATGGGTTATGTCACACACTCCCTTAGTCCACTTGTTTATACAGTCTATGGGGAGAACTCTGCTTTATGATTTGGTTTCAATATCATCATTTATATTTCCTTCAGCAATATATCGCACTTGAGGCCTAGCTACTAATATGCGGCTACAGTTTATTCGACAACAAAATGTTTTGCTTAAGGACACAATGGTACACACTCGTCAGAGCTGAGATTGAACCACAAACTTGTTGAGTTCGCTCCTTCCACAAAGCTACTGGAGTTGTGTTTTCTTTAATTCACACATGTTTAACACACACACCCTGCATATTTAGGCTAAGAAAGAAAACACGGTCCACCTTGTAATGTCATGTGGTAATACAGGAAGTGCTCCAATGTGTTTTAAAACTCAACGCGCCTGCAATAGAATCATTTAAATTATTTCAGCCCTGGAATTGCCAATCTCTACTGAACCAAACATAAAAGGGAGCTTGAAAACTACCACTTCATGACATCACAAGTTGGAACAGAGCATTTTCAGCTTTGGAGACACAGACAGACTAATAATAAAGGGTTACTCAAACATGTGTGAATACAACAAAACACACGACTCCAAGTATATTTTTGGTGAGGATATTGAAGATTTTATAAACATTATTTCAGACAGTTCATAATCCAAATAACCTTTTTGCACACCTACTTTTAAATATTGTATTATTATTTATTGAATATATGACTATGTATTCCAGGAGATTGTGCATCATTCGCTGGCCCTGAAAACTGTGTAACACATACATTGAATCAGCTTCATGCAATTTATAAACCTTTCATTCCCCCTTAAGTCTTCAAAGGAAACAGTGCGTCTATTTTCTTACAGCTCGCCGCTTGCTCACAGGGTCAGAGGGTGGTGTAACCTTTTGTTTTCTCACTCTGTACAGTTGTGTGTGCTTGTATAGACACACACAGCTCAAGCTCAGCATGGGAAAGCAATAACCTTTACTATTGTTACAGTGTATAGACATTGGTCTGTTGCACAATATTTCAAGCACAATAAGAATCATATATGAATCTTCATTACAGGTAGACTAATGCACTCATGGTTCCCTGTGTAGTACATGTCCAATCAATCGTACAAGTGCTTGCTACTTAAACTTAAATGTCCTCTTGTGTGCTTTAAGCCATGTTACAGTGTTGTTACCTCCTCACAAACATACCTGGAGTTGTGTTTTGTTATATTCACAAATGTTTGAGTAACACTTTATTATTACTCAAAATGCTCTGTTCCCCCTTGTAATGTCATGAAGTGGTAGAAGAAGAGTTGAATGAATATGCTAAGTGAGACTGAGGCGCAATGCACACTTCGTGTAGCTCAAAAGACCTAGCCTACACACAGAAACTGTGTGTAGTTTCAGTTTCAGTGTAGTTAGCTCCTCCCTTCATATAGATATAGAGCAGTGTCCACCAGTAATCTAATCATGAAGTGGTAGTTTTAAAGTTAATAGCTACTTTTTACCTTTAGTTCAATAGAGATTGGCAATTCCAGGGCTGAAATTATACAAATGATTCTAATGAATGTGTATGAAGTTTTAAAACACAGTGGAGCACTACATGACATCACAAGGTGGAACAGACTGTTTTCTGTTTAAGAGAAGAACACAGCCTAAATATGCAGCGTTTGTCTGTTAAACATGTGTGAATGAAACAAAGCACAATTCCAGGTCTGTTTGTGATGAGGAAACAACATTAAGACATAATCATAATCAGAGAATTGCATAATATAGGCCCTTTAACTTCTTAAAAATCGACACATCATGATTTAGTCCTGTTTCAGTCTTGGTTTAAAAATGGATGCTTGCTGGTGGTGGTCTGAGTTTTAGTGATGGTATGGTCACACTTAAAATACAAACTGTATCTTGGTTTAAGATTGTTATGATTTTGGTTAGTCAAACTTAGTAGGTAATCCTGGGAGAAGCATAGATTTCTGAAAAAAGTATGAAGAACTTCTGAGAACAATTCAATAGATAGAATCGATGCCTACATTCACTGCAGCACCGGCCTGGAACAAAGGGATTGTAATCAGTTGAGAAAATATTGCATGTTACAGCGTGTATAAGCTCTGGTGACTTCTACTAGATCAATGTGAACAGGTTCGCTACATGGGACCAGGCTAACGCTCTGATCATTTTCCAGTACTTTCTCCTCCCTGTCTGTCTCTCGTTTGGCTGTCTTGCCTTTTCCTCTGTACTGCAGCATTCCCTTTCAGCCTGTGAATCAACTCTGCTCTCCCCTCCAAAAAAAAACACTTATATTTTAACTCAATCCAATAAAAAACACACTGCAAAATTGACATATGGATGTGTTATTTACACTGGGATTTCCTTCCTGTCTTTCCATATCATCAAATGCTGCAACCAGTTCCAAAATGCATTGAACAACAAGTCTGCAATGGGCGGTAGAAGCTGCTATAAATACCCCAGCACCCCTCCTCTCCTCTCCTATCCTCCCCTCCCTCCTTCTGAGCGAAACGCGGCTAGGACACTACACTGCAGGCTCCCTTTTGGCTGGTTTACTGTGCACTTTTTCCCCCCCCATCTATCTACCCACCCACCCTTCTTCTTTCCCTCCTCCCTTCTCTTCCCCGAGCTAAGGGAGGGACACCAGTTATGTCATCGCTTCTTTACGCCAAGACCATTCGCGCGTTGGCTCTGCTGCTGATGCAACGCGGACGAGGATGCTATTCATTGACTCTGCTCTCTGTTTATACCACATGCGTGTGTGTGCGTGTGTGTGTAGGCTGCCTGCTGCATGTAGAGCTACACACACTCGCAAAAAACTGTGCGCAAATGGGGACTGCTACAGCACTCCGGCAGCGCGCATGTCCACGGGTAGAATGGATTTTAGTCAGTAAAACAGTGACTAATGCTATCAAGCCACGAGCCTAATCCGAACACTTTGTATCATTGCATTGCTGTCACTTCTAAGAGAACACTGAACTTTTGACCCAAAACTCTCCACAGGAACACACGTTGTCTTTAAAACAAGGTCTAAATCAACTCCTTTTCACTTATTGATGCGCTTGCACCTGTTTGACCCCAGTGCAGGTGCTTTTTTTGTTTTGTTTTGTTTTTTAAATTGAATTAGCTGGGTACTCACCTTACAGAGCTGAAAGTTTTCCGATATCAGCGTCTCCTGCACGTCGATATCCTTAGGGGTGGGCGCCGCGGTGGGGGTCCCTGCCGCGCTGCCACAGGACGGAGACCCCATTGTCCCACCACCGCTCGCGGGGGAGGACGTGGTCAGACCGTCCAACACCTTCCGAAACTTCTTCATTGTCAAGTAGCTTTTTCACTCGAGCCAAATACGCGAACTGTGAAATAGTATTAGGCGATTCAAAAAGAGATTCAATCGTAGTAGTAGTTACAGCAGCTGTAGCCGGAGCAGAATAATGGAATAGCTGACTTAGGTGCAATTCAAAAAGTCAACGATTCTCCTCATCTTCTCTTTCTTGGCAGCAGTCCACAAAAATGATGTTTTTTTTTCAACGTTAGGGTGACGGCCAGTGTTGCAGAGGCGAGTATCTCATATCAGCACGCACAGGCAAAGGGGAGTAAAACTAAACTTCATCCTGAACGCACAAGTAACAGACCCCAGCCCAGTAACATAGCACAAGCTGGAGCAGATATGTTATGACGGGAGAAAGGAAGAAGTTCCAGTAACGGGTCAATCCATAGCCTCTTCCCAAAAAGCACTTTCACAGCACTAACAGGAAAAGGGGAGTAGGCGGGGGGGGAGACGCAGAGGCAATGCAGTTAAACGAGCGAGGGAAGGAGTCCACGGTGAAGAGCGCGAAAGTCAACCGACGAATAACGGAAAACAATGGAGCAATTGGTTAAAACAAACTAGGATTGTGTCTTTTGTCTGTTCCAGGGTTGTAAGGCGCGCCGCTTTCCCCCGTAGTCCAGCCACGGCCACGGAGACGCTGAGACGGGAGCTGCCCGTGGTGCTGAAAAAAGCAGCAGCAGCAGCCAATAAACCACGCCCCCGCCGCTGCGATTGGCTCACCGCTCTAAATCAAAGATATAAGGAAGAATGAAGAAAAATATCAGGGGAAAACAATAATAAAGGCGGCACTAAAGGGGCCAGTTCACAAAAGTACCTCTGTCATTCATCTTTGTTTACTGCGCTAACTGTGTGCCAGGCAACAAAAACACTGGTATGAGGAGGTTACACTGTGTTGAGGAGTGTTTTCTGGATAGAATTTGTCCCTTTGGTTGTGGTGTGTTGTAATGTATGTGCCGTGTTTCTTGTGAGATTGTTCGGAATAAGTTGTAAAAAATGTGTCTGTGCATTTGCAACGAGAAACTTATGAAGAGCAAAGGATTAACATACAAAACTATGTATGTCTATTTAAGTATAGATATAAAAAAAACATATTCCAAAAAGAAGTAAAAAATAGAATATCAAACTGTTGCTTCTACATGAATAACCTACACATCAACTCATATCTGTGCATTTCTGTCGCTTACAGTTTCTCAAGAGTCCCCCTTCTCCTATTCACTGAGACCCTTTGAAATCTATATATTTTATTCTTATCTACCAATGTAATGTGTGTGATATCTTAACTGAGGAAAACATAATATTTACACAACTGTCACGACATAGCTTTGTTTAGGATCAGGGAGGTAAAAAAAAAAACAAGATGGAAAAAATGGTAAAATAAAGAAGTAATTTAATGAACAGGAAAGTAAATGATCTACAATATTTAAACAGAAGGTAACTTGCAAGGTTTAAACAAAAGAAACAAAGGTTAAGTTTAACTAAAAAAGTAATTTTACAGTAATTTATAGTAGTGACATGGCCGAGTGTCTTGGAAATACAGTCACAATAATGACGAGAGACAGATTTTACATAGCTAGAAATGAGTGTCCCGGAACAAAACATGATTCACAAACACATTAGTGACATGACAGACAAGCAACACATACAAAATGGCCAGCAGCCCCCGAACAGGTGCGCTGACTCTCTTTAAAGGAGGGAAGAGGCTGCAGGTGAGCCACAGGATTGGCCAGGTGGGAAAATGGTCCTCCAATCTGTAGTGAGGGCTCACACAGCCAGGATTACATGTGGATAATGTACAGATTCAGTCACACTCTAACATAACAGGCAAACATTAACACATAAAAATAACTTAAGGCTTAGGGCTGTAACAACAATCCTCTGAAGCTTTTTTTTTTTTTTCTCTTGTTCTGTTTAGCATATGACAATAACAAACAATGCATCTGATTTAGCAAACCTGCAAATATGGCCACAAAGCAAAATGCAATAAACAGGAAATTACAAGGAGCAAAAATGTCATTCTGAAACACTCAAATAGCTGACCATTGTCCAAACTGAATTCTATCTAAACCCAAAATTGCTGGGATTGTTGGCAGATTGTTTCAAATAATCAAAATGTTACCATATTTGTAGCATTTTATAACTATCACAAGTGAAGGCTAAGGTTATGGTTGAGTGTATCTATAATGGTAAGTTCATAGAGATTGGTTGTAAGTACAAACAGCCATCACCTTAATTGAATCCAAACCTCTTTTCTTCCATTCACGATCCCTTTCTTGCTGCAGTTTTTGATCTAGGGTAAGATATTTTTCCTTTTCAAATCAACCTTTTTTGTATCTTATATTTTCCACCAGGTTTACTCTCATCAAGCCATGAATGCGCCTCTATTTACAACCCTTTTTTTCTCATGACAGTGCATTTCTAAAAGCAAACTATTGAAAAGACATTTTAAGCCATCCAGTGAATAATATTTTTCATTTTATTTCAGGAAACGATTACAAAATTGGTATAATAGGATGAAGTGTGTGCAGTAAGAGGAACAGTCTAATGTTATAATTGTAATGCTGAGAACCAGTGACATTGCATAAGCGCTTACATCACCAGCCATGCCCCGTGGCGATACTTGATGTTGTGGAAGAGAGCGTGAAGCACATGGGCTAATCCAAGATAAGATGATAACAGAGCCAGCTTGTGTTGGGACTATCTACAGAGCTGACAGTAGATACTGCGCTATTTTTAACCAAGATATGTATTGAAACTTAAATAATGATCATTAAATAGGATTTTACAGACTGATATACAGTAATAAATTATGATTTCCTGTAACTCTGGTGGTCCAATAGACATCATACTATACTTACGGTTCTGAAGTTTGGTGTAAGTTTATATAATGACTTATATTGTTTGCATCTTATTGGCCATGGCTTGGCTCTGGTTAAGTTCACACTTTTTAAACCTGTATTTTCAGTAAGGTGTTTTTTTAAGTTGGAATTAGTGGAAGTATACAATAGGTATTGACATTTAAAATCTCATTTACAGGTTCTATATTGCACAAAACTGACACTTGTGAGCTTTAAGCCATGTTATAATATCATTACCTCTTCAAAAACATACCTGGAGTTACATTTTGTTTCATTCACAGATGTTTGAGCAATCCTTTATTATTAGTCCGACTACATCTCCAAAGTTGAAAATGCTCTTGTGACGTTATGAAGCTGTAGTTTACAGTTAACAGCTACCTTTTATCTTTAGTTCAGTACAGATTGGCAATTCCAAGCCTGAAATTATCCAAATGATTCTAGTGAAGGTGTATAGAGTTTAAAAACACATTTCCTGTATTACCACATGACATCACAAGGTCAGACAGAGTGTGAAGAACTCAGTCTAAATATGCAGGGTTTGCGTGTTAAACATGTGTGAATGAAATACAACACAACTCTAGATATGTTTTTGATGAAAATACAACATTATAACATAGATCAGGAAATAGCGTAATATAGGTCCTTTAAAGGTGAGCTATGTAACGATGGAGAGAAAACCTCATGCTTGTCTCCATGGATATGCTGTTCCTTAGTCTCAAATGGTCCACAATATGGCATTAAGAATATCGATTTAAATCAGAAAATTAGGTCGATGCCACTAGACCAAGTTACAGGACAGCTCTGTGGAGATATGACCCTGCTCAAAGTATGAATACCAGCACAATGCCATACAGTGAAACATTCCAGGCTACACAGCAACAATTCTATAATAGCAATTAACTGAATCACTAAGTGCCATCTCTTCCTCACTGTGTTAATACCCCTTTTACCATTACAATGATTTGTTTCAATTGATTCAGCCATGTGCATTACAAATATATATGACAGTGGTAGGCCAAGCATATGGAAGATTCCCTCTGGAGCAGTGACTGGAAACATACGGCTCACACATATGCACACAAATACACACACAAATACAGGCATGGACGTAAAAAGACCAACACATGGCAAATACATGATGGAAAATGATGATAATCTGTTTAGCTTTAAAGGCAAATTAGAACTGAATTAGATTTTTAAAGATGCCAGACATAACTTCCTTACAAATGGTTTTATCTTCAGATTGAAAAATTCTGTTGGTTTTTTGACAGGAATTTGGCCCTGTTCTATACATTTGAATACGAATTTATTCACTCTGACACTACATTTGGAGAGGCACCATGTTTGGAAAAGTCAGGAACAACATGAGGTAAAAATATACTGCTAGAGTGAAATGGTAGTTTATATTAAAAATGAAACAAATGTGGCAATGAATGACATTGTGAAACTGTTCAAATTGTGTTCTGCTTTCTAGGGTTGGCTAACCTAAATGAGAGAAGGCCTAGCTCTTTTATTATATACATATTGATCACTAATAGTTCATAAAGTAGTTGGTCTTGCTGGCTGTCAACAGTGTTCCCAGTAGCAGCCATAAAAGTCTAGACAGTTTCCATAAAAGGAATATGCCCAGTGGATGGATCATATTTCAAAAAGCCTCATAGGTCAAACTGTACAGAAAAGGGCAGTAATGTTGATTTTTTTGTACTGAATTTATAATGGCAAGTAATTTCCCTTGTAGCTAGGTCACGATAACAAATTTTGGAGTGCGATATATCATTGAAGTAAATATAGACAATAAACAAAACCCAAACATAAAGCAGAATTGTCCCCCAAAAAATATTCTAAATGTACACTATGGTTAAAAAATATGAATTGCAAGAAAAAAAAAAGACAGAATGCAACACTTAAGTAGTTTGTTTTGATCTATAATGAGTCATAGAAGTTCATAATTCAACTTTCTACAACTCAAATCTCATCACGATACAGAAAATTAACCAAATTTTTCCCACTAGTGCAAAGCAAAAGTAAAAATTACTGTTCCGGTTATCATGTATTGAACGATATACTATAATCAACCTGCTATTTCAGTGTATTAAGTCTAATAATTTAAACAAGGAACCTTATACAAGCTGTATTAATAGGTTCCAGCCTCTTATTTATAGGCGACATTTTGAGGACTTTTAACCTTTCAAAAGCATATAGTATTTCTATTTTCAGTTGTTAATTGTTGTGATACAGGTTCTAGTTTTTCATCACTTTGAAAGTCTTGGATATGTCACAAATTCACCTCAGTCTCTGTTTTTGAGATGGCAGTAAAAAGGAAGGACAAGCAAACTCCATAGAAAACTGTGCGTCAGGACCCAAGTTACGTCTTTGCTAAGAGCTACGAGAGCTGACCACCCTCCCACACACACACAACTATTCCAACTATACAATGTATAAAGCAGTAGCATAGCAAGCAAAAATGGATAATAGAGGAAGTGACTCACTGTATTGCGTCACTTGTTCATAAAGCGTCATGAGATCCGTTGATATTTTAATCTATTTGACCCACACCCTGATCCAAGGACATTGATATAAATTGAATCAAACGCCTCTGATGTGATGACGCCCACCTGAGCCCAGTCTGAAAGTGTCAAGTGGACATGTAATCGATAGCTCATCCCAATCCAACCCATGTTTTTAGAGTCTTTTTACTGAGCAATATCCCGAGAAAACTACTTTTGTAGAGAAAAATAAATACATATTTTTGAAATATGACTGTGCTCCACCAAACCGTGTGTCAACCTGGAGAGCTGAGCCATTGCTTTTGAAGGTGAACTATGTAACTTATCTGGACCTACCTGCTAGATTCTATTTCTTTGCCTGGAATGTTACATAGCATGGCTTTGAGCACTCCATCCTGGATTTATTCAATTATTAGATGTTTTACTGTTTACAAGTACCTTGAAAAACACTGTACTGTGAGTGACCTTGTCTTTTTAATAGATTTGAGCTGATAGAGAAGATAGAAAAGTTTCATGGCATACTTTGGAACATTCTAGGCAAAGAAAAAAACATCTCCATGGAGACCAACAGGTGATGGACCCTCCACCAGAAAAGTTACAAAATGCACCTATAAATGCATAACAAAACAAATCTGAACTTTGTAACCTTCCAGACCACATACTCCATCTACCACACTTCAATGTTTCAAATTGTGATGGAAAAAAAATGAAGCAGCCAATGAGAAATGTGTAGTGGAAGCAATTAACACTTGCAATTAGTGATAAAGGTCATAGCACATTTAGACCAGGTTAAATCAATATGATCTATTATAAATTAAAAATGAAGAGTAAACCATAGAATAGTAATTAGTGGTACTGGCACAGCTCTCTATCTTGCCTTTATATTTTCATTGCCCAAAAAATACCTTAAAAGCATGCATTCTTACCCGGAGTGTGATTGCATCTACACAGAACTGACCTGTAACTTGACCAAGTACCACCATTTGCTCTTCTTCATGGAGATTAGTTTAACTCTATGCATGTGTCCTTTTACATGCCACACATTCAAAATTCACATGGATAGAACATTCCAGGCAAAGTTAGCACATCTCCATGGGGAAAAGTAGGCGGCGGACTTTCCATCAGAAACTTTAGTACATTATCTCACAGATACCCATGCTTAGGTATCTGTGAGATAATTTGTAGCTCCACTGTGAGAGCGCTCCCCGATGCCTGTCCTCCCCACTGCGCTGATGAATCCACCGGCTGCCAGTCTGTTAACCCACCTCAGTCCAATTAATACCTGCTGCATCCACCCGGTGATAAAAGAGCACAAGAGCAGAGCCAAGAAGCACAGTGAAGCTACAAAAAAGTTGTTTTTTAATCAATGTCCAATTAAGGATTCATGGCCGACTGTATGGAGTGTCAGTAATTGAGTTAAAGTGGTGGAGATAGAAATGGGGGAGGGTTGGTTGGGTGAGAGAGAGAGAGAGAGAGAGAGAGAGAGAAGGGAGACTGGGTGGGGCTTTGGGCTTTATACTTTGGGGACTCCTCATTACCATATAAATGAGTCTGATTTTTATTATTGACTCTAAAATTACGAATAATTGATGATCACTTTCAGGTTTTTAATCTGGTTTAGTGCCCAATGTCTGTATCAAAGATTCTAAAAATGTCCTCACCAAGTACCGCCATTCTATGGGTTTCAGAGTGATGGAAATTTAGCACTGTTGCCATAGCAATTAAAAATGAAAAACAAAATATTATATCTTTTGAATAGGTGTGTGTTTTATATTTTGTCTTCAAAGAAAAAACAAACACTAGATTGGGACTAGATCAAGGGGGAAAAAGAATAACCAAAATCTAATCAATTAAAGACAAAACTAGGACTAAATCATATCTTGCCCTGGACTAAACATACTGTATATAGAAGTTTAACTGTGATGCCAGGGTTAAACCAGATCAAAATCATGTTTGTACTATATAAGATAGGACTAAATCTACAATCTAAAAGTCTTATTCAGGACTACACCAAAAACTAAAAAGGTTCTTAATCAGGACTTATGATGCTCCTCTAACAAGTAGTGCAGAGGGTATATGTCTCGGTAAAGTAAGCCTATTAAAAAGAAAAGAGTAGACAGAGCACATTGTTGAGCTTCTTTACTTCACAACGAGGATTGATTCTTCCTTTTATCCACATTACATAACAATCCAAGTAACAATCCAAGTAACATGAATCCAGATAATTATAACTTACTTCTTTTCTCAGAGCAAAATAGAGAAATGACAGAACCACTGAAAAAAAAAAAGAAAAGAAAATACTAAATTAAAGAAGAAGAAGAAGAAGAAGAAGAAGAAGAAGAAGAAGAAGAAGAAGAAGAAGAAGAAGAAAAGGGGGTTTACCTGGCATTTTTTTAGCCTCTACACTAACAAAATCAGGACTAAATCTGTGCTGATTTCACAAAAAACAAAGCATGAATTGCCTCTACCATTCTTAGTACTTGCACCACAGTATGAGAACCACCAACAATCCATCAAGCTTCCGTTTCTTTAGTTTTTTTTTAAAGGCATTTAAAGCAGCTTAAATCAGCCCTGAGCCTATACAAACCTTTAGGGGCAGAGATAGCAAGAGTGGCTCTGAGTCCAGGGACATGGTGACATTTACTTGTGATAATTACCAACTAAATTGAGTCTTAGCTCATTAAAAACATACTTTTCATTTATCATCTCCCAGGATTTACTCAAGGATTTCAGGGCCGTCAAATTTCAGCAAAAAATATGGGAAAGGCATAGTGATGTGTGTTGATATTTACCGGTATTGATCGCTTCACTCTTTACTGAATGGATCAATAGGAGACGCATGTTTCAGAGACAACAGACCTCCAGTGGAAGATAACAACCTTACAGCTAACAGAGGAGGTGAGGACAACAGAGCCACTTGGTTCACTTAGAAACAAATTATTTTATTGATTCAGTATTATTCTATTGGGTGATGAGATGACGTAATGGACCCAAAAGGTTACATGCAAAGAAGTCAGCAGTGCTCAATTTTCGGACTCGTCCATCACCCTGGCCGAAGTCACTGAGGTGGTTGGCAAGCTCCTCGGTGGCAAGGCTCCGAGCGTTGATGAGATCCGTCCCGAGTACCTTAAGT
The DNA here is from genome assembly GCA_019594935.1 of Periophthalmus modestus. Taxonomy (NCBI): domain Eukaryota; kingdom Metazoa; phylum Chordata; class Actinopteri; order Gobiiformes; family Gobiidae; genus Periophthalmus; species Periophthalmus modestus. Next base: position 8,541,804 of record JAIEZT010000009.1, read on the forward strand.
CTCTGGATGTTGTCGGGCTGCTTGGGCTGACACGTCTCTACAACATCGCGTGGTGGTTGGGGACAGTACCGCTGGACTGACAGACCGGGGTGGTGGTCCCTCTGTATAAGAAGGGGGACCGGAGGGTGTGTTCCAATTATAGAGGAATCACACTCCTCAGCCTTCCCAGTAAGGTCTATTCCAGGGTACTGGAGAGGCGAATCCGACATAGTCGAACCTCTGATTCAGGAGGAGCAGTGTGGTTTTCGTCCCGGTCGTGGAACACTGGACCAGCTCTATACTCTCCATCGGGTGCTCGAGGGTTCATGGGAGTTTGCCCAACCAGTCCACATGTGTTTTGTGGATCTGGAGAAGGCATTCGACGTGTCCCTCATGGTGTCCTTTGGGGGGTGCTCCGGGAGTATGGGGTCCGGGGCCCTTTGTTAAGGGCTGTCCGTTCCCTGTACGACCGGAGCAGGAGCTGTGTTCGCATTGCCGGCAGTAAGTCAGACTTGTTCCCGGTGCATGTTGGACTCCGCCAGGGCTGCCCTTTGTCACCGGTTCTGTTCATTATATTTATGGACAGAATGTCTAGGCGCAGCCAGGGGCTGGAGGGGGTCTGGTTCGGTAACCACAGGATCTCATCCCTGCTGTTTGCAGATGATGTTGTCCTGATGGCTTCTTCGAGCCAGGACCTGCGGCAGGCACTGGGGCAGTTTGCAGCCGAGTGTGAAGTGGCTGGGATGAGAATAAGCTCTTCCAAATCTGAGGCCATGGTTCTCGACCAGAAAAAGGTGGTTTGCCCTCTCTGGGTGCGTGGTGAGCCCTTGCCTCAAGTGGAGGAGTTCAAGTATCTCGGGGTGTGGTTCACGAGTGAGGGAAGGATGGAACGCGAGATTGATAGGCGGATCTGGGGTGAGGGAAGTCTGGGAATCCCTGCTTAGACTGCTGCCCCTGTGACCCGGCCAGATAAGCGGAAGAAAATGGATGGATGGATATTTTTACATTTTACTGTATTAAAGCATCATTTTGATTATTTCATTTCATGTTTCATTCTTTTACACTGTTAAATTCTATAATTTGTTTTGTCTTGATAGGCACTTTGCAGACTGAGAATGGATCTATTCATCTCAATTCAATTCAATTTCTCTTTATTGTTTTTTGTTGTTTTTTTTTGTTGTTTTTTTTTATGGGATTGACAGAAAATAATATAGCATTTTCACACACCACACAGCCCTATCGATGCAATACATCCTAATCACACTGAACTGTACACATGATTTAGACACATTGTAAAATGTACTTGCAATCAGACATGCAGACACTAGTCCAGTGCCTGCTTTACAATGATCACATACTGTAGATGTACTTATTAATGTGATATGGTGAAAACCCATAGAAAATCTATGTACATAGTAAATCTATGTACCTACTCTCATCTATGGTCATGAACTTTGGATAAAGACCAAAAGGACAAGACAGCAGTCACACGGGGGGAGCTTGGAGTAGAGCCACTGCTCATCCATGTCAAGAGGAGCCAGCTGGTCTATCACAAGAAAATGGTCGATGGGTAAGCAGTCATTTGAGGCAAACGCTATTATAATATTCTATTGAAGCAGTATAGCTCCAGGTCTCCCCTCACATACCCTCTGCCAGCACATGTTCCTGCTGCAGTCTGAAATGCACCATAATAAAGCCAAGTACCGCACGATATGGAGCAGACGGAGGTTTAGTACAATGGGGGAATGGAATCCCCCTTTACCCCTGCACACAGCCTCAGAGAAAGAGCCACAGAAATCACTTTTAAAGACGTCTCATCACATCACATTGTCATTATGGGTAATTGTTGCCTTTAGCTGGTGCTAGGCTGAAAATGTTCTATGCTCCTAATTTGTTCAGCGTAATTTAAAAATAATAATTGCCGATATGACTTAGAGATTTGGGATGTGGCAATGATTGCTGCCTTCAGTGACAGCAAAAGAAAATTCAATCCTGTCAACTGGACAAATGTTTTAGAGTGAAGACATTTTCGAAGATGTATTCGAACATTACAACACAGGGTTCAAGTGGTTCCTACAAACACAGAGGGAAAAGTGCAACAAGAACAGCACATGCAGAAAGCCCTTTCTGCTTGTGGATGTCCAAAATGGATATCAAGAGAATCCGGACCTAGAAGAAAGGTGTAACGATTCCCTGCACAGCTGGTGTCTCTGAAAAGCTTCAGAGGGTTTTCAGACAGAATGACTTCCCGGCCTATTTCAAACCTACAAACACTTAAGACAGAAACGGGTTCACCCAAAGGACAAAACCCCAAGCCCCCAACAAAGCAGTGTAGTCTACTCCATTCATTGTAGTGAAGACTGCAGTGAGCGTTACATTGGAAAAACAAAACAGCCACTCTGAAAGAAAATGCACCAACACCACCGCAAGAGCAGCTCGGGACCCCATTCTGCCATACATCTCCATCTCAAAGCCCCTAACCACTTCTTTGAAGATAGTGAGGTGTAGATCTTAGCCAAAGAAAATTACTGCTTTGAGAGGGGAGCTGAAGAGGCAATTTTTGTTAAAAAAGACAATCCTTCTTTGAACAGGAATGGGGGGCTTAGACATCGTGTATCTCCTATTTATAACTCGATCCTCAGACCTGAAAACAAGGAAAACAACAGTGATAGCCAGTATGCGAATAAGTGTGAGAGCACCTATTATGGGCCTGAAGCATTATGCAAAATATGACTCAGGCACAATTCACACTTCAATTGACCTAGCCAACAAACGGAAACTGTAAACAAATAAGTGTGTTACTTTCAGTGTAGTTAGCACCTCCCTTCAGATATTATATGTTGGGTCCAGTACGATGACCAGGTGCAGGGCTGCCCATATGGAGTGCACTGGGGCTGGGACACACTGTAAAGTCTGTTAGACAAAAGCGACTACATGCTCTATAAAACTCCACATAATTATAGTTACTGTATCACATAGTAATATTTTAAGAAATAATTTAAGAAAATATATAACTTAAAATGATAGAGGAATTACAATTTTTGGTTACATTATCAGAGTAATAATATTCTAAAACAGCAGGTTTGTTGTTCTATGGGCGCTTCTGACTGTCATTTTCAGTAAAAAAAAAAAAGAAAAGAAAAAGATGAATGCCAAAAATATTCGTAAGAAAGCCTAATGTAAAGTACACATTTGTTTGTAAGAATGCTTCATGAATGAGGCCCATTCATTCTTTCTGTCAAGTGGCTTGCCTCTTCACAGATATGAGGTGGCGTATCTGCCAGAAAAATTATAAATTTTACAACTTTATGTTACAGTCACTGTATGAATGGTGATTTATAAATACAGTTTGAGTCCAGTTTGATAAAATAGCAAAAATTTTAAAAAAGCAGTCATTGCAATCTTTTTGACCAGATTAACGGTTCATCACACTTTTGTGAGATTTTAGTATTGTTAAATGTATTTATGTTTGAAAGAGTTCAAACTCCTTCCCATGCAGCACTAAAGCATAATTTTTGCAATTACACTTTATGCTTTATGCTTTGTGTTTGGCAAAATAGAGAATTTACTCCTGAGCCAGAAAATCTGTCCAAGTTTGAGCTCGTCTGTACCATTCCAACCTCTCAGTGACTTCATAGAGACTTATCTTGTCTGGACTATAACTTTTCATCTTGCAAGTTGATAACCTTTCTTAAAATGCATCTACAACGTCTGACTAGCCCTTTGAAAACCAGAACAATGGAGCACTGTGTCACTCCTCCAGGCCGCACAGATGTCATGTGGCAGCCTCAGCGATGGCTCATCTGTGGAGGCAGGAGAACTGGCAGGTGTTTGGATCCCAACAAACAATCACAAATATGTCCTTTAATTTCTTTAACACAGTAAAATCTGTAAAATAAGCTATTTTCACAGATGTAATGTAGATCGGGTACTAAAGAAGATATTCATTATGTTGCACACTAGCAATCTGGTCATGATCTAGTTTCTGGTGTTATCAGATGATTTAAAAAAAAAGATAAAAAAAAAAATAGATAAAAAGAATTGTTTTAAAATTTATTGTAAACATTGAATCACTGGTTGACAATGTTTTACTCCTTCACAGCAACTAATTCCAGTATCAGCAGAATGGACTGTACAAAACTTAGATACTTACTTTTGTGCCCCTGACCTCATCAAGAGGAAAACTGCAGGAATAGGAGAGCAAAATGTCCCCTGTAAAATCCTGACCATGGTCTGATGGTACTGGAGCAGAGTATTACCTTGTCAGGGCTAAAGTAAACCTAATAAATCAGCAGGACATAACTAAAGCAGCAAGTCATGCGCATGGCACATCTGAGGGTGGAGGACCACAGGGCTACAGATGATCAGGGGAAGGATTTCAACGTTACACATTCGGTTTGTTCATTAATAGAGTGACCTGATGAAACTGAGATCTATTTGTCACTTACTGATATTTCCATGTTTGACTGCTCTTTCATAAATTCCCACTGTTAAAAAGTTGCATGGTTTAGAGAAGTGTCTTGGCTAACATGCAAAAACATGCACTTTAGGATTGTCAGAAGGGGCACCCTGCATTTTGTGGGCAGAAAATTCAGGCTAAGAAATTGCATAAGTCTATTATTAAAATTAAGAAAGCACTATGCATCATTTCCATTAGGGAGCGTGTTTATCACTCTCTTGCCTGGGACGCTAAACAGTATGGCATTAAACCTCAATTTTATAATCTATATTTATATTATTTATATATGTATTTTTTCAATTACCAATGTTAGCACTACTGATAAAATGTCACTGTAGAAGATTCTCTGCAAAACGATAACATGAATAGACCATCCACCACAAAGTTGCATAGTGTGTCTTTAAGTAAACATTTTAGATTTATTTTAAGGTTATGACTATTTCTAGCTTAAAATTAATGCAGGTGATCAAGACTTTCTATAGCAATAATATTACAGTGCACATTATTTCACTTCCACCATGGTTTATGAATGAGCTGTAGACAGCCATATTTTGAGTTGAACTTGACTCTCACCAGCCGTGCAGTCTCCATCTCTGTCCTGTGAGTTTGGAGCAGTCTGTCATGGCCTGGTGCCCAGCGTCTGTCCTGATCACATGACCCTCTCATCCAGCCAGGAACCCCCCCCGATACTATCCCACTAACTCTGAGTCACTTCTGACCCTTATATAACTGATGTAATGACTTTCTAAAGACTGCTATTTCTACTGTAAAACAAGCACGGATGACACATTGAGCTAAGTGCAGCCTATTTTTGTATATTCCAGAGGGCTTAAGTCCATGCTGAGTGTTTGATGTCTAAGAAAGTGATGCAAATTATATACAATAGTACAAGTAGTTACCACACTTCACCCCAGTGACGTGCGGTGAGTTTTGTGGCTGGCGAGGCACTGTCATCACAATGTCATCACAATCAGATTTACAAACATGTAAATCAGGTGTCGGTACATTTGGCCCCGGGTCAATTTCTCTCCCAGTAAGCAACTTGGGGCCAGAATAAAAAAAGAATTTCAAAATAAAAGTTCCAAAGTCCATATGAAATAGCTCTAATATTATAAAATAAAAAGCAAGCTGTTTTTTTTTGTTTTTTTGCTTTTTTAATCCTTATTCTGGTTCCCCAATTTTCAGTGGATTGAAGTCATTAAATTTCTTACCATTTCGTACCAGTCTCTTTGAAAAGAGCGAGTCTTTCATTCTGTAGTTCGGAGCAAACCATTTAGCTCCTTAAGCGTTGGTCTTCCTTTAATCATAACCTCCTGCTTCAACGGAAAGTCCAGTTTTGAAAAATGATTGAGCTTTAATATGTAATCTTCCTCCATTTAAAAAGTAGGGCCAGACAAAAAGAAAAAAGTGAATGGATTGCTAAACTTGATTTGCTACTTCTAAATTGTAACTTGCTGTCACTTTTCTGCGGCCCCTATTCTGTGGGAGTTACAAAAATCCCTGGGCTCACGAGTGCCCCCTAACATGAGGCCAGATAACTACGTGCTTCATCCGGCGCCTTTTCACTGCCACTTAAAGCAGCAGTGTCACTGCTGAGCTACAGCACAATCAGTCCATGTGAGGCACGAACGGCCGGTACCTCTCCGCATGCCTCTTCAGTATTTCAATGGTAAAAGTAAAAATTCTGCGATTTTGAATAAAAAAGAAAGAATTAAAATTGCAAAGTTAAATAGAAAATAACTTTATAGTACAAATCAATGGATAAATATAACCATTTAATTTATTTTTTCTCTGTGATGACAGGTGAGCCACAGCCGCATCTGCCTCACCTGACCCCACATCACTGCTTTACCCCAGTATAATGGCCTATGAAAATGGCAGAAGGATAGGACTAAAATAGTGATATTTCATTCTACAGTAACACAATATAATAGCTGCACCTTTATTATCCTTAATAAAGCATGAACAAAGAGTTAATAAATAATGACACATAGTTTATAGTACTAACTTAATTAACACTCTAACTGTTCATTATGGATTGAAGTACAGATGAAGTATTTGTTGATGCTTTATTAAGGCTATAAGGTAGTGATTATACAGTGGTATCATAAGTATACCCTAAATGATGATGTGATATTTTGTGTTTAGTGCAGTGTTGACACCTTGTGTTGTTCTTGTAACTGTTTATGTGCTGTTGTTAATGTAATGTGACACTTGGTTGCTATGTTGACAAGTTCATGTGAAGATTGTATTCATCAGTTACTGGCCTGTTTTTGGAAAACTTGCTCTTGTGAGTAAAGAGTGATGCTGTTTTGCTCTTGTCTTGGTGTGGGTTACAGCCTACAGTAGCCCTTGTGCTCATAAAATAAACAACCAAAAGGAATTTTATGTGTTATGTGTCTTACACCAGAACTCTATAATATCAAACACATATTTTGTATCTTATTTTTTCCAATAGGTCTGCTGCTTTGAATTGACAATAGTATTCACAGTTTTACATTATGGAATGTTATTATGCCACTAAATGCTTTTCAGGTTTGTGAACATATAATATAATATTTGGTATGAATTATGAATTACTATGACAATGGTGCTAATTTGTCATCACTCTGAAATCCATGGATATAGTCCACGGTAAACAAAAACGTCTGCTACATTTCATTTGACCTGATGCGTCATTAGATTATTGTATACTCTCTTACTCCTTGCAGGATTGGTGTGAGCTCATAAATGAGTCACACATTATTAAACAGCAGCTTTTCCAATGGGGCCAAACTTTCAGTTCACATGAGACAGAGACTGAAGTGTTGGGATGACTCTGGATCAAGAGTCACTGTGAGGCAGTGACGCACGGGACAAGCTCTTTTGGGACAAGCCCGTGTGGGAAGCATGAGGAGAGAAGATCTAGCACTATTGTACTCTGTATATATAAAAAGACATAGTTAACTTGCTAGCCACCGGGTTCCAAATACAAAGTGATCACTGGCGCACTTCTGGCTCCATCAACTCTGGCTCCAATTTACTCTTCATTGGGAAACTGTCGCCCTTCTCTCTGTAACTTCTGCTGTCAGGCTCATCATTTTGGTCTTAAAATGTTTGTATTAACTCGCTCTATACGATCATGGTGTTTTTTATTTCATTATTGTGTCCATAATGAACATTAATAACAGAAAAATCAGGCACCTTTTTTCCCCAAGGTTGCTCCCGCTAACGTTAGCAACAGGCTTGACTGACAGCGTTGCTAAGCTTTCTGAACCAGGGGAGTTACCTTCAGCCACCTTGCTCTGGATTGGTTTTTTGGTTGGTATGATATTTGCAGTCGTAATTCCTAATATGCAACTCGGCTCCAAATTCGCCCAATAACTGCTAGCCTCAATGAGCTTCATTTGACTGGAGCCGAACGCTGTGAGTGACACTCCCTTAGTCCACTTCTTTATACAGTTTATGAGTGCTACTTAATAATGAGAAAAGTGTATTGAATATCATGTAATCTGTGTCCAAAAACATTCAAATACAAATAGTTACAAGCTGGATGGTATTTCTTTTTTTAAACCTAATGTACAAATATCTCACATCTTCACAATTTCAATTTAAACTTTACCAACCAAGTTAAAATTAGCCCAATGTATATATGTGCTATGCAGGGATTAATAAAGCAAATACATTTTGATTCTTGCGGGAACACTATTGTAAAACTAGCACACCTCTTGTTTACAGTTTCTGTTTGGTTTGTAGGTTTCAGTGTAGCTACCTCCTTCCTTCAACTGAAGAAGTGGCTTGGATGAGCAGTGAAAGGTCTTCATTCCTACAAGTTTTTGTCCAGTTGACTGATTAGAATTTTTCTTTTACTAGAGGATCTTATACAATAATAGAAGTATGTTGTCCAGTTGACTGGGAGCATTAGACCCTTTCATTGTGTTTGTAGTTCTCACTGTTAACAGAAAATAAGATGTGGGAGGAAAGTGGTTTGGTAGAAAATGACAGATTTAGAAGCTCACCTGTAAAGTGTTGGGGCACATATCCGTTTCTGACTGAATTACATTAAGCACATTAAATAGGAGGAGATAAGGTTAGATTAAGCTTGCTTGAAACATATTTGACAGCACACAAGTAAATCAGGAATAGATCAAGACGTTGGCACAGCTGGATGCTTGCAAATGAAAGTCTGATTTAATTTATTGAAGTGGTCTTGGTCAGCATGTAACAACAAGCTCATGAAATCATCATATTCAAGTGAGGTCACTATAACCCCCTGCATATCTGGTCCTATTTTATAAGTACCGTTATTCTCTTTGGACATTTTACCAACTTTCCATGAGGATTTGCAGGACCTTAGTAAAAATGAAACTGAACATGTTTGATGTTCTGTTGGAGGAGTTATTGGAAGGACATTATACTTCAGTAGAGGTTAACAAACTATCATTGTGGCAAGTGCTTATGTCACAGTTAGTATTTACTGAAACACAATAGTCAAGTGTATTGTGTTGGTACTGTGGGTGATCTTTTTAATTGGGAGCCCCAACGGTTCTGTTCACATCATCTGCTCTCTTTGCACCTCTGAGGATCAGCCTGGGGAACTGAGGCCACTGGAGATGGAACTGAGCACCACAAACAAAACTAAAAGCGGTGAATAGCAGTGGTTCTTCCATGAGGACAATTTTGGGAGGAATGTTTTTTATCTGCACTAACATATTATTGTGGGCTCCTGTTTTGATTTTACCTGGACTTCTTATAATACATATAAAAATCATAATACAACATCTGTCAATATACAGATTCACAATATCCTCAAACTTGTGGGTGCACCTTTAACAGCAGGTCAATACATGGGCCTCCAGAACAGGGTCATAGAAGTGAAATCTACTCTGAAGCTAATCATCTGTGAGAGTGAGTGAGCGGTGGTCACGGTTCCCAGCAGAGACACCAATGATCAGAGGTCAAAGGTCAAGCCATTGGTCCGTTTGTCAATACTCCACTCAAATCAAGTCCCCAGAGCCGCCCACATCCAGCTTTGTCAAGTGTCAATCTTGAGGAGATGAATGCATCTGTTGCCATTAGCAACCGGCTCTCTTCAGTTTTGTCAAGGACCTTTCAGACTGTTAAGAGAGTGGTGTTGCAAAAGAATGTTATCTGTTGAATGGCACCGGTAAAGTAAGATACCAGTAGCTTTTTGATACGATTAACAATGAGGACATCATAAAAGACAACTCATGTTAAGAGGTTACGGAGATGAAACAATGATGGATGGACTGATTTTAAAACATGCATTCTTCCTGCGATTAGGGTAGCCTCTCTACAGATCTGACCTGTAACTTGGCCAAGTGGTGCCAGCTGCTTATCTCCAAGGACAGAAAAATGCTAATTACTAGACAGATCACCACCACCACAGTTTAGCTGCCACCTCTCCACTCGTACGCATCAATCACAAACTGTTGAAGGAAGTAGGCTACATTTTCTTCCTGTAGAGTGACTGGACTCCTTCTTGAAAAAAGCCTGCAGAGCTTGGCACTCTCTGAGGCTCATTGGATAGGATGCAGGCTGTACTCTGAGCCACAAACAGGTGGAAGAGTCTCAGTGCGATCTTTACCCATACGCCACTCTCCGCTTAGCTCAAAGCCAGGAGAATGGATTAATGGTGAAAATTTTCCTGATGTTCCTATCGCTTGGTACCTCGATGTCCACCACAATGGCTATATATGTATGTGTGTGTGTATATATATATATATATATATATATATACATATATACATATATACATATATATATATATATATATATATATATATATATATATATATATATATATATATATATATATATATATATATATATATATATATATATATATATATATATATATATATATATATATATATATATATATATATATATATATATATATATATATATATATATATATATATATATATATATACACACACACATATATTTTATACTCTCTTATACATTTATATACTCTTATACACATTAAAACATTACTGGTTTCAGAAAATCTAGTTTGATCTGCACTTATCCTGTATACAATGAGAGATCAATGCTCAACAAGGCTGAGCCAGGTCAGCCCCGCAGTCTTGTGATGGGCCACTGTCCTTGACTGCAGAACGAGTGGTGACTCATGAATAAATAAAGTGAACGATGGCTCTTCTGGTCCGAGTGGATGTGGAGCCTCTCACAAAAGGTTAACAGCTTCTAAAAAAGGACAGATGTTTGTCTGCTGCAAAACACCCACATCCTGGAAGGCTGGTTCATAGAGTCCACAATAATGTCCATCATTTGCCTTTTGAGCGAGTGCATTTGAACTGCTTTTTTTTCTCTTTTTATTTCCTTTTTTAGGGTTAGTTTCAATCAGTCATCTGCCACCTTTTTGAATATGGTTTCAGATGCAATATGTAACTTTTCTGGTGCTAGGTTCGGCTACCTGCTTGTCTTCATGGAGATGTTTTTTTATCTTGTATTTATTGTTTTTATCTTGTTTTTAATGTTGTACAGCACTTTGATCAGCTTTTGTTGTGGAAGGTGCTATAGAAATAAAGTTTGATTGATTGATTGATTGATTGATGTTACCACTTAGCATAGAATGTTCCACTGACTGGCATTATGGAGACAAGCACATGACATCACTGGGCGAAGTTACAGATCTTCTGCAATACAAAACACAGTTTTAGTTGAATAAATGTAAGATAAATAAGCTCCATGTCTTAGATGCATTTCAGGCAAACCAAAAGTATCTCCATAGAGACATGCGGGTGGCAGACACCTCACCAGAAAAGTTGCATAGTAACATAATACACCTTTTTGACCCATATACATAGCCACTTTTTTCTGTAACCATGTGTTGTTTTATCCATTTGTTGTCGTGTATACATTTGGGGTTTTTTTTTGTTTTTTTTAATTGGTTTATCTCTGAATGAAGCTACAAACAGCAGGCACATGTGTATGAGAGTGTGAGTATGTGAGTGTGAGTGAGTGGCATTACAAAGGATCCATCCAGTACTTATACACCAAGAAAAGTACTGACTATATAAGTCTGGTCCTATTTACATACAGTCTGTACATGGTCATAAATGGATATACCGTTAGCTGTTTACTGGAAGGTAGAATTCGTCACTAAAAGAAAACATTTATTACCAGGCCCCTTGTCAACCTGAAAACGAAGAGTCGTATCATGTAACTGAAGTAGCAGGTTCCAGTGTAAATATCTTAAAAGAAGCATGTGTTGCATTCTTACTGAGAAACAAGTTCACCTCAGTGTTGTAATACACAGTATTCAACACAAGGTCTAAGTGTAAAGTAATAAAACAAAAACTCATGCTTTCAGTTTCCAACATGGATGCAAGAAGGCGGCACAACCAGAAAATGCATGAAACAATATTAGCCTACTGATAAATTATATAATATTAAAGAGATTAAATGCTACAACTGCTGAAAACAACATAGTAACATGTTTTATAAGTTTCACTTTTGTTTTTGAGTCCTCCCTTTGCTCCATATGTGCGAAGTCACTCCCCCTTCACAGCACTATCACAACACAATCAGCGTGCAATGAAACCACTGCACATCAGTTCAGGTTTGTCATGTTGCTGTGTATGGTTTTGTATAATGCTTTTGAATATTTATGGAGAATTGTTGTGTGGTGATGTAGGCTTGTGGGCTGCGCATTGCACAGAATCTCACAGCTAAGCTAACTATAAGGAGGGTTTGAATAGGGCCCAGGAGAAATTCCTAAAATCAGGGGTCCCCAAACGTTTTCCTGTGAGGGCCACATAACTTTTCGCTTCTCTGATGGGGGCCGGGGTCAGTTTGTAACAGAAAAAGTGTGATGATTGCAGGAGTGCCTAAACGTAAAAATTTATTGTTTTCCAGAAAGCCACACATAATCAAATAACCCTTTCTGGATTCTGCACAGAACAAAAGTCAGGAAATCAATAATAACACTATTAATGAAATAAATAATAACCAAATTACCCTCCCTGGGTTCTAATCATCAATCAATAATCGTTTGTCCACTTCAGGTTAAATGCCCTGCATTCTGAATCAATTTTTCTCTTACCTAACCTTTTCGCCATGAATCCGTTCTCTTTGAGAGGGGCGGGTTTAGGGTTTTTTTCCTTGGGGGTTGCCAGATAGGGGCAAAGACCACAGAAGGGTGGAACAGAATGTCACGTTATATGCGTTTATGAAATAGTTACTAACTAATAGTTAATAATGAAAATAGTTCATAACTAAGGAATATTTTATTGCAAAAGTCCAACTTTATTATCAAATACAAATAGACATATATGAAAACAAAATCAAAATGTTCTCTGGTAGGGGGCCGGACCAAATGTTGAGGCGGGTCGTATCTGGCCGGCGGGCCGTAGTTTGGGGACCACTGGCTAAAATACTCAAACATGCATGACATCTAAAACCTTTTGTATGTTTTTGATGAGGGAACAAAGTTATAACATGATAGAAATCTAAAACAAAAACATTTTGCATAATACCCCCTCTTTAAGTAACAAGTCTGATTCATTAACACTTTTATTCATGACTGAATTCATTTACATTCACTTAAGCTGTAGCTGCTGCAGCATGTTACTGCACTTTATAGCACTTCCATAGCCTTAATAAAGTTGTATTGACTAGTTTGGGCTTGTCCTTAAAAGATTATTAGATTCCCCTCCAATAAAGACTGAGTATGTATATGTGGTGTTATGTGCGCTGTAAAGTGCATGGTGAGGTGTGAGTGGCAGGCAGACGAGGGTCGATGATTAAGTTGTTAATCTTCTGCTTTATTGGATGCAGAATGACAGAGAGGCGCCTCGGATCAATTGGTGCTTATGTAATCTCCATACAGTAAACCCATGCAGCCATTTCAGGGACTCGTCATGACCCTGTACCACATGCTCATTTACATCTAAGGCTGAAATCTGCTCCTCCTAAAAGGCTGGTCTCCAATGATAATGTTACTTTTCCATATAGCCTGTTCAATAATTCTCCTTCTACATAAGGATACAGTATACCGTGATGAAAGGAGGAATGCAACAGTCAAAATCTCAATAGAATAACTTGTGTATTTTGTCTTTTTATGGTCCTATCATGAATTTGAGCAGAGGAGTGGAGAAAAGGGATAGAGCCAAGACAGATTTTGGCAAGTCATTTGGAGTTAGTTTTGCGAGAAGTAATTATCTTCACACTTTCTCCCCCTGAAGTATGCTACAGCAAGTTATCTGCCTCTGATTAGCAAATTATGTTGGCTTCATGTCAATAGCCCATCCTTATCCAGGCTTGGGATTGTCATGCAGAGAACACAAACTGCCTCCTTATAGTAGAATTGATTTGTTTTACTTAAATAGCATGTGAAATAATTGAAAAAACTTAAATTTCTTGTTTTCTATTCCAAATCAAGGCAAAGAGCCAATTTGAAAGATGATGTAGCAGAGAGCTGATATAGTATAATAGTATGTGTGAATGAGGAAAAAAAAATAAAATAAATAATAGTAATAAAAATCATTGCTGAATCTCCTCTCACCACTTTTTTACAAGAGACAAGCACCAGCCATATTATAATGGTGTTCCCTCATCATTTGCTTAGTTGATTTATGCTGTGTTGTTTGAGCAATCTTTGGTTTGCATACCCAGAAAATGTATGCTGTGCTCCCCATCTTCAGCCATTGCCCTTTACTTACTTACGATTATTCAAGAACATTCAGATTCTGGTTCAAAAATGTCACATAGCCATTTTTAGATAGTGAGAAGTATCTCCTTGCAAAAGCCTGGCTAAACCTCCTTGTCAAAGGTTAGTACTTGGATGGAAGACCGCTAGGAATTCCAGGTGCCAGAGTGGAGCGCCAGTGGTAGAACAATTGTGTCCTTAGGCAAGGCACATTGCCTGGTATTAAAGTGGTATGTGCAAGAGTATTGGTGATGAACGGAGGAGCCGATGGTGTAGATTGGCAGCCTTGCTTCTGTCAGCCTGCCCCAGGGCAGCTGTCAGTACATTAGTAGCTTACCATCACCAAGTATGGAGAGAATGAATAATGCACGAAATTGTAAAGCAACTTTGAGGGTCTGGAAAAGCGCTATGCAAGACTAATGTATTATTATAATGCATTATTAAAATGTCCTGCTTGCTACAGTAAAATTCTGCTATGAAGAGGCGGCGCTTACCAGTTTTGCAATTTTGAACAGGAAGTCAATGATCCTGTTTCTACTATTAAGCCGTTTTAGATCATTATAGCAGTTTACAATGACCAAAATATAAACTACTTATGTTATAGTTTTATACCAAGCTAAGAAGCATATGTCTTTTTAACAAGCTCCTTTTTTTTCCTGGTGTTTCATAGTTCTCCCGCTGGGTGCTGCTCACCCTACCCCTGCCCGACTCTCGTCTCACCCAGGTTTGCCTTGGCAGATCAATGGCACAGCAGGAGCACAGTGTTTAATTGAGGCGTCCTGAGGGTGGAGGGTGTTTTAATGAGGCCTGGTCCTGCCTCCCGCCTGACCTTTGGAGACGGCTCCCGACAGGTGTCCATCCTCTCACTTTAAAGGGACGCATGGGCCCGCAGGTCTACCCCCGAGCTGTCCCGCCGCTCCTTACCCCCACCAGTGGAATGACATTTCACTTGGCAACTCAAACCTGGAGGATATGTATTTATTATGATTGTATAGTGGGTGAATGCTTGACATCTGGGGGCATATTATTTAACCTTGAGACAAATTCGGGCACCCGATGCCTCATTTATAAAGCCTCTGTGGCTCCGTGATCGCCTCTCCTCTCTCTCCCTCTCTCTCTACAGTGTGGCCAAAACTAGCCACCACATTCCACATCGGAGGAGTGCATGGGTGTGCTTCCGGCTCCATTGACTTAAATTCTTTCTATTGAAAAAACATCGCCCCTCTCTCTGTAATTGCTACCTTCTTCCATGTGTTTCACGCTCTTTGCAGCCTCTTCAAAACATCAATAAAGCACTTATTTTTCAATGTTTAGATGACTGGATAACTAGGTGTTGGCTCAGAGAAGCAGAGTTCACTTACCGTCTGTGTCCTCTGCTGCAGAATGTCGCCCTAAGCCCCTCCCTCTTTCCTCCAATGTGCCAATCAAGCCTAATTGGGGCCCTTGCTCACCTGCTTTTCTCAAATGTTATTGCTTTGCTTGGAATGTCCCACAGTTTGACATTAAACTTATCAATCTCTCATTTATTCCATTTTGTTTTTATTGCTAAAAAAAATACACTGGAAAAACAGGCACTCTTACAGAGTTGATGGAGCCACCCACTTGTTTCAATGAAGATAAATAAGTTTAATGGCAGACTGTGAAACATTACAGGTAACACAATAACATCTGCTTAACCAAGGCGGTTAAGCAGGTGAAGGAAACCAGGAAAGTGACATACAGAACTTTTAATAGACTGAAAAAGTCCTTTCTCTCTATAGAGTTTATGTAGTAAGAGTAATGGGCCTCACATATTTTAAGAATGTTTTTATAACACATGTTCCTAACTTCCACTTTAAGACGATGTGAAGATGTGCTCAACAGCCAAATGTCTTCTTAAATGTTAATTCTAAATGCTAATAGTAATTCACACAAAGGTACTCATTTACATTTCATTTAGGAAAATGTATATGCATTTACTAAGAAACACCCTCTGAACTTCCATATATGGCCAACATTGGCTTTGCAATATGACGAGGAAGTCAGGCAGCGTGCATCTACCGAGTCGTGCTGTTTTACAGCTTCAGTGGTGATTGTCCAGAGACACAAACATATTCAGTGAGGGAATATTTAACTCACCAACTTATTGAAATAAGGGAGGGCTTCCATCACTTTTATCACGTATTCCATGAGTCAAAGTAAATAGTGAGAGAGGAGGGTGGGGGTGCATACGGGTGTGCTCTGGTCACAGGGATGTGTGGGTGATGAGTCCAGTGTGGTGTGGTCCATATGGAGCACACTGGAGCTGGGACAGACTTAGGCTGTCACTGCTGCTGTCACAGCAGAACAGCAGCCTGTATAAAGTCTGTTAGACCAAATGGAGCACATCCTCTATAAAACTTCCAATAAATATTATTGGGTCAGATTACAGTATATTTTATAAGAAATAATTTAACAAAATATGTGGCTTATTAATAGAGTAATAATATACAAAAAACATGAGTGCTCCTGACATAGAAGCACTCACGTTCATAGGATTTGTTCTTCTGGAAGAACCTTTTCAGTTAGAAAAAGTTTTGTGAATGCCACAAATGTTCATAAGAAGGCCTTAAGTACGAATTTGTTCTTAAGAACTCTTCATGAATGAGGCCCATTATTATTAATGTAATTGCATAAAAAGTATACTACCAATGCAACTCTGAAACCAACATATCAATGGCAAAGCTTTTCATCCCTAAAAATGTCAGATTTTATTTCTTTGACAGAAAAATGTACCAGCTTCACATTTTAAACAAAAACTGGTGGTTTTAGGATAGAATGTTCAAAGTCTGTGGTGCCTGATAACCATAGCAATGTCTTAAGTACATTATGGTATAGATAATTACTTGAATGTTTAGATATTACACATTATTTACCCTGCACCTGATTAGATTTAATTATTATATTAAATATTGTCACATTTTTTCTTCCATCTTTTGAAATAATGAAAAGCACTGGAAATGTATTGTTTCAAGGTTTGTGGTATATGTATGGGTATAGACGAGTAACTGAACTGGCACAGAAAAGAAAACCATAATTTATTCACAACAGAAAGAAGTTGAATGTTTGTTTTTTTTTGCTTTATTTTTTGTACACAAACTATACTAAAGTAAACATTTTGAAAATAAAGGAATTCATCATTTAGGTAAAAAAAAAAAAAAAGTGTGTTACAAACTGCTTACTCTTACTCTTAAAACAAAACCAAGGGCTTCAGGGGTTCACTGACTGAACATGTTGATACTTAACTAAAGAAGCTAACTAAGTAAACTACTGGCACGAGTTTTAGCTCCCTTTGGTTGGTCAGTGAACATACTTGGGGCAGAATACTAAACAGGCACACTTCAACACTGTCAGAGCAGACATGGAGAAGACTTAAGAGATTTAAATACATTATCTGCAGTTACTCCTTTTAAATATTTAAGTCTTTTCCTATACTGATTTTATAAGCACATGACAAAATTGGATAAAATGGGCAGCACTTTACTTTACAGCACAGTCATTGCATGGTAATACACTGGAAACAGCACATAAACTAAACGTGTAATTATTATTAATTACTATAATAATTCATATCCTAATAATATATTATTATATACTGTATTTTCCAGACTATAACTCACACTTTTTTTCCATAGTTTGGCCAGGGGTGCGATTTATACTCAGATGTGATTTATATGTGAAATATGTTTTTTTCTTAGTTATTATGCATGTTTTGGCTGGTGTGACTTATACTCCGGTGCGACTTATACTCTGGAAAATACAGTATATTATATTGTTATAATAATTCAATGATAGGTTTGGTTGGCTTTTTCAATGCAACTGGTTTGGAGTTCAGTTATGGAAGAAGAAATTTTAATATTATTGTTTAACGGAAATGATTAGAATTCGGTATTGTGAAAGTCATTTTACAGATTTGTAATTACCACAAGCTAATTATTACAAATTATTACAAACTAAAACTAAATTGAAAATCGAGATGGATCAACAATATTTTGGTTATATCACCCAGCTTATACTTTGATAATTACTTATTACTGCTACTACAGCCTAAACATTGTACAGCTCGTGGTAATATTACTAAGCCTTATCTACTATGAAGACTATAAATTATCTCACAACATAGTCACGGCTTTTTCGGTAAAATTATGCAAATAGGACAGCAAAATGCATTTACTCATTAATCTGGTTACCATGCCATTTCCACCCTATACCATTACTGTGCAGTGAAGACATGCACAACCAAATAACCAATTAAACATATGCTTAGTAGTACATGTCCTGGAATAGGTTTTGCCCCATTTCAATATAGGCCTCTTTCTCTTGTGAGGACATCTGCTCCACCAGTTCTGGCCTCTCGCTCACCTCTCTGTACGAATATGGCCTTCCTCCTACCATGACCATGTGCTCTTCCCCAACCTCCTCAAAGTCATCATCATCATCATCATCTTCGGCCAGGTGGCGTTGAGGAGCGGTGGGCGGGGCTGTGGGGGCTTCGTCGTCTGATTCGCTCGTGTCGCTTTCTGAGTCGCTAGCGTTAGCCGTAGCCGCGGTTAGCCCCCTGGCAGCAGCAGCGGTGGCAGTGGATCCAGAGCCTGACACACTTCTCTTTTCGTGAATAAGCAGAGCACGCATCACTTCTTCGTTCTCATTCATCTGTCCTCCCGCTGTACCATCCTGTGATCCTGGTGCAGCCTCTCCATCTGTGATAAACAACAAATAAATGATGCCTTTAATAAATTATATAAAAATCAAAGCTACCTCTCAAATAGAACTATGTAACACAGGACAGCAGTGATTCTCCAACTGTGAAACATGTGCCATTGGTGGAGTCCTGTACAGGTCTAATATTGATTCATTTAAAAAAATAATTTAAAAAATATATACATTTCTTTCCACCTTTGGGTTATTCCATATTTGGAACTACTGTAGTTGTGTTAAAATGCTGCTTTAGATCAAGATTAAACACAGTTTAGACCAAGAATTAGGGCTGGGTATCACCAAGTATCTCATGGTGCAAGATACAGGGTCCAATATGTCCTGATACATATATATCCCTAAAAGGAGTCTTAAATGCTTATTCGTTTGAAGCGTTAAGTTGTCCACAATGGCCTTAATATCAGAACACAATCGATTTATGAACAACTCACTTTTTCAGGTTTGATTGGGAGGGAAAAGAAGAGGCTGACTTGGAGCCCAATATATAGTTTTAAAATGTCATAAAATCTAGATCTAAAATCTAAATCTGCACTACAACAAAGTATAAGAATGATTGAGAAGGCAACTTTCCAGAGGTCATACAGTACCTTCCAACAGCACACTCAAGTCATCAAGAACTGAATACTTTGTAAGACAAGCAATTTACACACGAAAGGGTTTATCATCAATCCTTACTCAACCATCCACTAATCAAGCCTCTGATTATTCTAAATTATGGTTCAGACAAAGTTGAAGCTGATTGCTGATGTCCTTGGGTGTAGAAATAAAAAGATGAGAAAGGCCTAGCTAGTCTGCTAACTTTTTTGACCCAAGTGCAACAGTTTTAGAAACACAGGAACAATACAGTAGGCAAATATGGTTTTGGTGTTTGTTATTGACATTTCAGAAAAGACCATTAATGGATAAAAGTATTGAATTTTGGGGTTACGATTTGCATGGATTAAATGGAATAATTCATTAAGCACATGTTATTTGTAGGGATCCAGAAAAATTAGATTGAGTATTGGTTTCATGATACAAGTTCAGCTGATACCCTGGTTGCACCTATAATTGAATGTAATGCTTACTGGTGGTAGCTGTTCATGAACGTCTCATAATGTTGGAACTTTTATTCATAAAAAGCTGTTCTGTAGTTAATTGAGAAATACATTTTAAAAAGTTACATAACACATTTGAATCCACTTGTTATTATGTTAACTGTATTTTAAGAAAATAA
This sequence comes from Periophthalmus modestus, assembly GCA_019594935.1. Classification (NCBI taxonomy): domain Eukaryota; kingdom Metazoa; phylum Chordata; class Actinopteri; order Gobiiformes; family Gobiidae; genus Periophthalmus; species Periophthalmus modestus. Next base: position 8,561,868 of record JAIEZT010000009.1, read on the forward strand.
TGAAATTTTTAGTCCCTGGAATAGCACCGGTTAATATCAGGTAATGGGTAGAACTGAAAAAGTTGGGTCAGTGCCTCTACAATTATTTGTATTTGTCTTTTATTATGACATGTCTGAATAGCCCAAAGAGAAAGAACAACTAGATAGGAACTACTCACGGCTCTTGATGATGTCCGGCTCTGTGTCTGCCCCCTGCACTGTGCTCTGAGTTAACCAGATGGGCCTCTCTTTGGGAGGCTTGCCCTCGTTGGCCTGCCTCTGCTGCTCGTCCATGCGGATATCCATGTTCTGAGTGTACAGGTCAGAGTAGGAGCCTTTGTTAGCCCAGGCCTCGCGGTGTGGACCACCTGCGTTTCCAGCCGCCGCGGCTCTTTCACGACTGGGAAAAACAAAATGAAAAATTTATCAATAATAGTTGGTCAACCAGATCCAATATGGTCATAACTAAGTGAATTATCAAAATCTTCAGCTTCAGTACATTTTCTTTCTTGGTTTTCTAACCAAGGGAATCATTCTTATCTCAGGTTTATACTATATTATTGTCCCTGTAGGGAATTGGTTGTCTGCATATGACCTATCCTTCAAATTGGAGGAGCTAGGGTTTAGATTCTTATATGTTCTTAGTTTTTGTTTTGTTATTTTAGGTGGAATCTGTTCCTTGAATTATGACTTGATAAGATTAGATGTCTAATTGCACTCTGTGATCTCTGATAGATCTCTGTGTTAATGTTCAATTCTAGACTAAACCTGGGCATCATCCAGTGTGTACCTCACCAAAAGCCTAGTAACTCTAAAAGGACCTCACGATATACATATGCAATAGAAGTTGAATGAAAAATAGCCAATTGCCCATGCTTGGTAATATGGGTCTCAGTAGAAGAATCTGCATTATTTCATTGCGCAGAATGGTTTGGAAAAAAGAACATAAATTAATGAAAGAAAATAAATTAATAATTTTCTTGGAGTAACTAGCATGTAATGAGTGACCTTTTACATTAAATTGCTCTGATCATAATAATAATTTACATGAAGATGAATTAATAAAGGGCATACTAGCATCAGATTTGCATGTAAATTACCTCTGTTTGAGAGCTGGGATCTCCGTAGGCTCTGGCTCCAGTAGATCATGCGACAGATTGATGTCTTCAGTTTCTCGCAGTAGTGCATAGATGGGCTCGATCTGCTCATTGAAGCGAGCCACTAGTGTCCTGGCATCCGGGCACACGGACTCATCCTCCTCCACCTCAGTTTGGCAGAAGGTACAGCGAAAGGTACCTGTCATAAGGACAAGGAGGCAGGATTTTAAGATACCAAAGGCCATATCAGCACCACCTCCACATATGTATACACAGCATGCCACAAAGTAAATTGTAAATTGTGAGTATAAAACCACAATTGGTCATTTCTAAAGGTAACTCTAGCATTAGTAAACCAACTAAACTTTTTTGGTTAAAGGACCACCATCTGCTCGTGTCCATGGCAAGTTTTTACTTACTGCCCAGAATGTTGCACTATATCATTAGACAAGCAGGTGGCACTACAAGGTCAAGTTGCAGGTCAGATCTGTGGAGAGATGACCCTGTTCACACTAAAAAAAATTTTTTGTTTCTTTTGTTTTTTTTTTTAAAGCATTTTAAAGCAATAGAAACGCATATAGTTGAATAAATCTAACAAAGATGCTTTTAATGCCATACTATGGAACATGCCAGGCATAGCAATATCATCTGAATAGAGACAAACAGGCAGTGGACCCTCCAACATAAAATAAATAAACAAATAAAACACATAAATAAATCATCAATAATCTGTACATAACTAGAAAACATAAGTAGTTCTGTGTGAGATACAAGAAGAAAAACCTAAATCAGAAAGAAGGCATTTACCATAAACAAGGCCCAATACATTATTTTCATTCTTCTTACAAATGTCACTACAAAGAATGTTAAGTGGGAGGATAACAGTTTCTAATTAACCATTAAGCATTTGTCCTTCATTCATTCCATGCAGTCAATTGTAGAAAGGGGTTTAAATTTTGATTGCTAATGCCACATGTGGTCATGTGATATTTTGACCTTTAAAAGGAGTCATTAAACATTCAGCTCAAGACCTTCAAACAGTAAAATATAAGCATTAAATATGTTTTGTGCAGCCAACAGCTTAATAAAGAAAGAGCAATGCAGACCCCGAGGGAATGCAACTGCTTAAGGGTTTCTATTAATATTTTTAAGAAAATGAGCAAGCTTTTTTTGGCCAAAGCTAAGAAATTATAGTTTGCTTTAACGGCAATGACCTTTTACTAGAGATGATTTTATAAATATATTAATTAATTCTCCACTGCTTTGAGTTCGTAAGTGCATAACAAATTGCACACCTTCCACTTTGAACTAGAGAGGGCGTGTGAGGACAACTGCTTCTGCTGATTTTTAGTTTCAATAATGGGAGCCTGTCCAGCACTAGCACACCCATGTGTTTCCTGGATTTGACAAAGGAAGACAGGAGTAAGGTTACATTGAGGGAAACTAACTGCGATAAAGAATTTTCTGCTTCTTAAAATATTGAAATTTGAAAAAAGTCAGTAGCATAGTTGACATGGCCATAGTATACTGTTTTAATACAGTGCATTTCTATATTCATACAACTGGGGACTTAAGACTTACGCATTGGCCGGACTGTAACAAAACAATTACAAATTAAAGTAATAGCAATGTTATTCTTAGCATTTATTTATTGCAGTAAACAAGTTACACAGATGTACAAAGCAGACATGAGTTAGTACTGCCATACGCTTTTGCACAATGCCATCTAGTGTTAATAGAGAGAACTAAGGGAAAAACCGACCCTGTGTAATCTAAATAAAATAATTAGTTGACTAATAAAAATCTACTAAATGCCTAAAGGCCTACAGCTCTATCACATCACATATGCATAGTTTTCTTATTGGCTACTGACATTTCTTGGGCATGTTTTCAGTTGTGTAGCTCAGACAATGGGCTCTCCCTCTTCTCCCCGAGTTCTGAATTACTGCGGTTACAGCAGGATGTGATATGAGCTGAGATATGTGGAAACAGGAGATGAGTGCAGGGCTATTGGCAAGTTGATGGTAAATGCATCACCAACAAGAAGACGCTGACTTTTCCAAAACTGTGCCAAGAAGGTTCAAAAGTACCTGCTCTACTCCTAACATGACTTTTCCTGCATCCATCTCTACAGTGAAGCATCATCAGCAAAGAATAGAGGCAAGTCACAGCCATCTTATTACATGTCTTCATCAACTCTGTACTGCTGTCTATAATTAGCAGAATTGGATATTATTATGGGTTAGATGGGTATTTGGCAAAAGGTAAGTGTCATAAAGTAGAGACAAAAGCCTTTCTGGCAAGAGACCCTTGTGTATCCTAGCAACAGAGCTACTGCAGATCAATAGATATGTGTGAATCTGACATTGAATACTGTCAAATAAAAGGTGAAACTGAGGGTTTTGAAAATAAGTGCCATTTTGAGGGACAAGTTAAACATAATATTGAATTGTACTAATATTAACATATCCAACATTAACTGGAAAAAATGGCACAGACTACAAAATTAATAAAATATACACAACTAAACTATACACAACTTTAAAAGTAATGATGTGGACATATGCATACATTTGGACATTTTTGTCTCCTAAACATGCTCTTGTACACCTTGGCATTTGTATTTGATGTTCTGTAATGCCTCGTTTTAGAAAAGGCATACTAAAATGAAAGTTATTTGCACAGTTACTGACTCTGACAGTCAGTAGGAATGAAATAGAACCACTGTCCCAATCCGAAAAGGAGCAAAAATACCTCCTCCCTTCTCCTTTGCCTTGACTTTTGAGTGCTACATCATGATTTCAACAATAAAGATCAAGGAGTAAGGAACAGTGAGAAGGAGCTCTTGCTGCTTTTGGGGAATCCGAATCCTCCTAACCAGTGGCGGAAACAACACCCAGAAAACAAACTAAAGCTAGTGCACCAACCCCCTCTACTGCGCTGAGCCATATGCGAATTATTTAAAATGAAAAAAATATTTAGTTGATGTTTTCATCATATCAGTAGCCTACATATTAAAAAAAATACTGTACAGGAGTGAAATTACTGCTGTTAAAAAGCAGCACTAAACCTGCACACGTATGATCTTTGAAAAGTTTACACATAAACCGCCTCCAGCACAATATAACCACAAGTGAGGAGCAGGTTATAGTACGTATTCTCCAGACACACCATCAGCAGCATGCATCTCCTGTCACAGAAAGAACAAATATTACACTGAATCCTGTCCTTTAGTCCGACACCAGCGACAGCATCACAAAGAGCGAGCTGTTTTTTCAGTGCTTATAGTTCATACAAATTTGACATGTGGAACAAATATGCGCAAAGATGTATTCAACACATTATAATATTAACAGACAGATGTGCATTATAATCTGATGCAATGATGTATATAACTTATAAATGTGTATTTGGAAACTCTGTTTGATCTGTACAGTGAATTGTTAGATGCCTCATAGCTCCGTATCACTGTTAGGAACCTTGGGAGGTTCCTACGCTAAAGGAGCAATAAAAAGAAGAATTGCTCTTTTCCCTACTCCTTCACTGATCAGTTCGGATGGTCCTTGCCATGGCCCGTTCAGGTCAATGATAAGGGAAGAAGCTTCCTCCACACATCAAACCAATTTGGATGGGGCCTTCATTCCCATTTTCAATTGCATAAGTCTGTGTTAGAGCACCCTCTGTTGATAGCAATAGGCATAAACTACAAAAAAATTTTAGCAGCCATTTAGTGACCATGAGCAGAATTTAACTAAGAAAAAGGCTCAAAATGAGTGGCTCCAAAACGCTTCCAGATTTTCAATCTATTACGTAACAATCTGGATAAAATAGAATTATTAAGTGATTTCTGAGTACTCAGAAGATTACCTCATAAACAGGTATCGTGAAGCAACCGTGGATGAAGCACAAGAAAACTACTGTTCTAAAGGAGTGTACATTGTTATAATGTGTGTTTTTTTTCTATGGTCACAAAATGTAATATTTAATGTGGAGTGGAACAGAGTCACAGACATTAAATCCAGCAGGAGGTGATTTATTTAAAGCACTGAAGTGATGATATGGTAAAACTGTGCTTTATTAACTTAAGAGATGTTACCTGTCATAGGGTCAAAGAGCTGGTTGGCCTCCAGGTCAGTGAAGGTGGAGAAGCAGCAGGGACAGCGGAAGGACGCTCTGTTTGTCGAGTCTCGTTCATCTGTTTCAATTCTCCGCCGCATGTGATCCAGTTTGTACTTGACCACATTCACTAGAACTCTGCTCCACCATAAAACAAAGCAAGTACATGAGAAGATGTATAAGATTTAGGACCATGTCACAATTTAACCATAGATTTTTTTTTTTTTTTTTTTGTAAGAATGCAAGAACGTTTTAATCCATAAAATCCATTATTCCGGTCATGTTACGCTATAATAATGTTTGAGAATTTAATTATGCCATATCACAATTTCTTTTTTAACAAATTCAGCTATTGTAAATCTCAATGTTCATTCTCACAATAAATGTAACTGTACAATTGACAATATGTTTAATATCAATACAAATGTATGCAGAAGTAATTTGTCATAAAACACTACATTATTCATTCACTCTCTACAGCCGATGGTGAGACATGGCTGACAATAATAATCTGTGTCAGTTATTTAACCACTACCTATTACTACTATTATCACTCGCATACCACATTCATACTTTGCTAAGGTGAGTAACCATTGCCTTATATGACATAGCTTATGCACCTGTAGTTTATAAAGTAGTAGTTGTGTCGCGTTGTCTTTCCATCGGGGGCTGTTTCTACTCTCATGCGGCACTTGACAAACTTGTCTGCCTTCAACGTGTTGAGTACAGAGCGCAGTTGTTTGCGGTCAAACTTGAGCAGCTCCAGCATGTCCTCCTCTCGCACACATGGATTTCTGATCAATACATCTAGGGCTAAAGCATGCTCTATCCCATAGAAACCACGCACCACCTGTTTGGCCAGACGCTTCAGCTCTGCAGGGACCTCTGTCAGTACCTCTGGTTCTATCATTTTCTGTGGAAAGAAATGACAATATCATATGTATATCCATTTGTATTATGTGTTTGTTAGCTTGCCAACAACATGGAAAAATACAGAAACATTACTGATGTGAAAAAAAGAGACAAGATATCCTCAGGTTGGTGAAGCAAACTAATCCATGCTACATGGGCATCTGGGTGAGGGCTGCAACAAAATCTGATGCATAATCTAGCAAAACAGTTTCGCTATTCCAACAAATTCCAACATACCAGTGCCTTATGTAAAGTTAGAGGCAATGATTGACGAGTTTATAAAGTGAATGCTACACGAACAATAGGTAAATATGAATAACGAATTCAGATAGCTGCGTTTATTTCAACTTTGTGTAGGCTTCCATTCATACTTTAATGCTTAGCTTGCGCACAACACTAATGCTAGCTCGAACTTACCGGTTTGTACAGAGCTTCTTCTTCTTTATGTCATTTCAGGACAGTTTTAACGCTGGTTCCGCAAAAACACTTCTTTAAACATTTATTTCAGAGAGAGGACAAACATTTAAACCACAGATATCTTTACATTGTGAATTTTGTCTCATCAACATGTAGCAGACAAAGCTAAGCGTGTACGGGTTATGTTACTCTAAAAAAATACCCCGGAAGAAATGTGGATGCGTCATATAAAACGTATTTGTCTCACAACCAATCAAATATATCCGTTTTGATTGACAGAAATATAAACCATTTAGCTTGCGGTATTTTGCAGCTAAGCAACCAGGTTAAGCCAATCACAGAAGACATGGAGGCGGGGTTTGGATTGTTTTCTTCCGGTATTTCTCTGTCACCGAAAATGGCTTCACTTGACAGGGTAAAAGTTCTCGTTTTAGGGGATTCTGGTGAGTAAAATAATACTTTCGACTAACAGATTAATATTATTCCTAAATATATGCTTTTGGATATATGCTCGTTCTTTAGGTGTGGGAAAATCCTCCTTGGTTCATTTACTTTGTCAGAATCAAGTTTTAGGAAATCCATCTTGGACAGTGGGCTGCTCAGTGGACGTACGGGTAAGTGGATTGCCTTTATACCCTATTTGCATTCTTTCAGTCAGAATTACTTCATTCATTCATACAGATGATATGATTTCTGTGAAAATGTGAAAAATACTTTGCAATGTAGATACATGATTATAAAGAAGGAACTCCAGAAGAAAAAACATATTACATTGAACTCTGGGATGTTGGAGGGTCTGTGGGCAGCGCAAGCAGCGTCAAGAGCACTCGGGCTGTCTTTTATAATTCTGTTAATGGTATTTATTTTTGGAATTGTATTTATTAATTTTTAAGAATTAATTCACGGTGTGTAACATGTAAGAACATTATGCATTGTTTCTATCAGGTATTATATTAGTACATGACTTGACAAATAAGAAATCTTCCCAAAATCTTTACCGGTGGTCCCTAGAAGCACTGAACAGAGATTCATCACCTACTGGAGTTATTGTCTCAAATGGGTTAGTACTTTTGTTTTAGCATCAGAACATGTTAAATTAATGTCTAGATAAGATGAAGTAATTTTTTTGTTATCTTGCAGGGACTATGACAGAGAGCAGTTTGCTGAAAACCCAGTGCCTTTGCTCTTGATAGGCACTAAATTTGACCAGATTTCAGAGAACAAACGCAATGAGGTCCTTACTCGAACAGCCTTCCTTTCTGAAGACTTCAACGCAGAAGAAATAAATCTAGTGTGTATTCTTCAGTGATTTCAGAATAAGTTATATAGACATGTACGATATATGGAAATATAATAAAAAGGAAACATATATGTATGCATTACACAGAGGTGGCGTAAAAAATAATTTAATAGTAATACTACTCTACAAAGGGTATACGACTAAAATGTAACACCTTTTAGGAGACACAAGTCAAATGAGGATGATGTGTTGGTTTGCTTTCACAGGACTGCACTAACCCACGCTACCTTGCTGCCGGAACATCAAATGCAGTCAAACTGAGTCGATTCTTTGACAAGGTGAGAAACTGCTGTATTACAATTACAAGTCTTTTACATGTTTTCCAATGATAAAGTCACACCAACCAACAAAACAATTTACATTGTAGAATAGTTGTCCATATGTTTTGTTTTGTTTTGTTTTTTTGTTTTTTGTTTTTTTCTCCAATCAAAAAGCAGAATGAGCTCCTACATTTTGCTTGCCATATCCTATTACTAAAACCCGTATAGTGTGATTTAAAATTCAAAGATGTCAAATATTGTCAAATACATATACAGTAAAGGAATTCAAATGGCATACAACTGTTTTGACCAAATATCAAGTGACTTTTTCCAATTTGAAATCTGTCAGGGGATACATTTATTTGACATTTTTTGTTTATAGGTAATAGAGAAGAGATATTTCACAAGAGATCCAAGCCAGGTGAGTTTTACATTCTTATATTATGTTCTTTTCTTACCAAATATGCAGACAAACATGGCCTCATAATTCATACTAATATAAAAAAATTGAATGATCACAAAAAATATCAGTTTAATTGAATGCATGTCTTTACTTTCTCTCCAGATGACAGCGTTTACTGACAGGAAGAGGTTCAACTTTAAAAGTTTGCACTATGACTAAATCCAGGAGCCATTGTGCAGCCTGTGGTTTAGCCAAAACATTCATAGGTTTCACTACCAGTGTCCCTTACTAAATATACTTTCTACTTTTTTTCAATTAACTGACTTTTTACAAATATTACTCAGCCTTTTTTCTGTAACCCTCAAAGGTGTGGAAAAATGACAAATATAGTGTACTAAAAATATGTTTCGGACCAAACTTTTTTTTCCCTTTTTATTGTTTTGTTGTATAAAGATCTTTTCACTACATTGTTAGTTTTTAATTGAAACGAGGACTGTAATATTTACTATCCAAAGGCTTGCTCTCATTACCCAGTCCTCCAGTGATCTGTTTAATCCATGGAAGGAAACTGGAAATTTTAGTGTATGAATGAGGATATTTAGGATCAGTGCAGTCATTATCACTGGTAAATGCACTGATACCGAGAGGCTTGTTTTTGCAAATCAGAGGTCCTCCAGAATCACCCTGTAGGAACAAACACAAAATCAATATTACAATAGTAGTATAAATAGAACAATAATATATATAATACTGAAAAATATAAAAAAAACTATATATGATTGCCTGGCACATGCTTCCTCCATTCTTGTTGAATTTAGTGCAGATCATGTGTTCTGTTTTGAAGTACTCTTTCCAAATGTGTTTGCATTCAAAGTTGAACTGAATCTTCTCCTGTGCTTCTCGAAGTACTTCAGAAGCAGCGCTGTTTTTGGTGGGTTCCATTCTGCCCCAGCCAGCCACATTACAGTCTATGTGGGCTCGAACAGTTTTGTCTTTTTTTGGTAGACCAATAGTTTGAACAAAATCATTTAGTTTGGCTTTTTGTTTTAGCTGCAAGAAAGGAAAGAGTTTACAAGGTGTGAGACTGTCACACCTTTCACCCACAGAGATGTGTCAATGCTGTAAATGTTGCACATACAATAAAGTCCTCACCTTCAGAAGCATTATATCAAAGTCGTATTCTCCGTTATATTTTGGATGAGGGAAATATTTTTCCACCTGAATCTTCTGCTGACTTTTTTCCGGTTTAGTTATATTATGTGCTCCCAGAACAATCACTGTCTTATCACTAAAAAAAAAAAAAAACACATCAACATTTAGACATAAAGTGCAAGGCCTCTTCTTGAATAAAGTTTAAAGGTTAAAATACTACACATTTATTAGAAGTTCGCTCAATCTAAACCTTACAAAAATGTACAGCAACTTGCCGTTTACAGTGTGCTGCAGTTAACACAAAGTCGTCTCGGATCAGAAATCCTCCACAAAAATGACTTCCGTCTGTCTGGAGTGAGGCCATGTATTTTCTTGAGTGAGGTTTTGCAATTTTTCCTCCAACTATCCCACTGTCACTTCCCCCTAAAATAACAAATAACATTATGTCTTACTAATATAGCCTAAATGAGTGTATTATAATGACTTAATATTTGTTTAATCTTACCAGAGAGTGGCATCAGACATATTACAATGGCAATCCAGTAAGTATTCATTGCTGCAGTTGTCAAAAAAAAACAACTGCTTTCACTGCTATGAGCTTTTAATAAGAGACCACCACCTACAAGAGGAAGTGCTGTGGGCAGGTTACCAGAGACCAGAGAGTGGGATAAGGCAAAGGGTAGTGGCAATGCAGTAAGTATTCATTGTTGCCGTTGTCAAGAAAACCAACTCCTCTCACTGCCTGGAGACCACCACCTACAAGAGGAAGTGCTACACTTGATGTTTAATCGGCTTTTGACTGTGTTAAAGTGCATGTGATAGGTTAGACTACTAATTTCAAGGTAACATAGTTTACCTAAATAAATGTATTTTTTACTCTTTAAGCAGATATGACAAGCTCAGATGTAATTTCACAACTGTTAAGTAGCAACCCTAATGTTAACAAAGGCCAAAACTTGTCTACATTGCACAAAAGTTCTGATTAGATTAATAAAAGTAAATGACAAACCTTTAATTTGTTAAATCAAGGTAAATACAGTTTAATTCTATTTTTCACTGTATTGAGTTCTGGGTTTTGTCTAGTCCTAAATCATTTTGTTGAACCTGGAATGCAGAGTTGTGCTGAGTTGAAAATGTTCATTTGAAGGAAAAAAGTGATTGTAAATCTGCTCTGTTCATGGCTTCCTGTTTGCACTTCAGGACAGTTACCACTAGATGGTGAACTATCAACACGTAAAGAAGTGTCTCTTTTTTTTGCTGAAAAAGAGACAATCTTGTCAAAAAAAGAGATAAACCTCTCCAAAACAATCAAAGGTTCATGCTTTTTTCTGCTGACTGACATTTTACAAATACTACTCAGCATTTTTTTCTGTAAGCTTCAAAGATGTGGAGAAAAGACAAATACAGCGTATACAAAATATGCATCGAGCTAAACTTTTTTTCTTATTTATTGTTTTGTTGTACAGATCTTTTCAATACATTGCTGTTTTTTAATTGAAACGAGGACTGTAATATTTACTATCCAGAGGCTTACTCTCATTTCCTAGTCCCCCTGTGATCTTTTCAATCCATGGGAGGAAACTGGAAATCTTAGTATAGGAATGAGGATATTCAGGATCAGTGCAGTCAGCACTGGTAAATGCACTGATACCCAGAGGCTTGTTTTTGCACATCAGAGGTCCTCCTGAATCACCCTGGAGGAACAAACAGAAAATCAGTCTTACAATAGTAGTGTACAGTTGAAACCTCAAGTTTACACACGCTCTATAAAAAGACACATATGCTTTTTTCACACTGTCTGACATGAAATCAGACTAAACTTTCCTGTTTTAGGTCAGTTATTATTACCAAAATAATTTCATTTGACTTTCTCATGAAGTTACACAAAGAAGCAATGTGTTTCAGGGGTGCCTTCAAATATATCCTTAGATGTGTCTCTAATTAAGTCAAATGCTGTCAATAAACAGAAACTTCCAAAGACATGACTCCATCATCTGGGTTTTTCCAAATTGTTTAAATTTATAGTAATATTACTGTATATTAACTTCTGATTTTGAAGAATGTAATGAAAAATTGCCTTAAAAATTCTTCTCTCATTATTCTGGCATTCAGGAATTAGAAAACATTTGGGTAATCCTAATTGACCTAAAACAGGAAAGATTTTGTCTTTTTTATATCAGACAGTGGGAAAAAAAAAAAAAAAAGAAAAAAAAAGTGTATGTGTATTTTTATATAGAGCATGTAAATTTCTGTCTTCAACTGTATATGCAACAATATTATATAGTATTGGGGGAAAAATGAAACTATATACAATTACTTGGCACATGCTTCCTCCTTTCTTGTCGAATGTGGTGCAGATCATGTGTTCTGTTTTGAAGTACTCTTTCCAAATGCGTTGGCATTCAGAGTTGAGCTGAATCTTCTCCTGTGCCTCTCGAAGTACATCAGAAGCAGCTCTGTTTTTGGTGGGCTGTATCTTGCCCCAACCAGCCACAGTACATTCAGTGCGGGCTTTGACAGCTTCATCTTTTTTTGGTAGACCAATAGTTTGAACAAACTCATTTAGTTTGGCTTTTTTTTTTAGCTGTAAGAAAGGAAAGAGTTTACAAGGTGTGAGACTGTCACACTTTTCACCCACAGAGATGTGTCAATGCTGTAAATGTTGCTCATACAATAAATAAAGTCCTCACCTTCAGAAGCATTATATCAAAGTCATATTTTCCATTATATTTTGGATGAGGAACATATTTTTTCACTTTAATCTTCTGCTGACTTTTTTCCTTTTTAGTTATATTATGTGCTCCCAGAACGATCTCTGTCTTGTCACTAAAAACAAACAAAGAAAAAAAACACATCAACTTGTCTCCATTTAGACATATTTTACAAGGCCTCTTCTTGAATAAAGTTGAAAGGTTTAAATACTACACATTTTTTTGCCATTCACTCAATTTAAACCTTCCAAAATGTACAGCAACTTGCCGTTTACAGTGTGCTGCAGTTAACACAAAGTCATCTCGGATCAGAAATCCTCCACAAAAATGACCTTTCTTAGTCTGAAGAGAGGCCATGTATTTTCTTGAGTGAGGTTTTGAATTTTTTCCTCCAACTATCCCACTGTCACTTCCCCCTAAAATAATAAATAACATTATGTCTTACTAATATAGCCTAAATGAGTGTATTATAATGACTTAATATTTTTTTTAATCTTACCAGAGAGTGGGATCAGGCACAGGGCAATGGTAATGCAGTAGGTATTCATTGTTGCAGCTGAAAACCCCAAAAAAAACAACTGTTCTCACTGCCACAAGCTTCTAACAAGAGACCACCACCTACAAGAGGAAGTGATGCAATAAAAAAAATCTGATCAGTGAATTATTTTTGCTTTTACAGTGGTTGTTTAATTGTGTTTTGACTGTGTTGAAGTGCATATGATAGGTTAGACTACTAATTTCACGGACTTATGGTTGACCTAAGAAATTGTATTTATTAATTTTTTTTTTTAATTTTACTCCCTAGTTGGAAATGGGAAGCAGATATGACAATCGCAGATGTCATTTCAAAACTGTTAACTAGCAATCTTCACGTTAACAAAGGCCAAAACTTGTACATTGCACAAAAGTTCTGATTAGACTAATAAATTAAATGACAAACCTTTAATTTGTTAAATCAATGTAAATACAGTTTAATTCTGTTTTTCACTGTATTGAGTTCTGGGTTTTGTCTAGTCCTAAATCATTTTGTTGAACATGGAATGCAGAGTTGTGCAGAGTTGAAATTTTTCATTTGAAGGAAAAAAGTGATTGTAAATCTGCTCTGTTCATGGCTTCCTGTTTGCACTTCAGGACAGTTACCACTGGATGGTGAACTATCAACACGTAAAGAAGTGTCTCTTTTTTTTGCTGAAAAAGAGACAATCTTGTCAAAAAAAGAGATAAACCTCTCCAAAACAATCAAAGGTTCATGCTTTTTTCTGCTGACTGACATTTTACAAATACTACTCAGCATTTTTTTCTGTAAGCTTCAAAGATGTGGAGAAAAGACAAATACAGCGTATACAAAATATGCATCGAGCTAAACTTTTTTTCTTATTTATTGTTTTGTTGTACAGATCTTTTCAATACATTGCTGTTTTTTAATTGAAACGAGGACTGTAATATTTACTATCCAGAGGCTTACTCTCATTTCCTAGTCCCCCTGTGATCTTTTCAATCCATGGGAGGAAACTGGAAATCTTAGTATAGGAATGAGGATATTCAGGATCAGTGCAGTCAGCACTGGTAAATGCACTGATACCCAGAGGCTTGTTTTTGCACATCAGAGGTCCTCCTGAATCACCCTGGAGGAACAAACAGAAAATCAGTCTTACAATAGTAGTGTACAGTTGAAACCTCAAGTTTACACACGCTCTATAAAAAGACACATATGCTTTTTTCACACTGTCTGACATGAAATCAGACTAAACTTTCCTGTTTTAGGTCAGTTATTATTACCAAAATAATTTCATTTGACTTTCTCATGAAGTTACACAAAGAAGCAATGTGTTTCAGGGGTGCCTTCAAATATATCCTTAGATGTGTCTCTAATTAAGTCAAATGCTGTCAATAAACAGAAACTTCCAAAGACATGACTCCATCATCATTTCCCAAATTGTTTAAATTTATAGTAATCTTACTGTGTATACATTTCTGATTTTGAAGAATGTAATGAAAAATTGCCTTAAAAATTCTTCTCTCATTATTCTGGCATTAAGGAATTAGAAAACATTTGGGTAATCCTAATTGACCTAAAACAGGAAAGATTTTGTCTTTTTTATATCAGACAGTGGGAAAAAAAAAAAAAAAGAAAAAAAAAAGTGTATGTGTATTTTTATATAGAGTATGTAAATTTCTGTCTTCAACTGTATATGCAACAATATTATATAGTATTGGGGGAAAAATGAAACTATATACAATTACTTGGCACATGCTTCCTCCTTTCTTGTCGAATGTGGTGCAGATCATGTGTTCTGTTTTGAAGTACTCTTTCCAAATGCGTTGGCATTCAGAGTTGAGCTGAGTCTTCTCCTGTGCCTCTCGAAGTACATCAGAAGCAGCGCTGTTTTTGGTGGGCTGTATCTTGCCCCAACCAGCCACAGTACATTCAGTGCGGGCTTTGACAGCTTCATCTTTTTTTGGTAGACCAATAGTTTGAACAAACTCATTTAGTTTGGCTTTTTTTTTTAGCTGCAAGAAAGGAAAGAGTTTACAAGGTGTGAGACTGTCACACCTTTCACCCACAGAGATGTGTCAATGCTGCAAATGTTGCTCATACAATAAATAAAGTCCTCACCTTCAGAAGCATTATATCAAAGTCATATTTTCCATTATATTTTGGATGAGGAACATATTTTTTCACTTTAATCTTCTGCTGACTTTTTTCCTTTTTAGTTATATTATGTGCTCCCAGAACGATCTCTGTCTTATCACTAATAACAAAACAAAGAAAAAAAACACATCAACTTGTCTCCATTTAGACATATTTTACAAGGCCTCTTCTTGAATAAAGTTGAAAGGTTTAAATACTACACATTTTTTTGCCATTCACTCAATTTAAACCTTCCAAAATGTACAGCAACTTGCCGTTTACAGTGTGCTGCAGTTAACACAAAGTCATCTCGGATCAGAAATCCTCCACAAAAATGACCTTTCTTAGTCTGGAGTGAGGCCATGTATTTTCTTGAGTGAGGTTTTGAAATTTTTCCTCCAACTATCCCACTGTCACTTCCCCCTAAAATAATAAATAACATTATGTCTTAATAATACAGCCTAAATGAGTGTATTATAATGACTTAATATTTTTTTAATCTTACCAGAGAGTGGGATCAGGCACAGGGCAATGGTAATGCAGTAAGTATTCATTGTTGCAGCTGAAAAAAAAACAAACCCAAAAAAACAACTGTTCTCACTGCCACAAGCTTCTAACAAGAGACCACCACCTACAAGAGGAAGTGATGCAATAAAAAAAATCTGATCAGTGAATTATTTTTTCTTTTACAGTGGTTGTTTAATTGTGTTTTGATTGTGTTGAAGTGCATATGATAGGTTAGACTACTAATTTCACGGACGTATGGTTGACCTAAGAAATTTTATTTATTTAATTATTTTTAATTTTACTCCCTAGTTGGAAATGGGAAGCAGATATGACAATCGCAGATGTCATTTCAAAACTGTTAACTAGCAATCTTCACGTTAACAAAGGCCAAAACTTTTACATTGCACAAAAGTTCTGATTAGACTAATAAATTAAATGACAAACCTTTAATTTGTTAAATCAATGTAAATACAGTTTAATTCTGTTTTTCACTGTATTGAGTTCTGGGTTTTGTCTAGTCCTAAATCATTTTGTTGAACCTGGAATGCAGAGTTGTGCTGAGTTGAAATTTTTCATTTGAAGGAAAAAAGTGATTGTAAATCTGCTCTGTTCATGGCTTCCTGTTTGCACTTCAGGACAGTTACCACTAGAGGTGAACTATCAACACGTGAAGAATTTTGTCTCTTTTTTGCACTGTGTTGTTGGACACTAATGTAACTACATCCAACCAAGTGTTTTGTAATAAACATCCCCATAATAATCCACAGGGTCTTGTCGAATGACTGGTTAAAGATCCACTCTGACAAGTCCTAACTGGCAGTAGACTGAATTAAAAACACAGTGCAGCCTGTGGTTTGTCCAAAACACTCGTAGGTTTCAAATACTTCTCAAAAAAATTTTCTGAAACCTTCAAAGATGTGGAGAAAAGAAATATGCTTTGAGACTAACTTTTTTTTCTCCTCTTTATTGTTTTGTTGTAAAGTTGAACTTATTAATTATACAACAGATCTTTTCAATACATTGTTAGTTTTTAATTGAAACGAGGACTGTAATATTTACTATCCAAAGGCTTGCTTTCATTTCCTAGTCCCCCTGTGATCTTTTCAATCCATGGGAGGAAACTGGAAATCTTAGTGTACGAATGAGGATATTTAGGATCAGTGCAGCCATTGCCACTGGTAAATGCACTGATACCCAGTGGCTTGTTTTTGCAGATCAGAGGTCCTCCTGAATCACCCTGTAGGAACAAACACAAAATCAATATTACAATAGTAGTATAAATAGAACAATAATATAAATAATACTGAAAAATATAAAAACTATATATGATTACCTGACACATGCTTCCTCCATTCTTGTTGAATTTAGTGCAGATCATGTGTTCTGTTTTGAAGTACTCTTTCCAAATGTGTTTGCATTCAAAGTTGAACTGAATCTTCTCCTGTGCTTCTCGAAGTACTTCAGAAGCAGCGCTGTTTTTGGTGGGTTCCATTCTGCCCCAGCCAGCCACAGTACAGTCTCTGTGGGCTCGAACAGTTTTGTCTTTTTTTGGTAGACCAATAGTTTGAACAAAGTCATTTAGTTTGGCTTTTTGTTTTAGCTGCAAGAAAGGAAAGAGTTTGCAAGGTGTGAGATTGTCACACCTTTCACCCACAGAGATGTGTCAATGCTGCAAATGTTGCACATACAATAAAGTCCTCACCTTCAGAAGCATTATATCAAAGTCATATTTTCTGTTATATTTTGGATGAGGGAAATATTTTTCCACCTGAATCTTCTGCTGACTTTTTTCCGGTTTAGTTATATTATGTGCTCCCAGAACAATCACTGTCTTATCACTAAAAAAACACAAAACACATCAACATTTAGACATAAACTTCAAGGCCTCTTCTTGAATGAAGTTTAAAGGTTAAAATACTACACATTTATTAGAAGTTCGCTCAATCCGCCTTACAAAAATGTACAGCAACTTGCCGTTTACAGTGTGCTGCAGTTAACACAAAGTCATCTCGGATCAGAAATCCTCCACAAAAATGACTTCCGTCTGTCTGGAGTGAGGCCATGTATTTTCTTGAGTGAGGTTTTGCAATTTTTCCTCCAACTATCCCACTGTCACTTCCCCCTAAAATGACAAATAACATTATGTCTTACTAATACAGCCTAAATGAGTGTATTATAATGTCTTAATATTAGTTTAATCTTACCAGAGAGTGGCATCAGACATATTACAATGGCAATCCAGTAAGTATTCATTGCTGCAGTTGTCAAAAAAAAAACAACAAAAAAACAACTGCTTTCACTGCTATGAGCTTTTAACAAAAGACCACCACCTACGAGAGGAAGTGCTGTGGGCAGGTGTGGTTTTTTGTTTTTTTTTTCCTGTGCAACAGATTCCCCATGTGTATATTATTTAATTGATTAAACTTATCTTATCTTAGATTGTATGCACTTATATGCATCAAAATAAATTTGATCAGTGACTTAGTTTTGGTTTGGTGATTGCTCTTTTATCATGTTTTGACTGTGTTAAAGTGCATATGACAGACTACTAATTTCACAATAACATAGTAAATAAATTCAAGATTTGACAAGAAATCTTGCCTAGTTATTTGTATTTATTTATTTATTTATTTATTTTTAAATAATTGTACACTCTAGACATTTAAAAGGCCTAGGTGCAATAAAAATGCCCTTTAAAAAACGAATTGTCCATGGAGACCTCCACTATGGGCAGTTCCAAATCTAGTTCCCCAGGGTGTCAACTACACTCTGCTGCTGCTCGGCTCTGCTCCTAGACCTTACCCACTCACACTTGCATACCTGTATTTCTAATGGTCTAATTGTACAATTACACATGTACAGGCACACACTCCAAGTTGAATGTTCTAGTCTCTGGAACACTACACACACAAAGTCCATATATCTGCAAAGCCGTACCCCCATATTAGATCTCTAGGTTATTTTTCTGTCCTGCTTTCTGGAGGCTGTCAGCTGTCCACTTGTAGGCATAGGTCACTTGCTCTTTGTGCTCCATTCCCCATCGGGTGATATGGGTGGTAAAAAAGTCAAATGACACCCAAAATTTGGCAGAGTTCTTGTATTAACCTAGACTCAAAGTTGGTGTGAGAGTGCAGCACTTCAGGACAGCCAAATGGTTGGATGGAGTAAAGAAGTCCACAAGGCATGAGCTGCAGTCTGTGCTGTTTGGTCTAGGGTAGGGACAGCTCATGCAAATTTTGTGAATTAAGTGGTCATAACCAGTATATTTTGATATCTGTTGATAGGGAGGCTTAAAGTTAGGAAATCAACAGCTAAATTATGCATAGCAGCTCTTGCACTGAGTAGCACTAAAGGGGCTTTACCTTGTAGTCCAGGCTTGTGCAAAATGCAGTGTAGTCAGGCTAATAGGCAGACATTGTTCTTGTCCTCCATTTGTGGCCAACAGAAGTTCCTCCTCAGGAGGGCCAGCAACTTCTCCAGCCCTGGTTGCCCCATCTGCTTGTGATACACTGTCCACAGTGGTTGCAACAATTTGAAAGACCATTTCCAGTGTTTGAGAGTCATACAACTCCATTGCTTAGCTCCAGCTTCTTCCAGTGTCTTAACAAAATCTTGGTGGGCCAAGCCAACAACCTCTTTACGGGTTGGTAGCATGCATTGTTCAAGGTGTTTTTTTTTTGTTTTTTTTATTACCTTACACAACTCAGGAACCTCAGTCTGTAGACTCCTCCAGCATTCAAGGTCTCACCCCTAACCACATTAGTATTATCCTTCTATGGGCAGTGTCTGATAGAGTAGTCAAAATGGGCTGGGCAAAGTGGGCAACCCACCGCTATTCAACAGCCCCTAACTTAGCAGTTTCTAGAAGCATCAGTGAATGTAAAGTTTTGATGGTATTGCAATAACTTATTCAACCCCATCTTGTTCATGAGCAAGTACAGCCCCAAGCCTAGAGGTACTGGCAACTGAATAATGGACAAATCGCGGCGCATAATCATGCATATGAAAGAATAGGAGCATTTAACAGTGTCGCCCTCTACTGCGGCCAATGCCAATTAAAAGTCTGTTTAGGGCTTGGCAATCTTTGAGAAGTCCTTACCAAACTGCTTATAATACCCCAAATACCACAAACGCCAAGAATGAGTTGACTTGCCTTACAATGGTAGTCGGTTGCTGGTCTGAAACACCTGCAACTTTATCTGGGTTGGGTGGAACTCCCTGGCTACTGACCACAAGGACATCACTTGCCTCTGGAAAAGCTGGGACTTCTGTGCTTAAGTCCATAATGGCTCAGGGACTAGAAGGCTGTCTCTAGATGTTGGAAATTGAGATGTTATGCAAACCTTCCACTCTAGGACCCACTTCGAGCATGGGCAGCTCCTTACTTTACCATTATGCACACTGACAAAGTTGATGGCTGTTGCCAGTCTTTGCAACTTGCTAGGTGTAAGAGCATAATAACCCTATCCGGAATCCGCCCCTTCCCCGCAGTCACTAGAGCTCTTACCACTTCAAAACTCCCCTCTCCCCCTAGGGACTCTAACAGCGCATTCTAGACTGGTTTTGAGAGGGCCGTGGGATTTTAGCCCAGTCACTTCACTTTGCGTGGGCATGGTTATGAAGGAGTGGTTGGCTAATCTAGCTATAGGTTGCCACATGCCCGCGGTAGAGATGGCATGGATACATTGACAGTCAATGAAAACAGTGTCCCATTCCTTACCAGGTCTTGGTATTGGATGTTTTAAGAACTCTTTGTACTGGCTAACAATTTTTTCCCAACTATCAGCAGTAACCCTCATCCCAAGGATGTATATTCATCTATGTCAACTACAATCTTGTGTCCAGGTAGACTCCGTGAACTACAAAGTCTATCACCATGTAACCCACTCACTGGATATTTAACTCATTTGTAGCCTTTAATGATAACCACGGGATTTCTTCACTATTGCTAGTTGCTTGCTTCTAAGAAGCGCCTTGCACACACTCTCACCAAACAAAGTTCCAGTTGTGTCTACCAAACACTGCACATTTATCCCATCTACTCCCTGGTCTACCAGGGGACAGTTGTCAGTTAGCTTAACTCTAGGACAATTACAAACTGGGTCACTTAGAAGGGGTTTGGCACAAAAGAAACCTGACAAGATGGTTTGAGGGGCACCTATGACTGATATGTTTTATCACATCAATTGCATATGTGACAGCCTTGAGGTTTTGTGGTCTAGGTCTCGAGATTCTATCGGAGTGTTGAGGGGATATTGTCTCCATACAAATCAGACAGTGCATCAAAAATCTTCTTTGGGATGTTTCTATAATGCCAAAATGTCACTTTTTCTCTATAATAGTCTCACGTTTTGAGACTCTCTTTTTTGTCAAAAAGTGAGCACTGTCTCTATTTGGTACAGCTATTCTCCAAACTTAATATCTAATGTAACCCAGCAAAGTTTAATAGAGGCTCAACCCAAAAGGACATTCGCGCAAGCACTTCTGTCACAGGGGGAATACCCTGTACTCTTTAATATAGCCTAATCCAATAGCGAGTGTGCTATTAATAAACCTGCAATGCTTAAAAGAAATACAATGCATTATTGATGTAATATAAAATTAAAAAGAAGCCCTAGCCTCAAAAATATATATATATAAATAAATAAATAAAAAATAGTGTATGTTTATTACATTTGTTTTGAGCACAGGCCCAACCCACAATCTACAGACAATGGCAAAGCGGCCACTCACACTCGCACTCCTGTATTACTCATGGAACACACAGACGCGCACCCACTTTTAGAAAACATCTGAAGCACACACACACATAGTTATGATTAGGCAAATACAAATAAATGACAAACCTTAATTTGTTAAATAAAGGTGAATGTAGTTTAATTTGGGTAAGTGTTGACTGTGGGTTTTGTCTAATTCTAAATCATTTTCTTGAACTTGGAATGGGGAGTTGTGCTGAGTTATAAATGTTTGTTGTAAATTTGAAGGCTAAAAAGTGAAGTTGTAAATCTGTCCAGTTTATTTCTTTCTGTTTGCACTTTAGTTCAGTTACCACTAGATGGTGCACTATCAACATGCACAGAGGTTTGTCTCTTTTTGACCCTGCTGTTTGTGGACACTAATGCAACTACATCCAACCAAGTGTTTTGTAATAAACATGCCACTAATATAATCTACAGGGTTTTGTCAAAAGTCCTAACCGGCAGTAGACAACACTTAGTCTATTCCAACGGCTCTTTTTTTTTTTTTTTTTTTTTTTTTTTTTTGCTGTTGACAGCTTTAGCAATTTGCTGTGACATTTGCACACACAAAACAGATTTTTTTTTTGTGCATTATTTCTTGTAGATCAATATGTAGATGCATTCTTCTCGGACAAAACCAAGCGATGTGATACAAAGGGTAAACAAACTAAGGTCGACAATTCATCGTCTTGCATGCTTCTTTCTTTCGTTCTTTCTTTCAGAACAAATTGAACTAACCAGGTCACTAATATACATGCAAGTCTACATTACATTACATTTTAAACATTTAATTATTATTATTATTATTTTTATTAAACCAATTATGTAAACTTATATACCTAATTGACTATTTTAGTCAGTATTTTTTTTTTTTTTTTTTTTTTTTTTTTTTTTTATTTTAGCAAAAATAAATCAAAAAAGCATGTACAAAATTACAAAATGTAGGTTTTATTGATCAATATAAACCAACATTTTAATAAAAAAAAATTCACCAGTGCTTTTGAGATTGAGAAACACTTAGAAAATATAATCATATTTGCGCAAAATGTATAAAATTTTAAAAGACTAGGCTTGCTTCTTTTTTACTGTTCTTCTGCAACACTTCCTGGTGCAGAATAAGCAGCATTTAACTGTCAGCCACACAACAATGATCACAATGAGGGCTAAAAAGGCTATGACGTCCAGGCAGAAGTACTGGATCCAGTTGAGGTCATGTGCTGCCACCCGGAGGTGAGCGGCTCCATTATGCCTCATCACAAACTCAGTCCAAAACACGGCCAGGTCCAACGGCGGGACGGGACGGTCGTTATGCAGGTCTGATAACATTTTTATGTTGTCATGGTAACTGCAGATAAACCAAACCAATAGTTAGCATTTATAATTTATTTTTTGACCATTGAAATTTGCTTAAATGACATGCAAACTGCAAACTCTGGGAGTAATCAGAGGGACCATACACCGTTTATATGGCAACCTGCCAGGCATCAGAAAAAGTCCATTCTTGTCTTAAGCAGGGTCAAGTGAAAACAAACTAGCTAAAAAAAAATCTGATTTACTTATTTATTGTCCTTGGAAGATTCTGATCCATGCACTAAGGTCCAGATTGGGGTCCAGGACCCCCAAAAATAACCTGGTTATATCAGTGAAACATTGCAAACTTGCTGTTAGTGAAGTCTAATGCTCCCGGTAGTAGCAAAATCACATGATTACTGTCTATTTCTATAATTGCTTTTACCGCTTTAAAAAACAACAAAATGTGGTTGTATTGTTGGCAGTGCAGGTCCACAGTTGCAGATAAAAAAAAAAACATACATGCTGTACAAAACATTCCTCTGAACAAATGAGACCAATTCACCAAAAATACATGTCCTTCAGTGTATCTGAGATTACTAGATTTTGTTATTTTGAACAACAGGAAATAAATTATATCTGTGACTAGGGATGTCAAGATTATTTTGAACGATAATCATGATTATACAGATCACAAGGTAACAATCAAAAACTAGTAGTGACATTTTAGAAGCAAATGTGCAAACTTGTTTATGTCATATAAGCTTTATGATTCATAAAATCTGATTTAATAAAGTACATAGATGAATGGTGATCTATGAAGGATTTCAATGTTGTTTGGTCATGGTGTCAATAATTGGAACTTATTTTAATTTTGTGATGTTTTTTGCCCTAACATTAAATTTGACATTTGTAATCTTGTTTTATGTGACTTACCTCTTATCATGGATCAGTTTTCTCAGTGCAGTGACTATGGCATCAGTGGACAGGTCATATATGAGGAGTTGTTCTGCCACCCCTTTGGACACCATGCGAAGCACGTTGTCTCGCTGGTCTCCGAACAGGGGGAACATGAGCATGGGCACTCCGTTACAGATGCCCTCGTACATGCCGTGGGTGCCACCGTGGGTCATGAACACTCGGGCTTTGGGGTGAGCTGAAGGGACATGGGACAGTGTTTGGATAGAATTAGGATAGAGAGTGGTGTATGGTTCCAAGTGGTTGAATTTAAAAAAATATAAACAGCGAAATACTGTTTACAAGTCTCCAAAGTCTGGGTTCTATAATAAATGTAAATAAATAGAATGTGTGTTAATTAAAATACAATGTGTAAATAGGATCTCCCCTGATTGGAATATTTGCAACACATCCAATATTTAATCCACCATGCACTATCTACAGTACAAGAAACAAAAGTGTGGTATTGTGGTGTTTCTTAAGTAAACTACCAACTTACAGAGTTTAGGTGGTACAAAAGTCTAGATCTTTTCTGGTTATTGGGGCTGGCAATAGTGAATCTTTTTGTAAATCTTTAAATTGTGCCTGTGTCTGTGTGAATTCTTTAAAGGTCCAATATTAGTCTGTCTACAGTTCCAAAGCTCAAAATGCTCTGTCCACTTTGTGATGTCATGTAGTGGTAGTTTTCAAGTTAACAGCTCCCTTTTACCTTTTGTTCAGTAGAGATAGGCAATTCCAAGGTTGAAATTATCCAAATGATTCTAGGGAAGGTGTATGGAGTTTACAAACACAGTGGGCCACTTCCTGTATTGCCACATGTTTTCTGTTTGAGAGAACTAAGCCTAAATATGCAAGATGTGTGAGTTAAACATCTGTGCATGAAATAAAACACAACTCGAGGTATGTTTCTGATGCGGAAACAACATTATAGCATGGATCAGAAAATAGCGCATTATGAGCCCTTTAATTTTTTTTTTTTTTTTTTTTCAAGACACACCTCGTAATGCCTCAAGGTAAACTAGTGTTCCCTGGCATTGGATGAAAATCAAAGACATTGCATCAAATTTTAAGAATCATTTGTGATACTTACATGAATTACACAAAGCTGGAAATTACTTGAGCTTGAGTAGGTATATTTGGCAATATATTTAATTTGAGAGGGGGACAAAATCAAAATTCAGTTGAACCCAATCTTGAATTCTGGGACTACACCAACTACGACACTCCCCCCAAGCTAAAACAATATGCAAAATGTTATGCAGGAAGATCATTTTAAAGTGTTTCCTTTCCCAGCATTAATTTGATTTAATGTAATAGTAACTTACCCAACAAGTCATTTTGCGGCAACCATTTCGATGCCTTTACATTCTTGGGGGCATCTGCAGGTATTTCTCCTTCAAATCTCCATAAAACCTAAAACATAAAAGATGATATCATGCACTATTAATAAAAAGTACAATTTACAGTTTATGAAATTAGTTGTATATACTATATTATGAATTGCTTTTGTATGCTCTGCAACTGGAATTCGAGTAATTATAAGTTGTTATTTTTGCAGAGTAGTTGCATGTTATCAACAGGCTTACAGCCACTTGGGCAAAGTCCATTTACTCCAGTTAATCAAAGCTTTATTTTGACTTCAAACTATTTAGTTCTTGATAGACTAACAATTTAAAAGATTTGCTTGACATTTTACCACTTAGACTGGGTGATATGGCAATAATAATGATGATGATGATAATAATAATAATAATACTCATCAACATCATCGTCAGCACATTTTTATTTCGTGAACCTACTTGAAGACAGACTGATCAATGATGCTTAGGATAAAAAAAGATCCACGCTATTCACTGACAATTTGAAACAAGTAGACCTTGATTCCATTAATAATTGAGTAATTGCACAACTCCACTACTTACTCTCTGGGGTAGTTGTCTGAAGGCATCAAAGAATAGTTTTGCAATTTCCTTGGGCATGTTGGACACCATTGATCCCATGGTAAACACAATGAAGCCATCCTCTCCAGATCCCTCTACAAACTCCTCCAAATCCTACAGGAAAAGCCCACAGTTAGCTAGCGTTGACTTTATTTAACCTCAATGCAGAGGCCATGTGCTGGTGAGGAATGTGGTGCAAGTAACAACAGACAGGACACACCTGGAATTCCTTATGTAAACAAGTAAACAACAAAACAGACGGCCAGCTGAAAGTGCTAGTGCTGTGATACATGGGTTGCAATAGCCTACCATTTATGGATAAGTAGCAGTATAACTTGCACTTTAAAATTCTATGAACACAATAGCAGGAAGTGGCTTTGTGATGTAATTGTGCAGGCCTCATTTCACCCCTCTACTTCCTAAAATCATTTTATAAAACTATTTATATTTTTCTTGGACCGAAGTAAGGGAAGTTCATTCTTCAGTAATGTCTATGATGTCAGATCTGACAAAACCAGTGTTAACTACTGCTCCTTCTGCACGTATGCGGTCTTTACCATAGTGACATGACAACGGGCAAGAATAACTAATTACTGTGCATGTAGCGACTTGAATTTTGGTTGAAAAAGAAGAAAAACATTTCTTTAACCAGAAATTCAAGGTTAGGGCTGTTGTCTAGCTCCAGGTCACACGCTGAAACAAACCTAATGCGATGTAAGCAGCTTTTTATATGATTTATCTGCATTCACTGGTAAAGCGGTGGCGATTTCCATGTCTGGGTGCTATTGCTGATATTAGTACTCAATAGGGTCATGTTCCTGGGATTAGCGCAATGCAAGTTAACATAAACAAAAGAGATTAAAAGCTTGAGTATAGGGGGCTAGGGCAAGGGTTGTGTGCGTGAAAAGAGTGGGTCACCAAAAATACTTCCTGGTTTGGTTCTGGTTTGGTCCCAGTTTGTATCCTAATGTTAAGCTGTTCTTGTTCTAAACTGGGTTCAGTCCAGGTCAGTCCCAGTCTTGATATGGTAATTTTGCCAGTGAGAACTTTGCCAAATTCATGCAAGAACTGAAACACGATGCTAAAAGAAGTACAAATGTTTCCTTGTAAAATAAGGTCTATAAAAACAAACATAACTCTTTAAGATAACTTGATAACATGTGATAACTACGCCTTAATTAGCCTTAATAAAGTGTGAGTTTTGCTGTATTGTTCTGGTTATATATTCAAGTATTTAGACCGTGAAAGAAACTTGAAGTCAGCTCTTGAGATAAGCTGTGCCTGTGAATGTAAAGAGAACAATAGGTTGTCCATGGCAACAGAGCCACAAATTAAGTTGCAACAAACATTAATGTTGTTTATGACCAGCCCAAGTGTGGCATGAGCCAGCATCAACTTATGACAATTGAATATGCAAATCTTACAAAAGCAAATGCTAAATGGAAAATATGAGCTGTGTGAACTTAAATTGTCAGTTATTATTTTGAACATGGTCAGAGGTTATTCCCTCCCCCTACCTCACCCCTAAAGCTTGTTGTTTTTGCCCTGAGCTAATCCAGATGGGTAAGTTTACAAAAGCCAAGTATAATAGCAGTAGTTGACGTAGTAGTAGTTGCAGTAGTAGAAACTTAGTTGTAGCAGTAGCAGTAGCAGTAGCAGTAGCAGTAGTAGAAGCAGCAGTACTAGTAGTAGAACTAGTAGCAGTAACAGTAGTAGTAGTAGCAGTAGTAGCCGTGCTAGCAGTTGTTGTTGTAGTAGTAGTAGTAAGTAGTAGTATAATAGCAGACTAGTAGACTAGCCATCAGACAGCACACCCACAGTCACATTACCCTCCTTGATTAGGTCCAGATGTGTTCAGTATACATTACCACACATTCCTCAGACACTTACCGCAGGCAGGGGAGCTTTCTTTGCACAATTGATCCCTCCAATAAACACCATATTGGGCATGATAGGTCTTGGCCATTCAAAGGTGAAGTCATATCTGAGCAGCCATATTGCCCCTTCACCTAGCAGCCTTTGATAAGTCATGTCCTTGTCAATATATCTACTGACCAGATCATCAAAACTAGCATACATAACAGTGCATAAGTATGTCTCAAAGCCGTAAAGCAGTGTATTTTTCACTCTTTGGAGGAAATTCATTTTATCTGTGTTGTCTGAGTAGAAAATCGGGATAAAGGATGGAAATTCATTGGTTATCTGTGTGTCCAACTGACAGGGAGTCCACGAACATCAGGGATGGAAATAAAGGTGAAAGCAATGATCCGCAAGGGAGGGGCAAATTCCTCTCTTAGCTGATTCATGAGCGCTTGGTTCTGCAATAAACTCTCACATCCTCTGGCTTGCATTGTTGTAAAATTCACCAAGCGGTTTACGTTATCCGCCAAATCCATAAACTGTGGAGGCTTAAAAGTACACAGCATGGCCATCCAGTTCTTCTTTGGTGAAAGCAATGTATCCGACAGTGGTGAAACTCTGGGAGCTCTTGATCAATAAACTGTTTTTGGGACTAGAACTACTACTTTGTGTCCTCTAGCAACAAGTTCTTTCACCAAAATCTTCATGCTCAACCAATGGCTCCCATCCACAGGGGCAACCAGAATTTTGCCTCCCTCCGAGAGCCCCATGCAGAGGCAGAGCAGCAGTCCCAGGGCAGAAAACAACCCCATTGCCTTGTGTGTGTCCCGCTCTCTCATAAACTGTGCACTCTGCTCTGTGCCTGTGGCTGTTCATGTTGCATCCAAACTGGGCTGGTGTAAGGCACTTTGTACGGGCTGTTATGTAACTATGGGAAGAGCATGGAGTGGCATGCAGTAGTAGCTGTAGTAAAGAATACTACTTTGTGTTGTGTAGTGGCATATGGTGTTATTAATGCAAAATAGAAAATGCTCAAAAAAGGCTCCCAGTAGTAGGGGTAACCAGAATAGTAGTAGTAGTAGAGTAGTAGTAGTAGTAGTAGTAGTAGTAGTAGTAGTAGTTGTTGTTGTGGACACATGTGAATGAATATTAATTCCTGTATGAGACAAACACTTCAATACTTCAATACTCCAATATTCCACTTTGTACATAGATGCAAATAGTGTGTGATTCGGAGGATTTTGTGTTGCTGATCTATTTATTTAGAGCATGGAGTGGCAACACTGTTGACACTTTATTCTTATTTGATAAACTTTATTCTTATTGCACAAATTTTTATTCTTATTTAAATGATTTTATTCTTATTCTTATACTTCTATCCTGCGGTTGTGGCATAGTAGTAACTAAGAGTAGTATTCCCTTCGAGGATCAATAAAAGTGATTCTGATTCTGATTCTGAGACTTTAAAATACATACAAGTATTGCAGAATAAAGTTGCTGTAGTTGTATGTGGTGGATATTAATGTACGAGCATGTAAAATAGAAAGTGCAGGAAAAAAAGAAATAGTAGTAATACTAGCTGTAGCAGTAGTAACAGCAGCAGCAGCAGTAGTCGTAGTAGTAGTAGTAGTAGTATCAGTATCAGAATCACTTTTATTGATACCCGAGGGGAAATTTTCTTCGTTTACAGATGCCACAGACCACAAAATAGAAAATTAAGAAATAAGTAGCGTCATAATTAAGCGTCATTCACAGTGTTAAAAACAATAAAAATAAAATAGAGTCTATAAATAATTGAAATAGAGTCTATAAATAAATGTACATCACAACACATTTGCATCAGTGTACAGATTCAGACAGTAAATGAGATATTGCAGTACTTGTATGTGATCAGTTACAGCACATAATTCAACAGTTTGATGGCGACAGGCATCAAACTGAAAGATTTCCTGTGTCTCTCAGTGGAGCAGCGTGGCTCTTCTGATTGGCCAGCACCTTGTGGAGGGGGGAGGGGATTTTGTAGTAGTAGTTCAAGCAAGTTTGACTATTGATATGTTAGTTTACAACACATCATGTACGTTGTAACTGCAGTAAAAAGAAATAGTAGGAGTGGTAGTTTTCTTTCTAGTACATGCAATGAAGTAGCAATAGTACGAGCAGTAGGAGTAGGAGAATACTAATAGATGAGAAATTATATAATAACTTTTTTTTTACTATGAGATCACTTTGAAGCAGCAGTGGCACTTTTATTTGAGCACTTGCATTCCCTCTGATCCACATTAATTATTGCTTTTTATGGCTTTACAACTGTAATTGTGTTCAAGTAATTTTGTCCCAACATGTGGTCAGACAGATAATACTGTTCTAATTGCAACCTCTCAAATTACAGCTATTAAGTACTTGTGCAGAGGAGACTGGGTCAAAGTGAGCTGGGATAAGTAAACACTGGTGAGGTTGAACAAATCACTATCTAGTTCATGTGACTTTTACAGTGAAAAGTTCTCAAAGTATACACCTTATTTTTACATATTGGTTTTAACACACAAATATTTGCATCAGATCGAAATTTTTGAGGGAAAAAATTGTAAATGTATCAGTACAACTTTCAATATGCTGCATTCTGATTGTACTCAAGTTGTACGTGCCAAATCATTTAACAATACACGAATGAGTATTGTGTAATGAATAGCTGAAAAAAGGTTGAAATCTCAGAGCCTTGTGATTTTAATGAAATCACTACTTCAGTTTAGAGATTATTTGCATTCAAAGTAGATCTTTTACTTGTAAATGTTCCACTCTTAAAATAACATTATAGGCAAAACAAGGCAAGTTCATTTGTATAGCACAATTCACACACAAAGTAACTCAAAGTGCTTTACAGAATGAGAATAAATAATAAGTAACAATAAATAATCATCATGACATTAACATTAAAAGAAAATAATACAGAATGAAAACCTTTCAGTGATATGCACAGCTAAACAGAACTGTTTGGTTTGGATTTAAAGGTCCAACATTGCGCAAAATTGATTCTTGTGAACCTTAAGTTATGTTAACGTGTTATTTCCTCAGAAAGAAAAAAAAACAAAAAAAAAAACATGAGTAATCCTTTACTATTTGTCTCTCTGCACTTCCAAAGCTCAAAATGCTGTCATGACAGCAGTTTCATGTTAATAGTTACCTTTTACCTTTATTTCAGTAGAGATTGACAATTCTAGGGATGAAATTACACAACTGATTTTAGTGAAGGTGTATGGAGTTTACAAACTCACTCATACACACATGACAGCACAAGGTGGAACAGAACATTTTCTGTTTGAGAGAAGAACTCGGCCTAAATATGCAGGGTATGTGAGTGAATGAAACAAAACACAATTACAGGTATGTTTTTGACGAGGTAACAGAATTATAATATAGATCAGAAAATAGTGTGATATAGGCCCTTTAAACATTATCAAAGTAGAGGCCTGTCTCACATCTACGTGGATTACAACGCAAACACTCCAAATTCGTTTTGTTATTTTAAAGGTGAATAATATCATCTTTAAAATAATAAAAAAAAATTTATTATACAAAAGTATAATATATAAAATGGTAGTCTGCATTTGCCTCATTACATTTGCTCACAGGCTTGTACTATATTATGAAGTTAGTGTATGTGATTAGTCTAATTACATTATTACTGAACTACGTCCATACAGTTATTCACATTACCATTTTATCCATCAAATATCTGTTTTGGTACCACTTTATCAATTAGTTTTTATAAAGAATGAACAAAGACTCCATTCTTAATGAACAAATAGTTTATTACAAACTATTCAGTTCAGGTTTAGTAACTATAAGGATTATGGTTAGGATTTGTAAGGTATTAATTATTATTATTATTAAGGGCCCATATTACACTATTCTCTGATCTATGTTTTAACCTCCTAAGGCCCGAGCTCTTGCATGACATGCTTTATTAATTTCTCTTTGTTATTTGGGCTGATTGGGACCTGATGAGTGTAAAAACAAAGAATTATCTTTTTATATTATGTAGTTTCTGAGAAAAATGATGTCCACATGAGGACATTTGTTCTACGTATTAATCACTTTGATGATCATGATTTGCTAAAACTATTTATTAAATGCCTGAACAGAAATATTTGTCCTGAGTGTAAAAACAAAATGAGACAACAGTTGTGCCTCTTGGAAAAATGTGTCTCATTTGAAGTGCTGCCAGCAAGTGCAGGAAGACGTATGCCTTTACAAAAAAATCAAAATAAAAAATATTCTGAACATTCTAAACTCTTAAACATATTCTAAATTGAACATGTTTGCACTGTTACTGTTTTTGTTTGCTGTTCTTCTTCTTATAAAAAATTTGTATTGTGGACGAGGCAACCCAAAATGTGTTGTCCACATACGTGGACGCCAGGACGTAGGAGGCTACTGTCATTTCTGCATCACAAACATAACCGGAGTTATGGTTGTGTTTTGTTTCATGCACACATGTTTAACACACAAATCCTGCATATTTAGACTAAGTTCCTCTCTCAGAGAAATTACACTCTATTCCACCTCGTGATGTTATGTTGTAATACAAGAAGTACTCTACTGTGTTTTTAAACTGCACATATCTTCACTGAAATAATTTGGAAAATATCAGCCCTGAAATTACTAATCTCTACTGAACTAAAGGTAAAAGGCAGCTGTTAACTTGAAAACTACCACTTTATGACATCACAAGATGAAATAGAGCATTTTCAGCTTTGGAGATGTAGACAGACTAATAATAAAGTGTTACTCAAACATGTGAATGAAACGAAACACAATTCTGGGTAACAACATTCTAACATGGCTTACAGTCTTTTTCGCGTAATATAAGATCTTTAAGTATGACATATTCGTGATCATTTGCTCATCATGTATTCTATAATGCTATTAAAAGTGCTGTCATTATAAAATGTCTTTTTTAGATCAATATGGTACTAGTAACAAACGGCAACTTCAAACACTCACACTGTCTGCCTACAACTTCTTCTTCACTTTATGTTGTAATGTGTAAGGAGTGGTTTATGAGCACATGTCCAAAGTCTGCCTGTTTACCTGCGCGGCGCTCCTCTTCCACCTTTGACATGCAAGTCTTTCTTGAGAGCTGCTTGCACCCATTCATTGAGAACAGGGTGGCGTGACTGCGTTCTCGTTTTTTCTCCCTCTTTCCTCTTCTCCTCTCTCACGCACATGTAAAACTCACTCTGTCACCACACTGTAGCGTGCAAAGGGAAGGTGTAATTGGAAACCAAAAGCCCTGCTGACTGGTTGGGGTCATAACATCAAACAAACAATGAAATGTGGGATTTTTTACTCTACAAGATATCAGGTTTCACGTCATAGACAAAATGCACACTAAGAGTAACCCGCATATAGAATCAGTTTGATTGTATTGCCTTAAAGAATTCATGGGGGACAGAAGATAGGTGGATTAGTTTATCTTGTGAATGTTCCAGCATTTCTACATTTGTATTTCTTCAGTTTTTACACAGATCATCATTGGTGGATGAAGTGCTCAATTTTGTTACTTTGTAACCTATTGGATTATCATCATCATGTGTAAAGTACAGATACCCGAGCAAAAAATATAAATAAAAAAAATTAAAAACTCAATTAAAAATAAAAGTATAGTATAAAAAGTAGAGTATAAAATCTAGTAAAAGTAAAAGTACCTTTTAAAAATGCACTTAACGAATAAAATTGAGCATATGGTCTTATAAGGTTTCAAATATATTGATTTTGATACAGATTTGAGCTGAATTTTGTCCAATAGAAACTGAATCAATTATTTTTCTAAGCTGTTTTTATCTGTATATTTTTGTTTTCAGTTTAGTTCAAAATGGAGAGGAGTGTAATGTGTGATACTTGTGTGTGATACTTGCTCTCAAATGTAGTGAAGTAAAGGTAAAAAGTATCCACTTTAAATTTTACTTAGGTACAGGTACCTATTTTTATTAAGTATTTTACTTTACTACTTTTACTTTGTTACATTCCATCACCATTTGTAATGTGCAAGGATACACCCATTGACATAATAGTAATGTAAATTGTGCACGAATGTAAGTTATGAGATTTTCTTTTTTAATAGAATGCAAGTGGAAATTAACCTATTGGATTATCATCATCATGTGTAAATATGTGAAATAAATAAATACATCTTCTAAATATTTCACACAAAGGAGTCAGTAAGAAACAGTAATCCTTCAGTTATCCTGGTATGATCCATAATAAAAGAAACAATTATTCCGTTAACTGGACAAAAACCTTTTGTATGGTTGTCACAATTATTTTTTCTTTTGCTAAACAATTAGATTATTAGAGACTAGCCATGCAAGCATCATGTACATCCTAACATAAGCAAAGCTATCTGTGGGTTTCAAAGTGATGAAAAATCTGCACCATTTGCCATAGCAATTAACTGTGCAAACAAAATATTGTATACTTTAAATAGTAAAAAGTACTCAAAATAGTGCCTGAAACCCATGAGTACTTGAAGTACTTCCTTGATGTCAAGAAATTAGAAAATATGGAGAAAGTAGAATTTCTCTTATTTGTGTGCAACGAAGTCCGACCTGGAGCTGGCAGTAATGTGCCCAGTCTTTCCTTGTATTTCACTGATAAGTAAATGAAGTTACGTTTATACTGATTTACAGTAAGATTTAGGAGCTTTGTTTCTTATTATCTGAAATAAGAGATACCTGAACTGTACTTTGTTGACAGGCCCTTTGTACATTGAGCAGACTGCAGTTACCACATTAACTAGGTGAAGGTGCTAGAGTAAAACATACAGTCAATGGTACGGTACAGTTTGGTCAGTTACAGCCTATGAATCATTTATTTGTGAAGAAATGATTTGTTTTAATCCAGCTTGTTTATACAGGACATTTAATGAATATTTTCCAAAATCCTACACATCGGTTTATCTGAAGAAAAAAAAAAAAAAAAAGAAAATAAATAAATAGTAAAACCAAATAAGAACCACAATAAATAATAATTAAAAACATTACAAATACAAAAAATAAGGCAATGTAATAAGATAAATAAAAGCTAAAGTAAAAATTATAAAACTAGAACAAAACGCCTATATTTGTATAGTTTAAAGGTCCTATATTACGCAAAATTTTCTTATGAGCTGTAAGCCATGTTATAATGTTGTTACTAGGGATAGGATGATATTAAAATGTAGACTCACTATTATTTTGACCAAAATAACAATATTATCACGATAATTATTAAACCAAGGTTTACAGTACGTTTTTTTTTAAAGTCACAAAAACATCAATTGCCACGCAATTTGCAGGTGTCTGTGCGATCACGTTTGTTTTTGTTGCAAGTGAAATTATCAATACATGAATAATAAATGTGTCAATTATATAACTCTTGATTATTAAAAAAAAACAAAAAACAAAACACACACACATGAACCAACCTGAGAAAGCCCCCAAAAAAGGACATGATCAAGGATATGCTGGCATCGCAGTCATCAGCCGCGCAAAATGCTATTTAGCTAGCGCTAACCAAACGATAGCAAAGTCAACACAAACACGCACCATTATTTATACAAATCCAAACTGATACAAACCGCAGTCAATAGTTTATTTCATATGGTATGTTATCTATGATGGATATTTTCGGCTCAGGCTTGTCAAACAATGCAGGATGGTTGTCTCGCAAATGCACATGTAAGTTGCTCATGTTTGCCCCCAGGGCCGCAACTTTTTTCAGCAGACTCTGTAGATTGGTGGCTCATTGCCTTGTTGGTCTTGTTGAATGCATATCCACTGCCTGCCCACTAGCCATGAGCTCAGGCACAGAAGCTAACAAGTTTCATTGCTATCATAGAGGGCCCCCTTGTGGGCAAACACCAGAACTAATGTCTAAAGATTGTACTGAAACTGGAAACATGAGGCAGTCTGGTGCTGTAAAGGCGATTATAATCGTGTGCGATGATCACGATTACCAGTATTAAAAATGCCATAAACGATTAATTGCGGACCTTTTCGAACGCGATTAGTGATACAGTATTATCCTGTATATCATCCCAGCTCTAGTTACCTCATCAAAAACATTCCTGGACTTCTGTTTTGTTTCATTTGCACGTTTGAGTAATACTGCATCATTAGGCTGTATTAGTCTACATCTCCAAAGCTCAAAATTCTAGCTATTCCATCTTGTGACATCATGAAGCAGTAGTTTTCAAGTTAACAGCTACCTTTCACCTTTTGTTCAGTAGAGCTTGGCAATTCCAGTGCTGAAATTATCCAAATGATTCTAGTGAAGGTGAAGGAAGTTTAAAAATGCATAGGAGCACTTCCTGCATTACCACATGACATCACAAGGTGGAATTATCTCTGCCTGAGTATGCAGGGTATGTGTGTTAAACATGTGTGAATGAAACAAAACACAACTCCGGGTATGTTTTTGATGAAGAAAAATTGTAATACAGATCAGAAAATAGTATAATATGGGCCCCCTCCCTGGTTAACCCTGGTTTAGTCTGTTCCATTCTGCCAGGGCACATCAGGTTAGGTCAGTGTTTGTTATCTACACAAAGGTGGCCTCTGAGGCTTGGACTCTGAGGCTTGGTCTCTGAGCCAGTGGAATATACCCAGGAATATATCAGGCTTCAGATAATTATATTTACTATATTTAATCTTTTTACTGCTCAAACAAATGATTGCATTATGGGCACAGTTTATTAAAAATGACCCTTCAATACGTTATAATTTCTTATCTCAAACTCTGAAGTTGATCTGGTGCCATGATAGATTAATATTTGACTCCTGTAATAAAAAGTAATGATAATAAGTGGTAGTGATAACATTAATTATTTTGTCATAAAATTAGGTGATTTCTTTTCATTTGACTGCCTTTCTATTATGTATTAATTTCTTAGCATAAACAGTACACACTTTTAATCGTTACAGTTTAACACAAAACATAGTCAGAATTCTTCCACCAAAGTCTGAACTCTGCCCCAAGTCAACATCATATGACCCAGTGTGATCATTGGCAATAGAAATGACGGAATCTCTATCTGTTAAAACAAAAATGAATTGCATATAGCCCTAATTATCTTCTCACTCAGCAAAGAGGTTGTGAGTGTGATTATTTGATTCTTGTGGATAGTGCTCATGGGCACATCAATCTGGATTAGAGGTTCTCTCGTCATCATCCTTTAAAAATGTGTCCTTTACCACCCATCCATCCATTTTCTTCTGCTTATCCGGGACCGGGTCGCAGGGGCAGCAATCTAAGCAAGGATTACAAAACTTCCCTCACCCCAGACACATCCTCCAACTCCTCCGGTGGGACCTCAAGGCGTTCCCAGGTCAGCCGAGAGACATAGTCCCTCCAATGTGTCCTGGGTCTTCCCTGGGAACTCCTCCCAGTGGGACACGCCCAGAACACCTCCCTAGGGAGGTGTCCAAGAGGTATCCTGAACAGATGCCCGAGCCACCTCAGCTGGCTCCTCTCAACATGGAGGCACAGCAGCTCTACTCTGGAGTCCTCCCATGTGACCCGAGCTCCTCACCCTATCTCTAAGGAAGCATCCAGCCACCCTGCGGAGGAAAGTCATTTCGCCCATTGTATCCGCAATCTTGTCCTTTTCGGTCATTACCCAAAGCTCATGACCATAGGTGAGGGTATGAATGTCGATTGACTGTTAAATCGAGAGCTTTGCCCTTCGCCTTAGTTCTTTCTTTACCACAAAAGTCTGATACCCTTTACCCTCCTTACTATCAGTCAATCAAACTTTATGTGTATAGCACTTTTAATACATTTGAAAAGCAGCACAGTGCTCCAGACAAAATAGAACAATTAGCAAAAGACATGCAAGCAAACCCCCATAATTCTCTCCATGCAGACTGCAGTTACAGTTATAAGACAGAAAAAATAAAACATAATTAGTTTTATGTGTCAGAAATTTTAAAAAGTCCAAAAAGACTTGCAAAATGCATTCATTGTTTTCTGTTGCACCT
Organism: Periophthalmus modestus; assembly: GCA_019594935.1. NCBI lineage: Eukaryota > Metazoa > Chordata > Actinopteri > Gobiiformes > Gobiidae > Periophthalmus > Periophthalmus modestus. The sequence goes on from JAIEZT010000009.1 coordinate 8,599,158, forward strand.
CACTGTCAAACAAGTTCCTAGTATTTTGATCTAGATTTTGCTTGTGATTCACCAAGGCTGCATTCTTGTCCTGGTTTGATCCTGGTTTAGTTCTGATTTAGACTCGGGTTGGTTGGCCGTGGTTTTTCTATCCAGGTTTAGTCCTGGGTTAGTTCTGGTGGAACATAACAAAATAAAAGTAGTAAAGGTTTTCTTTGTAATTTTAGGTATCTGTACTTTACATGAGTGCATTTTATTGGATACTTTTTACTTTTACAGTTTTACTCCACTACATTTTTTAACAGGACTGAAAGTAAAAAGTAACTTTAATTAATGTTTGAGACCTGCTGAAAAGGTTGAGGGGTTTGTTTTTAACACATTCATAGTTTGAGCAAACAAACTAAAGATAAATAGCTAGGGAAAAAAAGGGAGAAAAAAACGCCTTATCAACTCATTGCTTCTACTGAAAAAAAAAAAAAAAAAAAAAAAAAACATCAAAATACTTACTTACTTTTTACTCTCTAAGCAAAAAATTAACCTGGTACTATACTACTTTTAGTTAAGCAGATTTTTTTTTTGCTTTTACTTTGACTTTTTTTTAATTTTATTTTTGTTTTTATTTTTTTCTGCTCTGGTATCTGTACTTTTATTTAAGTAACAACATTAAGTATTTCTTCCACCACTGGTCCCTGTTTAGTCATTAGTCTCATGGTGACCTGCCTCTCAGGGACAAATGTCAGGTTGTCGTGATGTAAAACTATGGCGAAGGTTAGGATCAGTCTCCAGGAACTGAAGCCTGGAAACCCAGCGTGTGGGAAAGTGTGCGCAAATGTGAATCTAGTCTAACTAGAATATGTTAATAATTTACTAAGTAGGCCTGTCCAAAATATGCCAAAATGTTGTTTGTTTAAATCCCAGTAGGGGGTGCTATGCTACCACAAAAAACAAAAATTAAAAATAACTCTCCAGCAGATGGCAGGAAAAGCTTATTTTTATACTGAGCTTACACCCCTCTCTTCAGTTATTTGACCACAGGTGAACACATGTTTTGAGCCTAACAGTTTTCAATAAGTCAGCAACTATAATACATGAAACTTGAACATAGTTGTTTTTAGTAGGTATAATTCAAACCACGTCAAACCTCTGTGCGCTCTTGTCTCACGTTCTCTACAAAATCCGTTCTGGCTGCTCATTTAGCTCATTAGCCTTAATAGGTCAGTAATTGAAATTCATCAGAAACCCTTGTCAGTGCAGTCCCCCCTGGTGTCAGCGGGGCTCGGAGCACCTGCTCGCGCTCCATTACCGGGGGTCCTCGTGCTGGGCCCCAGCGCAGCGGCGTCTGACAGAGCATTACTCACGGAGATAATCAACCCCGAGATTCCGTTTGTGCCTAATGCGTCTCAAGAATCATTTACTTCACGTGATGCCAGTTTGTGCCATCTCATCGCGGCAAAGTTGTGAGTGCAGAGGTATCTCGTTTTAGGATTGATTTATTACGCGTAAAGCGGAGGCGCAGAACAGCTGGATGGTGTTGGAGTGTTTTGACTGGCTGTGCTTAACCTGTTAATAGTTTGTTGGAAAAACTGCTCAGTGGGTGGGTATGCTTCAAGATTTATACAAGTCAATAGAAAAAGCATAATATCAGCTCAAAAGAAGAAATATAGCCTACTTTAAATGAAAACCAAAGCTGAAGGGTTTGTCTTCTCTATGACTGTGTGGATTTGGTTTGGGAGTGTAGTGGAGGATCAGCTGTTTTAGGACTGCCATAAGAGGCCAATGTGTTCTCAAACTTTTTGAGGCTGGTGACCCTATCAGTCAGAACATTTCCAACATGTTCAAGGACCCTCATATTGTCGTTCACTATGACATCAGCATTAAACCATAAGTAGTAGTTTTGGATTGTATGTCATAAGAAGAAGCAGTATTTAAGTAATGATCATGTGTTAAATATTTGGGGGGTGGCGATCTGCACACATGGCCCAAGAACCCCAGAGTGGGCTAATGTATGCAGCGAAAACAGCTTGAAGTTAGTTGGTGTGAAAAGCTCTGTTTCTAAATGTCAGCAAACTGTACTTTACCTTGCACAGCAAAATGGATTCTTGTGATATTTGTGAGTTCACAAACTCACGAGAATTCATCTTGAGCTACTCCCTCTGTAAAAAATCAAATCATCCAGTAGTTTAAAATCATCCAGTAGTGGTCGGACCAATCACAGGGCCACACTGAGGTTTGTGCGGTAACCAAAGGCAAACGCCCAAATGAACCAAAACAAACATGGTGAGAGAATATGCATACTTCAACCTATTTTAGCAAGAATACTAACTATTTAGGTTGTGAAAAATGTGCAGAAGGAGCTTTGTCAATTTGTGGACAGGGAAGATTTGCTTTTCTCTCAGCTGGATGTAACAAAAAGTAGATTTTTCACCTTGTTTCACTGTTCTGGCTCTTTGACTAATCAGATCCAAATATTACTTATCCTGTTGCTCCTTTCCCCAATGGCTTTCAGTGAGAGCTGTTCTAGATTCATAATGTATAGAAATCAATTCAGTGTGTTACACATATCAATTTGGCGTGAGTCAGGTTAAACTATGCTGCCCCGTACCCCGAATGTGCCCCACCTAAAATGCAGGCCAGCTTGGTGACAGAACTGTGGCTTGCAATGAAAACAATGCAACAATAGCAAAACAATAAGTTTACATGTGTTTGTATAAGTAAAATACTTAAATTATGGATCAAAGAATGTGCCAAAGAAAGTGCACATAAGAAAGAATATAAATAGCCTACAGTTATGTAGTTATCATGTCAATGTGCAATTTGTGCCCAAACACAGCATGTTGGTGCTGAGTCCATCTTTAGAATAGTATTCCAGACAGAGTTGAACCCATAACCTCTGCCTCTGTATTTAGAAATAGGCAATAATAAACATAATAGAAGCCATCTTGGCTGTAAATTTTATTGTATGAATCTAGCTCCTGTCTATGGCCAAATAATAACCCAAGTTTAGCTTTTCCTGTCTGTGAATGCAGCCTCTCGGGTCAGTGCTTGGAGCTGGGAGGTTATCATGCACAGATTAGCACAGGTTTCTCACATTCTCCTGCAGAGCGGCAGGTAAATAAAGTTTGACATAAAAAGCACACAAATGCCACCCACAAAATGACAAAACACCAGTAAAGGCTGTTTCTTTATCCCAATTTACCCCCACTTTAAGCCCCCACTCAGTCCCTCCTAGGCCCAAACCTATAAAATGAGCCATGGTTTCAATAAGCAGGAAAAAGTTAAAGATAACATTTTAGTGTATGGCTTTTCTAAACCATCAACGATAAACCAGCATTGTGCTCATCAATTCTAATATTTACTATTCATTTTAGTCTACTTAGACTTGGCAGTTAACCTTGCAAATGCCCTTCCAGACCAACTCCTCCAGGCTGGGAAATAGCATCAAGGCACTGGCATCTATCTGGATCAGAATATGTAATAAACAACATTTACATCTCGTAATAGCTACAGTCCATGTCTAGCTACAGGCTACATATAGGGAATCTCTCATCCCATCCGGCGTCAAAAACTAAATCTTTTGCTTTTGTTTTTCAATTCTAGGAATAATGCGTTTATTTACAATACCACCATGGCTAGGTTGGTTAATCTTAAGTTTATGGTTTGATAACTGAGTGCACTCCTTTTCCCCATTGGCTGGAGCTAAACCCTTCTTCAAAAATGGACAACACTAATGCATAATAAAGAACCACACATCATTACAGCTGACAACATAGAAATACATATGACATTCACTATTGCTATTGAAAGTAGGATGCTTCATCAGCCTGTGTCAGTGTAAGGACATCGACAGGACCACAGCTGGATATAACCTCCCCCTGAAATACAGCCCACCCCCTGTAATGGGACAGGCCTGCCTCGGCCCTTTGATATACAACTGTACAGGACATTCTGTAAATGAATGAACCTAACTTCAAATTTCACACTAGAGAATTAGTCCTGTTTAGGCTGAGGGTCCACTTCATACTGTTTTAACTGAATGTTTCTCAATAGCTTGGTCCCTGCTGAAAAATCTGCTCATGTTAATAAAATTGATACTGAATATAACTGAAAGAGAGGTAGTGGTCAGCAAAAGTGACCCCATAAAATGTATCAACTAGCAGCAAATCAAAGACACTAAAGAGCAATGTATTAGCCTGTCAAGTGATAGCTGGTATTATTTTGATATTAAATAATAGAGTTATTCAGAATACTTGTAAAATGTAATACTGATTAAATGTAATCAGTATCTGGGCTATAAACACTTTATAACATGCAATTTGCCATGAAAACTGATATTATCATAAAGCACATTTATTAAAACAAAATGAGATAGAAACATATTTAGTCTTTTTTATATACACATTTGATTCTATTTACCGCCTGCATGACATTACATTGACCTTAAAAAACAGGAAAGATATATGGTGCCAGGTTATAACATAAATACTAAGTTCCACCTGTAGTCCATGGACAGTCTGATGTTAAGTAAGAAGGACAGTTTGGTGTAGGTGGATGAAAGACCTATAAACACACGATACATAAATCAAAATATAACACAACTCGCCCCTCAAATACGCCATTTCTAAAAACATTCAGTTCACACATACATACACAACCATACCAAACAAAGCACAACTCCAGGTATGTTTTTGAGGAGGTAACAGCATTGTAACATGGCTTAAAGCGCACAGGAGTACATTTTTGTGTAATATTGGACACGCTAGCTATATCATTCACCGCTAAAATAATAGTTGGTATGGTATTTGTGACAAAGAAATGCTAGCTATTCTCTTAATTTTTAAACAGTCACAGGGCACACGAAAGCTTAGATAAACCACTTTATAATATATTGCAAATAGAGGTCTATTGCTCAAAAATCAAAGACAGGATGCACAGCCATAAATGACTTCAGAAGGGTTTGTGTGTCTGAGAAGAGATGATAACAATGTTCAGAATTATATATTGACTCCAAGCTGTTTTATTTATAAACTTCTGTACTAAATATAAATATAAAACTGCACTAAATAGTTCTGCTGAGGGCATGATATACTGGTTAATTACCCACAATGCCTCCCAAACATCTTTCTGTGCCTATGCAGTGATGCAGTTTTGCAGTATGGCATGAACTTTGGGCATAAACACAAAATGGCAAATGTATAGAATGGTTTGTTAGTTTGCATGTGTTTTGTTGTACATTAAAATATATATAAAAATGTTAAATTACTAGGCCTTCTTTGTCTGAAATGTTCCTCAATATGACATCATAGTCAATAACAGAGGGGTTCATTGCTCAAAAACTTGCCTTTACACAGATCTAACTTGTAACTTATGCTGTTGCTGCTATCGGCTCGTTGCGTGATACAGGCGCTTTAAAGGTGCACCTTTAAAGCGCCTGTATCACGATATTTCCTATGTTATAATGTTGTTTCCTCAGCACAAACATACCTAGAGTTGTGTTTTGTTTTATTCACACATGTTTAACACACAAACCCTGCATATTTAGGCTGAGTTTTTCTCTCAGACAGAAAACACTCTGTTCCACCTTGTGATGTCATGTGGTAATACAGGAAGTGCTTCACTGTGTTTTTGAACTGCATATACGTTCACTAGAATCATTTGGATTATTTCAGACCTGGACTCTTTACTGAGCAAAAGGTAAAAAGTAGCTGTTAACATGAAAACTACCACTACATGACATCACAAGGTGGAACAGAGCATTTTGATCTTAAACAAACTAATGATAAAGGGTTACTCAAACATGTGTGATTGAAACAAAACTCAACTCCAGCTGTGTTTTTGATGAGGTAACAACATATAATATGGCTAAAAGCTCCTAAGAATCCAGTTTGTGTAATGTAGGATCTTTAAAGGCAGAATTCAAACCAAAATTATTCCTGGCAAGTATATTTGGACAAATTGTAAAGAGTGAACCTTTTTTCCCCAATCCTAATCCAGACTATAGTTGTAGTGACACTGCAGTAAATCCAGAGTATTTAAACTTAATCCTGTCATGATAAGTACACAATACGACTTACATTCCCCCGTGGATCACTTTAGTCCTCTGCTCTGTTTTAATCACTTGTGTCCGCTCTTTGGCTTTTATTAACTGCGCTTTCTGGCTCACATCCATTTGTCAGATGTGAAATATTCCAGCGTTCTCGTGGGTGAGGGCAGATTGTGCATTTGAAATGAAGTTTTAAACATCACAGCACTATTTAAAGAGCAGGTCTCATGAGGAGAGTCCTAATAACTCAACATGAGTTCATCTTTTATTTCTGCTGTTCTGACTAAACCAGGCCCGGGTGCAGACCAGATTGGCTGAGGGCACATCTGAGTATCAAAGGCGTGCTAAAACAATACTCCTCCATTATGTGTCATTGTTTTATGCAGGTAGATGAGGTTCCAATGCACCCTTTTGCACCCCTGTAGATCCAGGGCTAAATCAATTTGAATGTTGAAGTAACTTGCAAACTGTTCTTTTGTTTTGCTTGTAATATAGAGTTGATGGTTAAACACAATAGAGCAGGTCGTTTAAACTGATAAAAAGCAGTGCAGGTGAATTGGGTTGTTAAACAAAATACAGCACAAATCTTTATCAAAATCAATACACTAGCAGGTTAGTTATGTCCATTTATATATACAGGCTATGGGTTAGACAAGATTACACAAGTGAACAATTCAGAGAAAAATGGCATAGACCTTTGCATTACGTAACAGGCCCATAGATTATGGTAAACAGCAGGAGTAATCTGGTCACTCCGTTAGAAAATGACTAAATTATGGCTCTGGAGCAGCCACCAATAACCTAATGATTTGGTCAAATGTATCTAAGAAACCCCTCCAGACTCAACAAGAACAAGGAAAACACTCAGACTGGCCTCATACAATCCAGGAATCAAACCCAAGACCTCTTCCTGTGAGCTAGCCACTTTCTTGCATTAGGACCTTAAAGGTGCGCTGTGTAACTTTTCTGCCACCAACTTTTATCAGTATAGCTGTTAATGCTTTTGCCTGGAATGTTATTGCTTTACTTAGCTTATATTTCTCCATGGGCGACAGTAACTTAGTTGGTAGTGTTTGTCTACTGTCTACGAAGGTTAGCGGTTCGAATCCCACTCTCGATATAAACATCATTAGTTGAGAGGTCAGACCCATTAACCCATAGGTTGGTGTTGCGATTCCAACTCCCAAAAATGAATACTGTTGTTATGTCCTTGGTCAAGACACTTAACCCACCTCGCCCCCAGTGTCTGTGTACACTGGGGAATGAATGTGTGTGTGAATGGGTGAGTGTTTCCTTGATGTAAAGCGCTTTGAGTGCCTAGAAGATGGAAAAGCGCTATATAAAAATGTGACCCTATACCATTTGTATAGGGTCAACATGTTTTTGAAGGTATTATTGAGCAATACAAATATCTATAATTGAATAAATGCAAAACAATTTAAAATGGCATACTAGCAAAGCAATAACATCTCCATGGAGACGAGCAAGTAGTGGACCCCAGAAAAGTAGCATAGTACATGCATCTGGTTTTATATCTGGTTTTCCTCAATGAGGCAAAATCCCAGTGCATCGATAAATATCACCATATGATTGTTATGCACCTAAAGCTGTAGCCTTCTCCCTGGTTCAGGCAGTTTTTGATTCCACCAGTAAATCCATAGCGATATTGATGTGAGTCAGATAGAAACCATTACAGACACCAGCTGTAATTCTTCACCTGAATTGATTTTATTTGAAGTGATCCATGTGAGTCCATTCACTGCCAGCTGTTTTACCTTGACTTCATACACGGGGGCTGTAGTCCATCACGGCTCTGTCTGCTTCACACCCCAATAAAACGCAGAGCAATGAGAGCACGCCGCTGTCACCCCAACACTGCTTCATAAAGAATGACACAATTATATTTTACCAGCTCAACAGAATCGCTGACAACACTTGGTTCAATAAAATGTAATCTGCAGTGAGAGACGTCATAGCTCAAGAAATGTAGCTGCATCTGGGAGTTACCTCGAAAGTGTTTCTCAAAATTAAGACGGTATGGATGGTTAATGTCATAAAGCTGTTTTTTTTTTACTGCGTAAGTCTTTTTCAGTGTATTTTTCTACTTGTATATTTTGATCTCACATATACATAAGCAGGCATGACACACAGGGCTAATGCTGCATCAGTCAGCTGAGCTCAGTGAACGCTTCTGTAAAGTAAGATGGATGAAGTGTTGACAACGTTAAAGGGATCTGCTTATAGAACTAAACCTAAATCTTACTGACAGTGTTTCCTAATCAGCGGTACCTAAATCATGGTGTACACAAACAATTTGCTGGGTGCACTTTTAAAGGTGCACTGTGTAACTTTTCTGGTGCTGGGTCCAAAACTTGGTTGTCTTCTTTGCTTGAAATGTTCTACAGTATGACATTTAACCAGTGGCGGCAAGAAGTGCTCATTTTTGATAAGTGAAATTACAGATACCAAAGCAAAAATAAACTCCAGGAAAAGTAAAAGTATCACATGTATTACAGTATTACAGTACCTGTTAAAAAATGTGCTTAAACAGTAAAAAGTAAAAGTATTTTTTATGGATTTTGAGAGCTAATAAAGCTTCAAATGTATCAATTTTGATAAAGATTTCTGCTGAATTTTGTTCAACAGAAAAAAAATTAATCAATCTTTTTTTTCTAGCTGTTTTTATTCTTACACTTTTGTTAAAAATAAACCCCTCAGACTTTTCAGCAGGTCTCAAACAATAATAAAAATGCTTTTATTTTTCAGTCCAGTAAAAAAGGTAGTGAAAAGTAAACATACCTGCTCTCAAATGTAGTGAAGTAAAAGTAAAAAGTACCCACTCTAAAATGTACTTAAATACAAATCCCTAAAATTTGTACTTGAGTACAGTACTTTACTACTTTTACTTGGTTACATTCCACCAAAAAATCTATGCTGTAATAATCTTCTCAGGGTACACACAAGACATAATTGTTAAGACCCAGTGTTGTACAGTACAGCTGCTCCGGCCCCTCCCTTCTGTGGGGACAGGCCTCTCTGCTTTGGCCTGTTTTCCTTGGGGAGCGTCACATCTGTTTGTGGATAATCTCTCCTTGTGTGTGTGAAACATGCAAAGCCCTGCCCCTCCAAGTCCCACTGCTCTGTCTCCAATGGGGCTCGGACCAAAGCCACTGTTTTAAATCTCTTCTTACCCCCGATGTCAAGGGATGTTTTAAAAGTTACTTAAACATTAACGTCAGAAAAACCATGTTGTACTTGAGGGATTAATACAAAGCAAAGCCGCGCAGATCCTGGAAGCGGAGGAGGCAGCAATAAAAATGAATGTCATATTTATTGTAGTGTATAATCAGGATTTAAAAAGTAGAAATTCTACATTTACATCTTCTCCTATTTCTGAAATGATCAAAACAGAGACTATCCAAAGATGTAAACACTTGAACATGACTGAAACAGAAGTCACCAAATCCAACTCAAACAATATAAGCACAAAAAAACTAAAAAACATTATTAAATCATTAACATTAAAATTAAACAGCAGGACACTAGTATGGTTTAAAGGATTGTACCTTTTATAGCATGGTTCAATTATGAAACACACCTGGAGATGTGTTTTGTGTCTTTCAGGTAGTTTTGAGGAATCCTGCATATTCAATTTTCCACTTTCACTTCTCCGGGAATCGCTGCTCCTTTGTGTTCTTCAAATTCTCACATCTTACTTATTGGCAGGCAGTATAGTGATTATGGTTTTGGTTCTCTGATTGCCTTCTGATCATAGACTGTATAAAAGAAGTGGACCAAGTGTGTGTGACGTAACCCATAGCGTTCAGCGCGAGTCAATGAAGGCTAGCAGTATGATTCAATGGAGCCAGAAGTGCACTTATGCTCACTTCCTATTTGGAACACGGCAGCTAACAAGTTTGCTAAGTCAATTTATATATACAGTCTGTGCTTCTAGTGTATAGCTTAGATTGCAGCAGAGATCAGGGCTGATTAGTTCTGGTCTTTAATAGGCCTATTTGCTGCAAATATGTACCAGCACTTTTACCGATATCCCAGTTGAACCTCCCTGCGGAACCCTCTACCATGTTAATGATAATGAAAAGTGTAGTGTGTCCTGAGAACACAACATGTACCAGCGCTGTGACTTGTTTATTTATTAACCCACTCTGTCTGCTCGGCTTGCTATCGTTGAGCCCTGACAGCTGCACAGTCCAGGTGATGCATGAGCCAATATGTGACTGGAGAGGGCTCGTCGTCGCACATCAATATGAAAATCACTTTGTGGCAGAAAGGGCCTCGGGCAGTACATCTAACTCCAAAAGTGACTAATCTTTGGGTCATAAACTGTGCACAAGACGCCGCGGGTTTCTCCGAGCCAGAGACAGTGCTCAGAAACGCCATCATTTTCCATTCGACAAGTCAAGGCCCTGGTGCGTCGCATTAGCAGATTCCTCTTAATAGTGTGTGAAATAGCAGAGGATGGAGGAGCGAGGAGAGCAAATAAAAGAGGGGGAGAGGAGGTATAGTGAAAGGTGACCTCAGTCTCTGGAGCGCCAGATTAGAAACTTCAAATGCTCTGCTTGCGGCGCTCCCAAAGAAACACAAAGACTACAGGCACATTGTAACAGTGCGGAGAGGTGGTTGCCAAATATCATCCTTTTACAGACTAGGATTAAGAGCTGCACAAGGCAATAGTGACTCCCAATAGTGAGAATATTAGTTCACTTATTGTTCTCAGCGTCTGCATTAGTTTTGTTTATTTCTTTTACTTCTGACATTCAGAACTTTAAGCAGTGCCGTCTGGTATCAATTATAAGACTCTTGAGTGAAAATCTTTTGGTTCAAATATTGTTGACATCAAGTGACCAACCTGTGTACTGTTTATGTCAAGCTTGGAGAAATTGAGAGGGTGATGCCATAAGGAAATCCAGTAGCTATGTGCTAAATCAATATATCAATTACAGAAATTATATGGTGAGAAAAAATTGAAAGGAAAGAAGGAGCTACATAATAACCTAACCACAACAAATGCATCTATAAACAGGACAATTGTAGAAGAATTACTCAGTTTTGTTACTTAAGTAAAAGTACAGATACTGGAGCAAAAAAATATACTCAAGTTAAACTATCACATGAAAACATCTACTCAAATGAAAGTATTACATTTTAAAAATGTACTTACAGAGTAAAAACTAAGAGTATTTTGCGCATATTTTGTGGTCTTAAAGCTTCAAATGTAATGATTTTGATAAAAATGTGTGTTGAATTTTCTTCAACAAAAGCAATTGAATTGATCTTTTTATTCTGTTTTTATATGTATATTTTAGTTTGCTCAAACTAAGAAACGTGCTAAAAAATAAACCCCTCTTTTTACCAGGTCTCAAATAATTATAAAAATAATACTTTTACTTACTTACTTACTAAATAATACTTTTATTTTCTCAAATGAAGAAAATAAAAGTAAAAAGTAAAGAATAGGCTCTTGATTTGCTATAACACAAATCTGTTTTTAGTAACTGAAGTAAGTAAGTAATTGGCTTTAAATTATCCATTGAGTATTATAAGCTTGTCTATGAATGTTGTGATGTCCAGTACTAAATACAGTGTAAGTAATAAGTCCTATGTGTATTCTGCACCTCTACGTATGTAAAAGAATGGCTGTGGAGAATATAGCACTCTGCCTGTGCCTTCTCTGCCTCGATAACTGCACACACTTAATTACAACTTCACAGGAAAAATCACAGGGAAATAATTTTACTCATGAGGAACGCGAAACAATGGCTCTCCAAATCCGAGCATGGATCCCTATCTCAAAGAACTCTAGCTTTAATTACGGCTCCATGACTTACTCCTAGTCCTTGACCTAGTTTAGATTCCTTATCAAAAACGGCATGCTCTGAGAGAAGATTACTTTTTCAACTTTGCAAGGAAGGATGGGAGAGGAGACACAAAACAAGCTAATGCTATACTGCAAACGTATAGGAGACACAGCCCTGAGCTATTTGGAAAGCAATAGCCCATTCCAAGATGTGACCAGCTCTCTCAGGCCAGATGGCTATACACAGAATTACACATTTTTAATCTAACCCTCTCGGGAAAATCTTCTTGGGGGTAGCCATTTTGGATTTATTTTGCAGAGGAGACTTGGTGTAGCTCTCGAGGCGACATGTGATGGTAAATATACAATTTGACACCAAGGTCCATGGGGCACTCTCTGAAAGATAAGTCAAAATATGAACTTTTAGCATTGGGAAAGTTTGATTGGATAACAGAGCCACGAGTAAACAAGGTATTTACCCGCCAAATTTGTTAACACCTCCTGGGAATATATTTCCTGAGTTAGGTCTGCAGAATCGAGTTTATAGACGAAAAGGTGTAAAAAAAAATATTAAAAAGTGTTTAGTACATGTAGTTTGCCTAAAGTGAGTCAGACAAAATCAGATAGGCATTATTATTTTGCTGCCAAAAGTTGACAGTGGTGTATAATATTGTGTATTGGTTTCCTGTGGCATTTCAGATTTCCTTTTTTCTTTTCTGGGGAAGAGTCACCAAGTCTTTTTACACCAGATGCCCTTCCTCCAGGCTTAGTTATCTCACTTATACAGGTTTGGGAGTAGCGCAAACATACTTGCGCCCCATGCAACCGTTTAAAGGCTAGAAATTGTAAACGTTCTTTCAAAAAGACAGAGTCAACTCATTCATATTATGCTAGTATTTACTCAGACCCTTTTGGATGGAGCGTGGAACCTACTGTATGATTAACTGAATTTTTCCTGCTATGGGAATTGAAACTACTTTTCACACTTAGGAGGGAGAGCTATCTGCTGCCTAAATTACATAAAATATAAGCTTTGGTGAATGCAAATGACAGTAATGCAGTTTATTTGAATAGAGTATTCAACTACATTTCTTATTCAGTAAACAACCACGGAGAAGGGAACCGTCCAGTGGCACTTTGTCTTCCCGTGAACGCGACATCGAGCCATGCACTTAAAGGTTAATTAGAAAAATTATCAGCTGCGGCGGAAAACAAATGGGCGCGTGGAGTCCCCCTGCTGGCAGACGAGTTAATCTATGGCAGGTCCATTCTCTGCTCCACCTGCGATCCGTCTCCGTCAACGCGCCGACAGTCCCCACGGTGCGCTCGAGAGGACACGCTCCATCGCTCCGCTGTGACTAGCCTGCTAATGAATACAAAGCAGAGCACGGCACAGCACGACGCGGATAGGAAGAGGAGGGAGAGGAGGAAGAGAAGGAAAAGAAGAGCGCTCCCTGCCCTACGCCGTACAGATAGTTCCCTGGTCGGATGTGCGCGTAAATGAAGCGTAACGAGCAGGCGAGTGGAGGAGCGGAGACGGGTGCCACTCAGAGCGCGGACAGTGATTGCTCTGATCCGGGAGATTCATTCATTTAGTCCCTGAAGAATGCAGTGGATTAGACAGCGGAGTGGCTAGTATATAGGATTTCAGACAGTAAAGGCTTTGTAAGAAAGTGGAAGGAATACAAAGTAAAAGGCAAACTATTTCCACAAGGAACATTCAGAAAGTTTGCCCAACTAATCTAGGTGTTATATTGCACTATTAGGGGAAAGTTTTGTAATACAGCTGGGTTTTGGAAGGTGTTACAAGGTCTTACATGCAGCAGTACTTGTAAACACCATTATCCACGGCGCTCAGTAAAAATAAGCCATAAAATGTGTCTATTCAAAATAAGCCACCATGTTTTGTGGCTTGTACCTTACGTGCCGAAGCCCAGTTGGTAAAGATGCTCTTCCAGAAACCTTAAAAGTTCATCAGTTCAAATCCCATACTGACATTACATGTTGTGTCCTTGTGTCTTAGGGCAATGCTCTTCACCAACCAAACTAACTTTGATTAGTAATGGTTGGAAAGGTGTGAGGAATGGCAGCCATATCTTTTACCACCGCATAGTAAAGGAAAGGTTAAAGTACTGATCCCTGTGGAAATTCATCCCCTGCATTTGACCCATCTCTAGATCTTGAACAAAGTTTCGCCAGGACTTTCAGGATTTTCTTTTGTGCATGTTTTGTCTTAGTCCAGAGGAGATACAAGGAGAAGCTCCACACACAAAGGCCTTATGTCGCCAGGTAGTCATGCTCAGGATCAGTGCTACACACACCGTGCTGTCAACAGATGAATAATGGAGTGTAATGTGTTTGCGTTGAGTGATAATACAATGAGCATGATTATGAGGGCTCATATAATGCTATTTTTCAATCTGTGTTATAATATTCTTTCCTCATCACAAACATAACTGGAATTGTGTTTTCTTTCAGTCACACATGTTTAACACACAAACCCTGCATATTTAGGCTGAGTTCTTCATGCAAATAGTGTGTTACACCTCATGTGGTAGAAAGTGCTCCACTGTGTTTTTAATCTTCATACACCTTCACTAAAATCATTCTTGCCAATCTCTACCAAACTAAAGGTAAAAGTTAGCTGTTAACTTGAAAACTATTGCTTCATGACATCACAAGGTGGAACAGAGCATTTTGAGCTTTGGGGATGTACACAGAGTAATAATAAAGGCTTACTCAAATGTATGAAACAAAATACAACTGCAACTATGTTTTTGAGGAGGTAACAACATTATAACATGGCTTAAAGTTAACATGAGTAAATTTCAAGTGGTACCCACAAACACAGAGGAGGAACTACACGTGGAGAAAGCCCTCTTGGCAAGTGGATGTCTAAAATGAGCCTTCAATAGATCTAAAAGAGCCAAAAACAACGACAAAAGAGAATCTGAGCCTAGATGGAATGGTGTAACTATTCCCTACACAGTGGGTGTGTTTGAAAAACTTCTCCATTCAGTGTAGTGAAGAGTCCAGTGAGCGTTACATTGGAGAAACTAAACAGCCACTCCGTAAGAGTGCCGCAAGAACTCCTCTGGACCTCAGTCCGCCGTACATCTCCATTTGAAAGCCACAAACCACTACTTTTACGATAGTGCGGTACAGATCTCAGCCAGAGAAAAGAAATGGTTTGAGAAGGGAGTTAAAGCAATTTTTGTTAGGAAAGACAATCCTTCCTTGAACAGGAATGGGGGCCTTAGACATCACCTGTCCCAAAAGCAAACAAAGGAAACAAAAAGAACAATAGAGGTAGCCAGTATGCCCATTAAGGCTGAATGTAGGTCCATTAAGGCTGAAACTGTAAACTGTAGCTGTTTACAGTTTCAGTGTAGTTAGCTCCTCCCTTCAGATAGATATAAGGCAGTGTCCACCAGCAATCTGACCTTCACTCCTACAACTTTTTGTCCAGTTGACAGATTTAACATTGGCTTTTATGATCTTTAATACAGTGTGAATGTAGCTTACTAACCAACAAGCACTATTGAGATTTGCTTTTATTTATTTTGTTGGTGTAATTGCTGAGTGGCAGTCTATTCTGAAAATACAAATTCTTACTTTTTAACTGAAATACCACAAAGACCCCATACTAGTCTACAAATGACTTCCCGGCTGGTCGACAGTGGCAGTCCCCCTCTTCTGTCACGCTGTCACCAGACCATTGTGTATCTGATGTTGCATGTGTTGAAATGGATGCCATGTCAAACAGCTCAATAGAGGGTTTTGTATTGCTTCAACATGTTACACCAATCTCCATACAAGTGAAGGCGATAGTATTGAGAGCTGCGGGCTACAAACATCAATGACTTAATGTGTACAAATAGCAATGTGTTCTTGTTGTGTGAGTGAAAGATTGGAAAGAGCGCCCCCGCAGGTCAGAGGGGGCGCGGTCACAGCTTAATTTATGGTCCCTGTTGACATTCACAGAGACCATTAGAGAAGATCCTGCTTCATTCTTTTCATTAGGAGCAAACAGCAGTGTGGAAATTGGCCGACCTACTGTTCCTTCAGTACAGGAACAGGATATATATATATATATATATATATATATATATATATATATATATATATATATATATATATATATATATATATATATATATATATATATATATATATATATATAGAGAGAGAGAGAGAGAGAGAGAGAGAGAGAGAGATATGTATATACAGACACACATATACAGTGTAATCCATCCATATTTCCTAAAAAAAAAAATCTATGTAATTTTAGGTTTAATTTTATTTATTTCTTCTTAAAATTTTTGTTGTATTTAGTATTTAGTATTTATGTCCAGTGAGTCTATTTTCATTCCAACACCATATTTTACTATTTTATTATAATTATTATTAATTTTCTGTCGAGTTTGTGAATTTTGTTTGCTGACAATGACATTAAGACTTTTTCAGATGCTGATTCAAATTTATTTATTTCAGAAAGAAAAACACGTTAGCTGAATCTGTGTGGTTACAATTTCTACCATCATGTCACAATAGGATCAAAATTACAGTTCTTAGTAAAGTCTTCAATGTAGTACACAATTTTCAACATTGAAGTATTTATCCCTGAACTCTTGAACTTTGTCATGTCCTGCATATTTCTACCATTGTAAAGCAGAGTATAGACCATGGCACTGAAAGAAATTGTTCTCGGTGATAGTGCTATATAGTGAACCAAGGTAATGCGCCAACTGAAATACAAAAACTTTATATGTACTGTCTGTAGACGTGTACTTCACGTTATATTAATCCAATATAAATATTTTCAAAAGCAAAAATATAACTCACTACATTTACTGGCACACGCTTGATCCACTTTTTGTCTCTTTTCTCCTGACCCTCTACATTTGCGCTCAAACTATGCAGCCAAGCCACTTTATTTATATAGCACAATTAAAAACACCAAAGTGCTTCAGAAACAGAAAAACAAACAAGAAACAAACATTTGCAACAACAAGACAACGACAGATTGTAAATGAGTAGCACTAGTTAAAAGCCAGATCATAGAGATGAGTCTTTAACAGAGTTTTAAAATGATCAATAAATGTAGCATTCTTTACATAGATATGAAACTCATGCTAATGTTTCGGAGCTATGACAGAGAATGTATTATCACCTTTGTTTTTAAAAGGGGATGGAGGAACATCCAGTAAGTGATTGGAGGCTGTACTGAGGGCCCGAAAGGCTGAGTAAGGAGCCAGGAGATCGGACAGGTAACCGAGGACAGCATCATTAACAGTTTTAAAAACAAATTACACAATTTTAAAATCTATTCTAAACTTCACTGTCAGCTAGTGGAGTTGAGCTAAAACTGGGGTGATGTGGTGTTTTTTTTTTAGTTCCTGTTAAAAACCTGTTTTCAAATCTTTGTGAAACAGGATTAGTTTATGTAGCTATAATTGCTAATAAAAAACATGCTAACAGACATATAATCACACTTGGAAATATAGACACGTGACAAGTATTTGATTTTTAAACATGGCAGTGTAGCCTGTCACCATGCATACCCAAAATATCTGCTAGAATCTATTATACATGCTACACACGTCCAAACACAGGTCTAATATTTTCCTGGCAGTTTTTTGCCTCACACAATTGAATGCCTCTCCTCGCATGATTGGCGTGTGCTGTATACATGAAGTGTTGTTTAAAGTCCGATTGGTTCAGTAATATAAACATTGTGAATGTCTTATCTGAGAAGTTTCTCTCCTATAAAAGTGCCCAAGGATATCTCGTGGTACAGACTATGGTGACTATGTTCATCTGAACTTGTTCTAATGTCACTGAACACATGGACTACGCTGTTTGGCAATCATTAAGTGGTCTACACAAACTCCAAAACATATGCCATAAGACTTTAAACAGCATCATTATTAAACCAAGCTATATCTACTCAACATAAGTACTATCTATCTGTCTGTCTGTCTGTCTGTCTGTCTATCAATCGATCTATCTAACTATCTATCTATCTATTTCTCTAACTATCTATCTACCTATTGATCGATCTGTCTGTCGATCTATCTATCGATCTATCTATCTATCTATTTATCTATCTATCTATCACAGGCAAGGCAAGTTTATTTGTATAGCACAATTCATACAAGCAATTCAAAAGTGGTTTACAGAATAAAAAAGACATTAAAATCACAATACAATAAATCAAAACATAATTAATCATCATAAAATGAATATCAAACTTCAGAATAAAAGCCTTTCCGTCATATGCACAGTTTAACAGAACCCTTTTGAGCCTGGATTTAAACATTGTCAACACATCACATCTTCTACAAGACAGTTTCAGGTTTTAGCTGCATAAAACTGAAACGCTGATTCTCCATGTTAAATCCTGACTCTGGGCACCAGCAGGAGGCCAGTCCCTGAAGTCCTCAAAGTGCAAGATGGTTCATATGGCACTAACATGTCAGAGATGCACTTTGGTGTTAGACCCGAGCACAGGACTTTTTGGTTCTAGTCAGGACCTAAGCAGCAACATTCTGTAGTCTAACCTGCTACAGAGTGCTGCTGCTCCATCCATTGGAGTCAAATGTATGGATAAGTCTCTCCAAGTCTGGTTTTGACAGTATACCTTTTTTAACTAGATGGTAAAAAGTTGCAGATGTTGATTTGAAGTTGATGTTGATTTGAAGTTAAAGTTCTAGTCTGAGTCCATTATTACCCCTAATTTTCTAGCCTGATTTGGTTTTAGAGAGAAAGACTGGAGGTGACATCTACATTCAATTAGTCAATCCCCCATTATTAAATGTTACTGAAAGTTATCCACAATTTTAATCCAGAATTCAGGATATGCATTTTCAGTCCATGCTAATACATTAATTCTACAAACTCTTTCAGTATTCTGAGAACATTTCATTGCACAATACTTACCAAAGAATTGTTGTAGTTACATTTCAGTGTATAAATGACCAAACTGGATGTTTTTACACATAAAAAAGCAGAAGCTTCTTTTTTTAATTTTTTATTTTTTTTTTTGTATCATTTCTTAACACTAAGCATGCCTAGGCACAACACACTAAACGTATGTGCTGACCACCACTTAATTTACTCAACCTTTAGCCTGACTGTGATCTCCTCCATTGACTTCAGATGCTCAATGACATTATATCACTGTGAAACGCGTCTGTCAGGGTGCCAAACCACGTCTCCCTTTTTCATCTAAAGAGTTATGATCAGTCATGTTGGGCCCATAACAAATCGCACCCTTTGCAGCTTTCTTCAGTAACGCTGTGACCCTCGACGCGCTGACCTCATCATTAATATGGGGAGTTGGCGTTATAGATCAGAGCTGGATCACTGGAGCATCTCTGGTCCAGGAGATGGCCTTGGCTCGTCCATCAAGTATAAAAGGCTGCTTCTGCTGTGGATTTGGGGAGTGGGGACGAGCCTGTCACATTTGTTTTACAGCGCTTCATAATGGCTGCTGTTAAAGGGTGCTACACACAGGGATATCTCATTAGCACCTAGTTGATGTTTTAGCTGCTATAGATTCATCTGGAGTTGTGAATGGGACTGAGGCAAAGGTCCAGGTATTAGCACAGTAGTATTAAACATACACTGGCCAATTACTCAACCTTTTATCTCATAGAATAAATGTTAACAACACTGTGACAGTGATTCAACAACTTGGTCATCTCTTCTAACCTGGCTCACACATTGATATGTGTAGCACTCTAAAGGGCTAGACATTTATCAATCTGGATTGGCTTTCACTGAAAGTGGAACGTCATGACTAATATTTGAATCTGAATGGTCGAAGTGTCACAACAACAGAACAAGCTGAATAATCAAACCTTTGGTACATTCAGTTGAGAGAAAAGCACAGACATCTTCCCCATCCACAAATACACTAATCACTTACTATTTTCACAAACTAAAAATAGTCCATATTTTCACTAAAATGTTTAAGTCAGCATCACCCTGTTTATTTTGCCTTTGCTGTTCTGTCATTGGTCCGCCAGCTGCTGGGTGAATATGAATCGTATAGCAAGAGTATCTCAAGATTCTTGTGAGTTTGTGAATGACGAGAATCAATCTTACTGTGCAAGATTTCATCTCTTCACCTCCATCTAGATTTTGCTTAACATTCTCCAAAGGGCGTTGGAAGGCTTCAGTATTTTTTTTTTTTCGGGTTAGATCATTTCACAATTGCTTCAGTGAAAGCAATTTCTATTGTGAAGTAGGCTTTAAGTACACTGCACAGGTGTGCCTGCAATTTTGATACCTGAAAAGTGTAGTGCACCTTTAATAAAATGCTCAATTAGTAAAAATGCTTTTCATTTATTATTTTAAAAGTGTAAAATTACAAATTACATTTGAGGAAATTCCTGACCAGAAAGTGTTTGATGGAGCAGCCACCCATTAAAATTCATCTTCAAAACGGATTTGTGTGTTTAACAAAATGACACTTACTGAAATGTTCCAACTTGTGTGCTCCTGACAGATACAATCCTATAATACTCCAAATCTTTCTTCTATCATGTCTTTTAAGTCCTTCAACTCTACGTCTGACTTTGCTTTTCAAATCCACATATTAACACAAGCATTTCACATCTTTCAGCAAAACCACTTCCCATGTTATTTCCTCTTTCTAACTAAACCACTGAGCAAACTTTTCCTAGCAAAGTATCTCCCCTATGTGATGCAAACGCTCCCACTTGCAGCCCATTATTCAAGTCACTAAACATTACTTGGATGTTTTGGTCATCTTTTCCGCATCCTTTTCCTCTGCCATCCCAGGGACAGGCAGCGCTGGGCTCCTACAGGTGCAGATGACATGACTATTAGTCTTTCTTGTGTCGTTGGCAGGTGTCACCCGGCTCTGCTCACCTGTCGGTTTCGCTCTGTGTGCTGTCTGAGGTGATTCATCTTGTTGCCAGCGTCATTAACTTCCCAGTGAAAGCCCAGGAAGAGGGAGACTCGCAGAGAACAGATTCGAGGAGTTTATGTGCCTTGTCAGAAGATACTTTCCCTTCTCGGCGTGATCAGATACCAACTCCACTTTGCTCAGGCTACTTTATTTTTCAAATCGCACTTCTTTGAATCAGTCTTATCGGCTTGGGGGCTTTGTTGTTTGCAGTGTTTTGTCTCAAATGGAAACCGTTCACTCACAAAAATAAGTGCTGCTTTTGTGTTTCCAACAACAGACGGACATATTTGTTTGGAAATAATGTTAGTGTTATCAACAGACAAATTGAAGCTGTTTGTTCCATGCATTTGCCAGGTGATGTATCGAACAAACACAACCATACTCTGTGAAATCCTGCATTATTGACAGGATGCAGAAGGAAGGTTTGCACACGTACTGTATAGTGTATGGATATTATTATAAAGTTGATGGGTTAGAGTGATTGCATTTGGAATTTTGAGACATTGTTCAGAGATGTAAAGCCTTGGTGAACATGCAGATAAACATGCCACTGGTCCAAGAGATTTGCTTCTGTTCAATACATGATAGATGGAACAATTATTTTGGAGGGTCAGTATTTATCATGGGGACTTTTTCTTTGTACTAAGGAGGAACTTTTTCTTTTTTTTCTTCTGTACTATGGTGATATTTGAGCAGTAGAAGGTTGAGTGACTTCTATGACTCTTTACAGATACAAACTAAAGTGTTTCATTAAACAATTTATTTGTTACAGGTCAAGTTTTTTAAACATATTGGACATTTAGAATAGTTTTTGGTATAATCAACTAATTTCAATATTATCATTTATCATCTATTTATTCTTGAGTAATATTCCGCACTTCAATGTTTGTTATCATGATAAGCCTACTGCATGTCTCTCCCCACTCTCTTCCTGATTTCTGATTTCTGCTTTCTTGTACTCCTGTCAGTAATAATAATAATAACATGATAATAATGTGTTCCAGCTTCTTGCTGCAGGCATCATTTTGGGAACTTTTTATCATTCAAAAGATTTTTATTTTTATTTTTATTTTTATTTTTATTTTTATTTTTATTTTTATTTTTATTTTTATTTTTTTTTTATTTTTATTTTTTTTTTATTATTATTATTTATTTTTTTTTTTTTTTGCATTTGTTACTTGCTATGGCAACAGTCTTAACATTTCATCATTCTGAAATCCTTTTACAAGACTTACACTTGAATCGATTATTCATTCAATCCATACTTGGTGGTGAGAAGCTGCTATTGTAGCTACAGCCTCCCTGAGGCAGCCTGACGGAAGCAAGGCTGCCGATCTGACCCCTCTTCTTCTCTCTGATGACGACCACCTTCTCTCTGATCACTCACACACCACGTAAAGGTAAATGTGTCTTGCCCAACGACACAGTGACTATGCACTATAGCACCTGGTACTCTCAGCAGTCTCCCATCTCACTACTAACCAACCCTGCTAAGCTTTGTAGATTAGACAAGATTGGGCATTAAGGTGGTCAATAAGAAAGGGTGAGAAATCACATGAACTGGCATACTGTGTAGATTTGGTTTGTTGTGAATCTGATATTATGTAATATCTGTGGTATTATAAGATTAAAATAAACCAGCCAGCTAAACAATTGAACTAAACTAAAGCATAATGTACACGGGTTCACTCACTGTTTAAATAGTTATTACTTATAATTTCATTCACTATGAAGTGACCAATATAATGTCATTCACTTGAATAGTTTGGTTCCTTATGTTCACAGGTGACAATTACTTTTCTGCCATTCAATTATACTCATTCAGTTACAGATTAGGACAGGAACAAAAGGGGAAGGCAAAAAGTAAGATGCACTGCAGGGTGTAACTGATTCAAACCTGATGTATAAGTGACCTATATAGATGATTCTCATGCTAACGATTTAAACACACTGCTTCAAAACTCAGTCATGCTCAGTCAGCAACATGAGCCCGGCCAGGCCATGATGCACATGGTCCCATCACCACAGACAGAGAATAGGCCAGTGTCCACAGTAGACGGCCTTGGGGGATATAGAGCTAGGCCCTCAACTACACCTCTGGACTAAATTTAAGTCACATAAAGTCACCGAAATGTTACAATTGCATTGCTTAAATCAACTAAACTAATGTCATGGATAATGTGACCAGATTTTTTAAATAAAAAATTGGAACACACCGGATTGAGATGAGTGATATACATAAAATAGTGAATCATTGTCCATTCTCAGCTCACTTGAGTCAGTATATAATCTGAGGGATTTCTGTTAGTGTTTTGCCTTATACTCATTTTCAAGCACACTTTTCTGTATTTTAATGACAATATATTACCCCCTTTACTGTTGGCAGGGATGGGAGCAAATTGGTCAAAAAATGTGGATAAATGTACTGGGACAGTCCCAATTTTGGGATTGTCCTGGGTAAATAGGGTTGTGTTTGCAGACACATCCATCACAAGTGAAACAAATGATATACAAACCACCTCAGGCATCATTGTTTTGTGTCTAACACAACTTTCCCATTAACCTAATGAGTTTGTCTCTTTGGCGATTTTAATTGCTTCATTTCAGTTCAACTGTCAATGTTTATTTGTGCCGTACATTCGCTGATCAGACGCTTTATTTAGCCCATTCAATGAAAACACTTAATTAGTTGTAGGACCTGTCAAATTAACCCTGTTTCCACTACATTACATTGCAACATTAAAACTAAATGAATTCTCACTTTGGGGATATAGGTCGAACTCGATGTAATGATAGATGGAGGTTGATGAAGCTCTACACAAGGGAAAACAATGTGCGATCTAGTTTACAAACAGGAGGTCATTATCCACAGTAAAAGTATGTAACTGTGAATGAATGCTGGATACTAAATACTTTAATAGTACCACATCTGGTCCAGTCTGGACAACAGAAGGATGTACATTGACCTGAAATCTTTGTATTTGGCCTTGCATGTTGTATGATGTTCATAAAAGAAATGTTTGCCATAACATAATTTTTTACACATGTGGAGTGCTATTATTAAATTAAGTATACACTGTTTTCTCTCCACCATTATACAGCTATATTGTAAAAGAAGAGCTTGCACGGTCAAAATGAGACAACTATGTGCTGTCTTCATGTAATTGTAAAGCAGTTTAATATTCTGCGAACCAGGAAGAAATTCTGTTGCAATGTTAGCATGCTAGTTGTGAGACCCCACTTATAAACTCATGTCAGTGAATAATTAGAATACTCAGAATTAGTTAACAAAGTGAGGAATAAGTTTGAAGTGCAGCAAACAGTTAAAGTAGAAATAGAGCTGTTCAGGTATAACACATGTAAGTTTTACAATTTTACTACTTTTTACTACTTTTTATTTTTCTAATTATGGTGCTTGTTAAATTTTCTGTCAAAATATTCTCAGTAATTTCATTTAAAACCCAGTGAACATGTTACATTCTTGTTTTTTTCTCTTCATCCTTGAGAAAATAAAATAAGCCCACCTCAGCAACCTTTTCACCAAAATGTAAGTCTCTCCACTCCAAGTTTGATAACAAGTTATTATCCAATATGACTGCCTTGGAGAGTTGCTGAAAAGTGGCACAGGGTTCTGAGCTGTGTTATTAACCTGCAGTGTAGAGTTTTAAGGGCTGCTGTAGACTGTCCTTCACATTCACTATGGTTTATTATCCAGCTTAAGAGACTCATCCCATTGACAAAGAGTTGCCTTAAGGAGACAGGTTCATACAGGCTATTTTAAATGCGTTTTTGACAAGCCACAAACAAACATATCACAAAACACAAAAATTCTGATAAAATGCCTGATTTATTTATTATTCTGGGGGCAAAGATTTGTGTTCATTTACCTGGAATGTTCCACAGTATGGCATTAAACTTACTTTCATTCATTCATTAGAGGTGTTTTTTATTTTTTTATTTTTTGATGCTGGCAAAAAATACAGTGAGTGGGTTTGGCACTCGATATATATATATATGATCTGTCGTTTGGCCTGCTGGCATCACCTGCTTGTCTCCATGGAGATAGATAACTTTAATGTTATGAGGTGAAACTTTCAACTTAATTACATCTCAACAGAGACAACCAGGTGGTGGACTCTCTTTACACAGTGCATGGTTTGAGTAATGGTAATACAAAGTGTAGTCAAATATTATGATTGGATAGCACTAGATATGCGGAGTATAGTACTTTAGGCCTACCTAAAATCTGCCTACAGTCATATGAAGCTGCTATATATACAAGGTGAGCCCAGACTGAAGGTGTAGGCTGTGCAAAGAGGCCCCTGAGACAATCCAGCTCATAACTGTAGAGTGTAAGATGCTGGCAGGGAAAGCATACATGGAGCAGCATAACCAAGTGGCGGGCATAGTGTACAGAAACATCTGTATAGCGTATGGACTGGAAACCCCCAGGTCAAGGTGGGAAACACCTCCAAAGGTAGTGGAGAATGATTGAGCCAAGATCCTGTGGGACTTCCAGTTACAGACTGACAGAATGGTGATGATGAACCAACTGGACATAGTGGTGGTGGATAAACAACAGAGCAAAGCCGTTGTGGTGGACATCGGAGTACCAAGCGATGGGAACATCAGGAAAAGGAGCATGAGAAACTAGAGAAATACCAGAGGCTGGAGAAGGCCTGGAAGGTGAAGGCCTCAGTGGTGCTCATGGTCATCGGAGCACTCGGGGCAGTGACCCCCAAACTGGAGGAGTGGCTACAGCAGATCCCAGGAAAAACATCAGACATCTCAGTCCAGAAAAGTGCAGTACTACGAACAGCTATATATATATATATATATATATATATATATATATATATATATATATATATATATATATATATATATATATATATATATATATATATATATATATATATATATATATATATATATATATATATATATATGTGTGTGTATATATGTATATATATATATATACACACACACACACACACACACACACACATATATATATACATAGACATACATACATACATACATACATACAAACATGTTTGGTGTAGCATAGCTTCATCAGTGGTTGTAATCAAATCTCTTATTGTTTGATTTAGTTCAGTAATGTCCCGTATCTTTGTTCAATAGCCCCATAGAACCCATGATACACACTGTGCCTTTTCTTGAGGAGTAGCCATGTCTTAGGGGTTCATTCAATAGGATGCCTCTTTAATCAACAGGATGCCTGAAATACAAAAATGCAATGTGATTAAAAACCTTTATAACCACTGAGTACAATATAACAAATCTAATAAATATATCTTATCATTTGCCTTTGTTATTGAATTTTAAAATTGTAAAGATACTTCATGAACACCCTGTATATTTGATCTATAAATTTTGCATTATTTAGTTTCGGACCAATGCAGCAAAATATCTGAGCGCGTCCAGTAATCTACATTTGGCAAACAGAGAAACTCCCTATATTTTTCCAGGCTTTGGACTGGCCTTAGCATCATGCTGACCCCTTGTGGCTGTCATGACACACTACCACAGAGCATGAAAGCAGTGCATTTGTTCCTTATCATTAAACACTTTCCCAGGACAATTTTCCCCATGTTCAATAAAGCAACTTGTGGGGACTTCACAGCCATTTGTTTTGGATCATTATTTGCTCTGTATATGTTGCGGACAATTGAGCCAGAATCCCTCCTCTTTGAATTTACAGTGTTGGTTAATAGGGTTATAAGAGGGGAGTGGGCTAATGGGAAAAACACAGTGTACAGGGTGGTTTGCTCTCTCCTGTCTCCACTTGATTAGTTTAACAGCTGCTGTGATCTTTGCCTGTGATTGAAGTGTTTAAACGCTACATGGTGGAGCCACAGAGCCAGCGCTGAGTAATGTGCCACCAAATGCCTATAGGCACAACATCTTAATGTCAGCAGGAAATTAAAACACTTTTTCCATTACCAAGCCCCGCCAATCTCAATTCATTTATCCACAAAACAATACAAAGTAGGTGACAAGGTCAGAAAATACTCATTGGATAGAACGTGCATTTTGACCTTTGAAGCGAGAAGAGCTGTGTGTAATTTAACAAAATATATGGGAGGTTGGGTGTTGCAATTTTTGGAAGTGAGTAAAGAGCAGTTTTCATTTATTTAGAATAGACAGAGTAACCTTGCATATTCACTTTGAGACACACTGAGGATTTTACAAATTGGTTTAGGGTTGGGGTTAAGGTTATGGTTGGGGTTAGGGTTGGGTTAGAGTTGGTTAGAGTTGGGGATAGGGTTAGGGTTACTCATGTCACATGTCATGGTTTCCAGATGCATAATGATAATTGCATAGATAACAATGGTTAGGGTCAGGTTAGGGTTGGGGTTAGGGTTAGGAGAAAGTGTAGGGTTCGGGGTAGAGGTAAGGGTTAGGGCTGAGGTTAGGTTTAGGGTTGCGGTTAGGATGGGTTTGATTTGCATCTGTGAGAGGTGAGAGAGAGCCCCTTGTTCAATCGCAGGGCTGTGTTTAAGGTGTGTGTATGAGGCTGTATTATAAGTGCGCCTGTCTGACCAGTGCACTCTTGCTGTTACTATCGCCTCCTGAATATACATTTTCTGTAGTAAGTCCATTGCACATGTGCAGAGCTGTAATATGTCACGGATATGGTTTCTAGATGCATACTGATAATTAGGGTTAGATAGATAGATAGATAGATAGATAGATAGATAGATAGATAGATAGATAGAGAGATAGATAGATAGAGATAGATAAATAGATAGATAGATAGATAGATAGATATAGATGACCAGTGCCTCTGTCTGACCAGTGCTCCTGTCCCACCAGTGCACCTGTCTGACCAGCGTCACTGTCTTGCCAGTAAACCCGTCTAACCAGTTCACCTGTCTGACTAGTGCACTGTTGCTGTTAGTACTGCTTCCTGAATGTTCATTTTGCATAGTCAGTGCATTGCACATGTGTAGAGCTGTCATATGTCGCTCATATGGTTTCTAGATGCATAGTGAAAATTACATAGAAAATAGAACTAGAGCTAGAGCTGGGTTTAGGGTTTGGGTTAGGGGGTTGCGGTTAGGATTAGAGGTTAGGTTTAGGGTTATGGTTGGGATTAGGGTTAGGTTTAAATTTTACATTAGGGTTGGGATTAGGATAAGGGTAAGTTTAGGGTTAGAATTTAGGGTTAGGGTAGGGGTTATGGTTAGGATGGCTTTGATTTGCATCTGTGAGAGGTGAGAATAAATGTGCTGCTCTAATGCAGAGCTGTGTTTAAGGTGACGTTTGTGACACATGAGGCTGTATTAGAGGTGCTCCTGCCTGACCAGTGCCCTGTTGCTATTAATATTGCTGTATATTTTGTGTAGGAAGTACATTTCTAGATGCATATTACATAGATAACAATGGTTTGGGTTAGAGGGTAAGGTTAGGTTTAGGGTTGGGATTAGGATTAGGGTTGTGATTAGGTTTAGGGCTTAGACGAAGGGTTAGGTTAGAGTTAGGGTTAGGGTTGGGCTTAGGGTTAGGTTAAGGTTAGGGTTAGGGTGGCTTTGATTTGCATCTGGGTTACAGTTAGATAACAGCGTAATTAGACAGCAACCTTTTTCTTTACTTCATGTCAGGACTACAAAACCAGAGAAATATAGACGTATATGAGGAGTTTCTGCAATGCATTCCTGTATGCTACGCTTTTGATACTAATGGGGTTAAGAGTTGGAAGCGACATTCAGTAAAATAACAGCGGCTGTATTCAATTTCTAAAAGCATGAATGTTCTTGCCTGGAATCTAGAATACACATTTTTTCAATACATTATAAAGATGTGAGGCTGGTCACCGATAAATTTCCCCATTCAGATAAGCATGATTGACAGGCGGATTAGCCATGGTCCAGCCCTATCCAAAAAAAAAAAAAAAAAAAAAAAAGAAAACAATGTCACAAGAGGCTGAAAAAATGTTGCTGTAGAATCAATCTGTAGTGAGATTAATTTGGTTTTATTTTTACTTGATAGGTGATCAATGAGCTCCTTTGTTTCAGATGCATCACTGAAAAAAAAAAAAAAATCACATTTGGTTGGGCTTGCATTATTACAGAGAAGTTATTCAAGAGATGAAGTTGTTTGAGCATAACATATTTAACTCTTAACTTCTGATCTTGATCAGAAGTCTATTAAGATCTAATGTGAGTTATCTAATTTCTCTCTGATTGTGCAGGTTTTGACAAGGAAATGTATTCAAAAAGTGCAAACTAATGAAAATTTGTAATAAATAATAAATGATAATAAGTAATATAATAGTAATAAAGTAATAAAAAAACAATCATATTAAATACATAATAATAAATAATGAAACTAAAAATGAAAGAGGAAATGTAAACAAAATATACAATGTTATTTTAAACTGATACATGTCATCAGCCGTTTTTGATGAGCACGTAAACACACCGAAAAATCAGACCTAAATTATGGGGATCAAATTATCTGATTTTGGCCATGTAACTGTATCTAGTGTCTTGTTATCATGCCATAGCATGAGGTTAAGGTATGTGTTCTGCCTAAGCACACTATTTTCTCATTTAAAGGGCCTATATTAGGCTATTTTCTATTTCCTATGTTTATATGTTTCTATCTGTGTTATAATGTTATTCCCTCATTGAAACATACCTGGAGTTGTGTTTCGTTTCATTCACATGTTTCACACACAAATCCTGCATATTTAGTCTGGGTTTGTGTTTTTTGTGTTCTCATCTCAAACAGAAAACACTCCACTTCCACCTTATGATGTCACGAAAATACAGGAAGTTTTTAAACTCCATACCTTCACTAGAATCATTTAGATTATTTCAGGCCTGGAATTGCCAATCTCTATTTCACAAAGGGTAAAAGGTAGCACTACATGACATCACAAAGTGGAACAAGGTGGAGTATTTTGAGCTTGGAGATGTGATAAGACTAATAAAGCAGAATTATTCAGACATGTGTTACTGAAACAAAACACAACTCCAGATATGTTTTTGATGAGGTAACTGCATTATTACATGGCTTGGCTCGCAAGAACCCATTTTGTGTAATATAGGACCTATAACTACTTAAAATAAAATACAAAGTATACTTACAAAATAAGTATACTTAAAAAGAAGTCAATCTTTCCTTTAAAAGTACACACAGGCTACAAAAACGTATTTTCTGTCCAAATCTCGACTGACAAATCCAGTTATGTCTGTAGAAATCTGTCATGGCAGCTCAGTAACAGCTCAGAAAAAACACTGATCCTGACTCATGAGCTCCTATCACAGAGACACACTTCACAACACAAACAATCTGCTCCCTGTAATGTTATGTCAATAGGCCTGGACACAAGACAGATGTCCGTATCTTTTTAGGGTTTGGCAGCATTCAGAGGAGCATGGAGCGCCTCAAAACTCAATGTCGACTAATGGCGGGACACAAGCAAAGAGCGGCAGATCTGTAACACCTGACAGGAGAAGTGATGGATTCGAAAGCAAACAAACTGAACTAAAACCCAAACATGAGGTACACAAGCTGAAGTATTCATGGATTTCAGCTTCCTGTTATGTGCAACATTTGGCAAATTTTTATCATTGAAAGATAATATTTAGTTTTAAATTGTTCAGCTGTCCTACTTTTTCATAATTCTGAAATCCACTGATAGGCTGGAAATTGGTCTAATTGATGGGTTGATTTCAGTGACGTGCAGTCAGGGGAGGTGAGGTGAGGCACGGCCTCACCTGTTATCACAGAGAGAAAAATAAATGAAATGATTATATTTATCCAGTGATTTGTACTATAAAGTTATTTTCTACTTAACTTGGCAATTTTAATTATTTTGTATTCAAAATCGCTGAATTTTTACATTTACCGTTCAAATAGTGAGAAGAGACATGCGGAGAGGTACCAGCCTTTCGTGCCTCACATGGACTGATTGTGCTGTAGCTCAGCAGTGACGCTGCTGCTTTAAGCGGCTGTGAAAAGGCCCCGGGTGAGGCACATAGTTACCTGGCCTCATGTTAGGGGGCACTCGTGAGCTCAGGGATTCTTGTAACTCCCGCAGAATAGGGGCCACAGAATAGCGACAGCAAGGTACATTTTGGGTTAGCAAATCAAGTTTAGCAATCCGTTCACTTTTTTATTCTTGTCTGGCCCTACTTTTTAAATGGAGCTCAATCAGTTTTCTAAACTGGACTTTCAGTTGAAGCAGGAGGTAATAATTAAAGGAAGACCAACGCTAAAGAAGCCAAATGGTTTGCTCCAGACTACAGGACAAAAGACTCGCTCTTTTCAAACAGAGTGGTACGAAATGGTAAGAAACTGAATGACTTCAATTCATTGAAAATTGGGGAACCAGAATAAGGGTAAAAAACAATACAAAACCAGCTTGCTATTTATTTCATAGTATTAGAGTTATTTCATACGGACTTCGGAACTTTTATTTTGAAATAATTTTTATTCTAGCCCTAAGTCACTTACTGGGAGAAACAATGACCTAGGGCCAAATTCACTGACACCTGGTTTATATGTTTGTAAATCTGATTGTGATGACATCAGTGCCTCACCAGCCATGAACCTCACCGCACGTCACTGGTTGATTTGATAGTTGACCAGTCAGAACCTTTGTAACTTCAATTTCAATTTCTGGACTAGACATGGGTGACAGTGGCTCAGGTGGCAGAATGTTTGTTCAGTAATTCAATGCTAAAGTGGTCCAATCCATCACTGGTGGGTGGTGCAATTTCAGCTCCCACAGATGAATAATATCATTGTGTCCTTGGGCACGACATTTAACCCCCTCGCCTCCAATGTGTGTGGATGAATGGGTCACTGCAGGGGTGTCCAAATTCTTTTTAAATCAAGGGCCACATCTCAAAATATATTCAAAGCGGAGGGCCACAAACCAGTGATCAATGCAGTGCGGTGCTTTAAACGCAGCTTTGACAGAGCCTCTGTATATTAATAAGGCTTGAAACTCATTTTAGGCCTGTATCACACTGCAATGTGATGTTTGAGGATATAGGGGTAGAAATAGTTTAATTTGCTGTTAAAAGTTCTGCTTATGATCAATTGGGCCAGTTCAGCAGGAGGCCTGAGGGCCAATAAAAACTGGTCTGAGGGTCACATTTGGTCCCCGGGCCACAGTTTGGACACCCCTGGGTTAGTGGTTCCTTGATTTAAAGCACTTTGAGGGACCACTGTCCATTTACATACAGTTATTTCCTAGATTGTGATGAGTAAACAGTATTTTAATTGATTTGGTATCTTATTTATTGATTGAGCGTAACTACGGGTCACATAATTGTTCTTCTTGCCTTAGGTCTATTGTTTTAATTACAACTCTATAACAGACCACTTAAAGTCCAAATAATCATTGGTCCATTTTTCAGTGAAGGTCAATAATGGCAAATCCATTTGTCACATTTTAATTAATACTGTGGGTAAAAATGGCACAGTTAGTTCAAATGCAATTCGCTATCTATGAAGACCAAATTGAGACTAATCCTAGAAATAAATATAAGTGGAATCATATTTAAAAGTATCTGAAGTACTTAAACATCACATTATTTCTTTAAAAAATGTAAAGGGCCTATATTATGCTATCTTCTGATCTATGTTATAATGTTATTTCCTCATCAAAACATATCTGGAATTGTTTCATTCACACATGTTTAACACACAAACCTGCAGATTTAGAGTTTTTCTCTCAAACAAAATAAACACTCCACTTCCACCTTATGATGTCGTGAGAATATAGGAAGTGCTCCTCTGTGTTTTTAAACTCCATACCTTCACTAGAATCAATTTGGGTGATTTCATACCTGGACTTGCCAATCTCCACTTACCAAAAGGTTGTTAAATTGAAAATTACGTTTCATCACGATGTGGAACAGAGCATTTTGAGCTTCGAGATGTGACAAGACTAATGAACCAAGATCTATGAAGACCAAACTGAGACTAATCCTAGAAATAAACATAGGTGGAATCAAGTGTTTGTAGTAGTAAAACATGAAACAATATCAAAAGACTGATATGATACAGATACACATAGATAAGAACTCTTTAGTGTTATAAAAATATATATATTGTTAATTTACTTTCTACATTACTTTCAATCCTCTGCATCATATTTACCAGCACCGGCTGTTTTGTATTGTTGGTACAAACAGGAAAATTAAGCTGTCTTATCAGTATTTTTGCAACAGACAGTGCACGGCATCAAAAAACATTATTATCATTATTAGGCCCGAGCCGGAGACAACGTCCCGGCGAGGGACTCATTAAAACCGCGTCCGAAACGGGGAAAATGGCAAAAATCAAGTGGTAAACACGCCCCGACATGCCAGTGAGTGGTGTCAAAAATTAGAACTCGCCAAGCTCTAATTGTCACCGAAGACCGCGAAAAAAAATAACGAAAGACGACTCGATAGCGCCACCTCAAACTTTGATTTTCATGGGGCCTATGGGAGCCCGACTCGGAAAAAAGTCGACGTAAAAATCTGAAACTCACATCAAAAAATAGAACATGTCGGGACATGACAAAAATGATATTATGGCTTCGCCCTAAAATGTACAGGAAGTCGGCCATATTGGATCAAATCCGGCGATGACAAAAGCGCACACCCTCACATTCAGGACATCTTCTCGCACAGTTTTCATCACAAACACTTCAAATTTGGCCAAAACCCACTAAACCCATGTGAGATTAAAGATCATCAATTATATTTGAATATGACTTTGGGTGTGGTCATGGTGAATTTTATACAAAATCGCAATTTTTGGAATATTTCAATAAAATATTTCTCGTTCACACATTTTTTGTTGGGAAAACGCTAATACAGCGTTTATGCACATTTGTGAGCTGAACACAATGATATGCAAATCATGGCTTTATCTCACAAAATGGCTCTCTAGCGCCCTCTTCAAATTTCATTTTCAAAAATTCATAGAAGACAATCGATTTGTCGTGGACTTGTGAAAAAATTCACAGGGGCCTTATTTGTGATGGGGCACAATGTGAGAAAGTCACATGACTGTAGCTCTTATGGTTTAGGAGAAAAAAAATGGGTCGAAAATCAGTTTCCATTATTATTATTCTTCTTCTTATTATTATTATTTTGGTCGCGACTTCAAATCCATTTTTGACCCCCTGAACGTTAACGAAAACTCAATTTTATTGGACCCAAAATTCAAGACTGGTGAAAAATTAATTATTTTGATGGTCAAAAAAATTACACTTTCAAAATGACTCAATAGCGCCACCTCAAAAATCAAAATACATTACGGCAATGACAGACCTTTTTCATCGTAGACAAATGAAATTTGGTAGAACCATAGAACATGTTAAGACAAGTAAAAAATTATATTATGACCCCACCCTAATCCCGACAGGAAGTCGGCCATTGTGGGCGGAAACCCAGTTTTCTGAAATTTTAACGTTCGTGTTTGGATTTTTTACGCCGTGGATGTACATTCAAGAAACTTGGAAATTGGTCAAAATAAACTAGACCCATGTGGGATTACAGAAGACTCATTTGGATTTTTCTAAGTCGTAAAATGTGGGTGTGGTCAGCTTGCAAAGAACAAAGCCATTTTTTGAAGTTTTAAATTGCGCGTAACTCAGACATGCAACGTCCTATTTCCCGGCATTAATATACATTTTGTTCAAAATGTTGGTTTTGAACGCACAGATATACAATTTACATTAGTCAGATTTTACATTGCTCCACAGCGCCCCCTTGAACTTTTGAATGGGACCAAAAAAATTACTTTGACATAAACATTTGAAATTTGGCAGGGGCATGTGGCTTCATATACTGAACAAAAAAGCCAATGAGAACATACCTCAATTTTTAACTATGTTACCGTGGTAACCGTGGAAATGGTAAAAAATGTCTCATTGAAATGAATGGGGTTCAGAGTACTGGACTTTGTTGTCGACTAAATAGATGCTCTGCACTAATCCAACTATGACCCAAAATTCAAGGTTGGTCAAATATTTTGTATTTTC
This sequence comes from Periophthalmus modestus, assembly GCA_019594935.1. NCBI lineage: Eukaryota > Metazoa > Chordata > Actinopteri > Gobiiformes > Gobiidae > Periophthalmus > Periophthalmus modestus. Next base: position 8,633,959 of record JAIEZT010000009.1, read on the forward strand.
ATGTGCAAAAAAATTTATGTTGCAAAATGACTCAATAGCGCCACCTCAAAGTTTAAAATACATTAAGGCAATGAGAGACCTTTTTCATCGTAGACAAATGAAATTCGGTAGAACCATAGAACATGTCAAGACAAGTAAAAAATTATATTATGACCCCACCCTAAACCCTACAGGAAGTCGGCCATTGTGTGCGGAACTCCATTTTTTTTGACATTTTAACTCTCACCTTTGCAGTTTTTTTTTTTTCCGTCATGGATTTTCATTCAACAAACTTACAAATTGGTCAAAATGAAATAGGGCCATGTGGGATTAGGCCAATGTCTTGGATTTTTTCAACGTCATAAAATGTGGGCGTGGTCAGCCTGCTAAGAAAAACACAATTTTTTTAAGTTTAAAATTGAGCGTAACTCAAAAATGCAAGGTTGCTAACCGGCATTAATATACATTTTGCTCACATTGTTCATCTGAATGTAATGATATACAGTTTACATAACTGAGACAATCCCTTGCTCCACAGCGCCCCCTTGAATTTTTTAATGGAATCCAAAAAATTTTACTTTGTCAAAAACATTTGAAATTTGGCATGGACATCCCTATCTCCATACTGAACACAAACGCCAATGACAACATACCTCTATTTGCAAGTGTGTTGCCATGGCAACGACCGACATTCTCATTGAAATACATGGGTTTTGGTTAAATAGGATGAAAATTTTACTTTGTCATAAACCATTGAAATTTTGTACATATATTCCACTCATCATACTGAACAAAAAAGCCAATGAAGACATACCTCTATTTCCAACCGTGCAGGCGTGAAAATGTCATAAATGCTCTCATTGGAATGAATGGAGTAGTATTACTAAGTCGCTGTTTTTGGTTGGAGGGGCCATGTAAGTGGGAACGAGAGGCGCAAACTCCACGGTCGCATGAACCCCGCGGTCGCAAGGGTGGCGAGGGCCTTTATCACTGCTTGCAGTTTTAATTATTATTATTATTGTGTGTTTTTGATTTACAATGTGTCTTATCTGGTATTATTGCATTAGTTTTAATTACTATTTTTAATTGGTTATTTGTGAGCTTTGTTTATTTACTTATTAAGTTTTGCAAAAATAAAGAATAAAGAGTTTTAATCATAGTACCAATAATAACAGAAAGCAGAAGGTACTTATGTTTGTAATAGATTTGCTAATGCCGTGCAATAATAAAGTGTCTTAATAATGTCCATTTACCCTCACACCTTTTTTCTCACTCACACACCAGTGCACGCAGACACTGGAAGCTAGGTGGGTGAAGTATCTTGCCCAAGGACACAATGACAGCATTCATCTGTGGGAGCTGGAATCGCACCGCCAACCTGTGGGTCAGTGAGATCTGCTCTACCAATGATGTTTACGTCAAGCACAGGATTTGAACCGCCAAGCTTCAGAGGACAAACACTCTACCAACTGAGCTGCTGTTGCCCAGATCCGAGTTTTGAGTGTCACCTTGACTCTATATGATTTCCTATTGCAGTTCTTGCTGTTGTTGTGGCACACACGCTCAAATCAGTAGAGATTATCCTTGTGATTCCTGTTAGAACTCCTATCACTCCAATTACATTTGCTCCAAAGTGACTTTTCGCAGTCATCCAGCCGGGGGATTTCTTTAGCCATCAATTAGAAAACGTCGCTTCTAATCTGAGCCGGCTTCCCAGACACTGGTCATTTCCCATTACAGTCATTTTGCCCTGGATCCCGTGGAGCGATAGACATCTCCGCCGCTACCACCGCTCAATACAGAAGAGCGCAATTAAAGGGGTGGCATTTACTCTCAGTCAAGCCTCTCTCAGAGATCTGAATCTGCAATTACCTTTTAGAAAATAGCATTGTCAGGACAGGGGGGGTGTTAATAATGGGCAGGCAGCTCACGGGGCAGCCCATAGAATGCAATCGTTTCTACTGAAGTGGCGCTTTGATTGTTTATCGCGGCACAGGGGTTATCACAAAGTCTACTGTAGCCAATGCAGGAAATAATCCAGGGGTCCAACAAGCCTATTCACATTCATTCTGCTGAGTGGGGCTGGGTGTTGCTAATCAAGAAATCTTTAACACCGAGATAAAGTGTAATATGAAGTATATTCTACATCTGCCACCTATCTAGCTATTTATCTGTCTTATTTCACAGGCAAAATTCATTTCATCACTGCACTGTCCATGATAGACACTGGTAATCAGTGGTGTAACGCAACAAAGTAAAAGTAGTAAAAGTGGATACTTTTACCTCACTACATCTGAGAGCAGGTATCTGTACTTTCTAATCCACTACATTTTGAACAGGACTGAAAATTAAAAGTTGTTTTTTTTTTTCTTATTATTGTTTGATTCCTGCTGAAAAGTCTGGGGGATTTATTTTCAACACATTCATAGTAACAAAAATATACAAATAAAAACAGCTAGGCAAAAACTGTCAATTCAATTGTTACACAATTTTGCACAAATCTGTATCAAAATCAATACATCTGAAGCATTCTAAGACCTCAAAATTTGTGTGAAATACTTTTATTCTTTATTCTTTAAGTAACATTTTTAAAGGGGTACTTTAATACTTTTTGTAATGTAATACTTTTACTTTTACTTTAAGTTATTAAATGATAGGATTGTAATAACTATGATATCTTGAAATGTAAACAGTATTGCAGATTTGAGTGACTTTTTTTTACAATTATTCTCAATAGTAAAAGAGAAATTCATTTCTTTTAAATGGACAAAAACATTTTTGAGTGAAGATGTGTAGCCTCTACTTTGACAATGTTTAAATCCAGGCTCAGAACAGCTGTGCTTAGCTGTACCTATGACTGCAAGGTTTTTATTCTGCACTATTCTCTTTTAATGTTAATTTTATGATGATTATCTGTGATTATTTATGTTTTGATTTGTTGTAGTGTGATTGTAATGTCTTTCTTATTCCGTAAAGCACTTTGAATTACCTTGTGTATGAACTGTGCTGTACAAAAAATAAAAAATAAAAATAAAAAATTGCCTTGCCTGGCTCAAGAGACAACCAGAAACTGTAAGCAACAGCTGTGTTAGTTTCAGTCTAGTCAACTCCTCCCTTCAGATGTAAAGCAGTGTCCACCAGTAACCTGACCAGAACTGAAGAAGCGGCTTGCATGTGCAGCGAAATGTATTCACTCAAAAACTTTTGTCCAGTTAAAACAAAAACATAAATTCTAGCAAATTAATGTTTTTTGTTTTACTATGGATCATACCTGGATGACTAAGGGATTACTGCAGAGAATTATTCTCAATACGGAGTTGCTTCCTGCTTAACCCAGTGAAAACATTGTGTCGTTGAATAAGACACTGCATCCACATTGGCTATTTTACATGCCAGTGAAATCAGATACCTGGAGAACTGATGATTGCCATGTTTACATCATAAATCTGAATATAATTACACATCATACCGTATGTTTCAGAATGTAACCAGATTACTCACATTGATTGTTTATGTCATTTTAATAATCTGACAACTACACAAATCAGATAATGAGCAGGTTTTTGGATGCATATAATCAGATTCTTATTTATTTATATAGCACATTTAAATACAACTTCAGCTGCCCAAACTGCTTCACATGAACATTCAACATGAAACAAATATACAGATAATATGGTACATAGACAAAGAAGAATGAAACTATAAAATTGTACTAGTATTAAATGCCAGGGAGAAGAGGTGGGTTTTCAGTCTAGCCTTAAAGTCTTAAAATGTGTTAAAGACTGAGAGAATCTGACAGGCGGAGGAAGGCTGTTCCATAGTCTGGGCACTGCCACAGAAAAGTCTCACCTCTGGTCTTGAGCCTGGCTTTGGCCACAGTCAGCAGGAATGGGTCAGCTGACCTCAAGGCTCTGGGTGGAGTATAGGACTGCAGTAACTCCCTCAAATAAAGAGGACCCATGGAGTGCAGATATTTAAACACAATCGTCACAATATGGAAATCAATGAATTTGCATCATTATTATTTGATTATTTTACAGAGATGTTCCTTTTTGTATACTGGTCCTGGTTACTGTATTTGGTTACTCTCTCCTCTTCTTTCCAACAGCTCAGCCTTGTGCATCCTCTTCTCGCTCTGGCCCACCTCCCCTCACTCTTTATCAAATGCAGAAAGACCATTTGCACAGAAGGCAATTAAAAGCTTTAGTGGTTCCTGCGTTCTGAGGGGTAGTTAGGGGGTCCCAGTCCACACATGAGCCCGCGCCTTAGTGGAGAGGGCTGGCTTTGTACGCTGAAACGGCCTCAGTAATTCACACCAAATAGACTGTATAGTACGCAATTGAGAGCCAGGAGGAACGCAGCTACATTAATCAATATGAAATTATTCTGGATGTAATTTGTGGAGGGTAGCCATGATGCACCTGCCCAGAAATGTGATTGGGGAAAGCCGGCCGATAAATAAGTGACCAAACAGTGTTGAAAATCTGCTACATACAGATTCAGAGAGCAGTCCTTTCAGTGGGAAATGTAATGAGCAGTACAGTTCACCTAATAACATGAACACGTTTTATAACACTGAAAAAATCCTGAATTTACATATAACTCTATTAGATGTGTGGACTGGTACAGGCATAGAGACAATTCAATTTTGCAAGCGAAATTGACTTCGGTTCAATCTGTTTTTCTGTCAGATGGAACATGGCATTTGATTAGGAGCAGATGCCAGTGACGTTAATGATTTAACATGGCAACAGGAGAGAATCTACATGAAGACATACATACAGAAGTATACTGTCAGGAATTTTAGCTGTGGAAATATGTTATATATGTAAGTGTTGACACCTCAGTACATTCAGCCTTTATGTATAATGGTGTCAGAGAATCTAGTCAGAATGAAATAGGGATAAATGTACATGATGCAATATATCATTTTCTCATGTTTCCCTACTATGTACAAAGCAGTTTTTTGATTGTGATAATTGTGGGATATGCACAGAATTTTTTTTTTAATACAACAATACAACTTGTACCTGTTCTCATGATCACTTTGTCATTTATTATTGAAAAAGCATTGTATAAAAAGTTGTTTTGCTCCTCATCTGTGCAAAGTTCTCATTTTAGTCACTGTATTAGACCAAAAATCAACATTTTAACAATATTCATTTTAGCTGCTCCATCTGTATTAAATATTATTGGGGCCTATAGAATGTGGTGATGTCATCTGAAACCCAGCAATAATGGGTTGAGGTGAGTGTATCATAAGACTAAATGGGTTTGAATTGAGACCAAGAGGAGCAAAATCAAAAGCTAAAATGGCGACAATAAAAAGACAGATGTTGCATGTAAAAAAAAGTTTGACTATTTGGAGTATCATTGGTTTTAAAATACTTATATAAAACAAATGGACATTAAAGGTCCACTATGTATGAAATATAAATAAAAAAGTCTTCTGAATATTTCACTTCTCACAAACATAACTTTCTTTCAAGCTGCTACTATTACATCATGACTTTTGAGTTTCTCTTGCAATGGTTGAGTGTTCCATTAGAGAGGATGAAAAGCTTGAAAAGAGCCTTGAGTTGAGCTGCTGCTCCTCTACGTCAAGTCTTCAGCAGAATATACTGGAATAAATGTGATCAATAAATGTTCAGCAAATCCCTATCCATCCTGTGCATATAAAACAAAAGGTGCCAGTTAATATTGTAATTGTCATATTTAGTTAAACAAATTGTTGCAGCGAACACGGAGCTGACCTTGAACTTTAGGCAACGAGTTTCACCATTACCCCCTTAAAGTCTGAGTCCAGGGAATGACTTTAATACCTGCTCCCCTAAACAAATGGATGTCAAGAGGAAAGTAAATAAATCTATACACATGGTAAACGGTGGCGCCAGAGAGATAAGCGTGTCCTTAAAATGACCATATGCAAAGTTAGTGATAGTACGCTGTCCGGCGGATTATCGCCTTTGCATATCTCCTGATCATTCCACGCCTGTGTTCTGCTGCTAAAGGCCAAGATCAGAGTCACTGTTTCAATATTTACATCTTTATTTACATGGTGCTACCAACAGAGTTAATACTTCTATTTTTCAAGTGTGTTTCTGTATTTCAAAGTTTCACTATGTAACTTTTTGGTGGAAAGTGATTTGTGGTGAGGCAAGCCATTTCAAACTAAGACATTTAATGCACTTGCAACACTTGTAATTTTATAAATACAAGCTAATTGCCATATTGCGAAACATTCCAGGCAAATCTAAATCGTACCAGAAGTTGCTTCCACATTTTTCAACTATTGTCTTTGAAGCATAGACTGTACAAAGAAGTGGATGAGTGTGACGTCATCCATAGCAGTTAGCTTCAGTCAAATAAAGCTCACTGAGGTTGGCAGTTGTACGGGCGAATTTGGAGCCAAGTTCCATATTTGGAATTCCGACCGTGAGTATCAGAACGAAAGAGCCAATCAGGAGCGAAACTGTTAAAGGTAAAGCTTCTTAGCCACTCTGTCAATCAAACCTGTTGCTAACGCTAGTGTGAGCCACCTCTGGGAAAGAAGGAAGCTGATTTGCTTCTTATTAATGTTCATATATTTAGGTATGGACACAATAGTGAAAATAAAAATTAATTACAAAAAGATGGGCAACAGTTTTCTAACGTAAAGTGATTTGGAGCCAGAGTCGATGGAGCCAGAAGCATGCCCGTAATCACTTCATATTTAAAGATGTGATACTTTTGGTGTTAATTCATTCTAGCTTTACTAATAGGATTAGGTTGCAAATGCATTAAGAGTTGTAGTTTTGGTAGGACTGTTGTGCTAATGTATGGTAAGAGCATAAAGTATGAGTAGTTTATGAGTATTTTTATTGAATTTTTATTGAACTGATTACCTCCTCCACGACATAATGCATATAGTCTTTGTCCTACGCAGTACTTTTGCACCCGCTGATAGTACATATAGCATTATCATTACTGTCAGGAGCAGAGGAGAGCTTGCGGACATTGTTCAGTTGACCGGGACCTGGTTGGCAGCTGGTGACCTTCCTGGTCTATATGCTGCGTGGCTCTCCTCCTTTTTCAGCTCAGACAGGCTGCCTCTCTTTATCACTCCCAGGGATCAGCAATTGCTCAACGCCAGTCGCTCCGTAATGCATCCACACTGGTATCTCTTCAGAGCACGACTATGAGCAAATGCATAATGCACAAGGAATAAATACAAGGAGAGGGGACGTGTTTTGCTGCATTTTAAGTGAATTGAATTTGTTGAATTTGTTTGTCTTTTAGTCACAGTATGTATTTAGGTACTCTGAAAATGTATTATCAAATATTCATTATTAAATCTAGTATTCAAGCAGGTATTGATACTGAGAGATAAAATGAGATTCAGTATTACTGAAAATATATTGTATGAAAAAAAATGTGTTGACCATTGTGTGTGGAAATGATATGCACAGTTCTTGTTGGTATTGTAACCTGGCTTTAAACATTGTGGTACATAGACTGTAAATGTAAATGGACATAGGTAACCTGCTAGCCACCGTGTTCAAAATAGAAAGTGAGCAAATGCGCACTTATGCCTCCGTCCAATTCAGTTTGTATTGATGCCCCTCTCTTGGTAACTGCTGCTGTCAGGCTCATCATTCTGGTCTCAAAATGTTTGTATTAACTCGCTCTACATGAACCTGATATTTTTTTATTTTGCTATTATGTCCATAAAGATATGAAAATGAATAACAGACAAATCAGGTGCCCTCTTTCCTCGAGGTTGCTCCCACTAGCAACAGGTTTGATTGATAAAATTGCTAAGCACTTACTCTGTGCAAAAACCAGCAATGTGCGCAGGAAGGAGCGCTACCTTCAACAGCCTTGCTCTAGATTGCCTCTTTGGTTGCTATGATACTCACAATCCAAGTTCCTAATATGGCTCTTGGCTCCGAATTTGCTGCTATAACTGCCAGCCTCGATGAGCTTGAACGCTATGGGTGATGTCACACTCACGTAGTCCACTTCTTTGTACAAATTATGTTGTGGTATCAAAATTTGTTTTGAGTTCTGAGTCTTATTTGAGTATAGGGTCTTTTCTTGTATCAAAGTTTGAATTTAGTTGTTTTTGTTTTTGTTTTGTTTTTTTTCATTTATTAAATCAGATATGCATGCTAAAGGAAGGAACTTTTTTCATGCTGCTGCTGTCATCTTATTGAGTTTCTCTTGCAATGGTTGGGTGCTCCAGAGGATGAGAAGCTTGGAAAGAGCCTTGAGTAGAGCTGCTGCTCCTCTACATCAAGTCTGCAGGAGAACATATCGGAATAGATGGGGTTGATAAATGTTCACCTTCCGTGCTTTAAAAAGGCTCTCGAGCAGTTCAAGTTTAATATTGATGGAAAAACATTCTTATAAAAGATGAGTTTGCTTTAAAGTTGCAATACATATTTTTTAGTAATAACCCCTCCAAAGACACATTAAATTTAATGACTTTGCCCCAGTGTATTTTATGTAGTATTCAAAGTATTCTCATACTCATGTTCTTAAATGTGTCTCTGTGGTATGATTACTTTATAATGAAACATCTGCTACTGTCTAAAGACTGGCACACAAGATAGAAACGTCCCATTACATCTAACCAGATTGTTTTTGATTTACAACAATTAAATTATGACATTTCCAGGCTGAAGGCATAAACAATGTCTACCAAAGTACAAGTGCATTTTCAGCAGCAATAACCTTGAGAAAAACGGCCATAATAAGATGTGCATTAAACATACCAGGTTCAATTTGAGTATAGTGACTTGCAGAGGATTTGCCAATTATGAAAAGTGGGATAGTGAAAAACATTTAAACCTCCCTGTGATGTATGGTTCATAAGCATAGCTGCAGCTCTTTAATTGGTTGAATCCTCTCCGGGCAGACAGCACACTGTACCCCCAGGCTCAGATAAAAGACTTCTAAACTCTCTTTTGTGAAGCGAGGAGATGAAAGGCCACTGAAGACAAGAGCTTGTCAGGAAGAAAGCGGGTCCCAGCAGCGCGTGAGGAAAGCAGGTGTAGCGGACCAGAAGAACGACAGGTTATCAGCGGCGCGGGGCTTCAACAATGAGACGCACCCAATCCACTCATAATAATGTCTTATTCCTCCCTCAGCTCACAGCCAATCACATTTAACATGGCCCACACAGGAGAGCTTGTTTACAAATAACAGAGCGTCGACTTCAGTGAGGCGTGCACAAGTGATGGGCTTTGTTTGTCCATGCGTAGCTAAATGGTGCCTGAATGGTTATTGTGATACTTTTTTTAAATGATTATTATTATTTACTTTAAACTTGAAATGGATTCAATAAAGAAAATATTTCAACAACACAAAAATCTGCAAATATTTGTGGAGATAAGTAGTTTTGTCTGGGCAGAGTTTTATAAGTAAGTGCAATAGAAAGTGCAAACACAACAGTCTTTTTGTACTATGATAAATTAATTTAGGCACAATAGCTTTGTGATTAGAGTGGCAGTAGGTTTTTCTGATGAAATGTTCATTGAGTCACCCAAAGGCTGACCATTCAATCCCTTCCCTCCCCAGAACATACTGTTGCTGTGTCAAGACACTTATCCTGCCTCACAGCCAGTGTCTGTGTGCACTGTGTTTTACCAACCTCATTCCTGGGTGAGTGGTTGCTTAATGTAAAGCATTTTAAATGTACAATACAACATTTCACATGATATGGACATCTAACCTTAGATGCTCAGACACTCATATAAAGTGTGGTATTGTTCCCTTCTGGTGCCTCTTGGCTAGGTCATGTTTGTAAATGAGAATTGGAAATGCAAATTAGTGCTCATATATTTTACTCAGTAAAATAAATGCCAAGCATATTTTATATTGCACAATTTTGCACTTTGTATTGACAATAATCTTGAGTGTCTGTGAATTTATTATCTCCAAATAATGGCATGATAATAAATTAAAAGCAACAATTGCAGTGGAAGCCTTAGAACACCACCAAGTCCGCAGACATTTAAGAATGAATATTTGAAGAGCTCTTCAGCTAACTTAATATCTTCTCATTTGCAGATTAAAGACACTTCATCTAGATCAATATTCTACAAAGAGGTGTAACCTGTGTGTTTGACACAGTCCCCTGCAAATAGTTTGACAACTTTTTCTTTGTTAAAAATTATTTGGTAAAGTTTTTTTTGGAAGTTTCACAAATGCCAACAGGGGGGTCATGAATACACATGTTTTAGAAATATTGACTCAGTCTCACTTGTCTGAGAACTTACCCAGACCCAGACAAGACAAGATTGTGAACATAGTAAAAGTGTGAAAAACTAAGATGTCACATACCTGCAAGTCGGTCAGAATGACTCATATCTATCTATCTATCTATCCATATCTATATCTACATAAATGTATGTCTCTCTCTCTCTCTCTCTCTCTCTCTCTCTGTATATATATATATGTGTGTGTGTGTGTGTGTGTGTGTGTGTGTGTGTGTGTATGTATATGTGTACACACACACACACACACACACGTGCGTATATATGCGTATATGTATGTATATATATATATATATATATATATATACATATATATATATATATATATATATATTATATTTTATATATATATGCTTAATCAAGTTTGATACATTTAGCTTAGCATTAAACATAATTTCATTCTGCAACTAAAATTACATAACAGTCTCATAAAGATGCATAAGAATCCCATTATTATTGAATCATTTTGAATTGTCTTTGTCACCTAAATTAGATTTTAATACAGAGACATAATAACTGTTCTTTTCTAAACGTCCATATCTTTGATGAATGTATTTCTATTAACACATTTTGCCTATTACCATGTTTCATATTACTTAAATAGAATCATATTTCAAATCCTGGGATCTTTTTAGAGTCTCCATTGTTCAATATTATGACTTTCTTTTCTTCTTCAAGACTCTACAACAAAGTGTGTAACTGATGTCAGGCATAATTCTCTTCTTCTTGACGTCTATGGTCGGCCATGTTGTGATAAGGTCAGTACAGGAGCCTGCTCTTGTCAAATCTCTGTCATATAGTCCCTTTCAGTGCGCTCATAACTCTCCTCCATATCAGTCTTCATTACAGGAACCTTGAATAGTTGTCAGAAATAATATCCATTCTAGATATTACAATTATGGCAGTATTATACATGGGACTTTGAGACTGCCGGGTCATTGTTAAGATTTGATTAAGGAGATACTGTGGAGAGCTACTTGAATTATTGGCGTAATTATTTAAATAGGGCAATTTTAGTGCTAAGAATGTGAAGGATATTTGAAATAATGTAATTAAACATCCATTCTTTTACCTACATGTTTCAATTGTTGCTTTCTAGGGAGATTTAAGAATTTTTTTGCCTTAAATTAACTGTCTGATAAGCTCTATCTCTCCAGCAGTGATCTTATCATTCATCCTTTCTACTTGAAGATAGGTCAGAGCAACAGCATATGATGTTAGAAGCATTTGAAGTTGGCATCTGTATCAAAACATGACATTTTCCATGCTGTTTTTTCCACAATATATCTGAGCATTACCTAAGTGGTGTTTGTTGTCACCACAGAAAAATATTTAAAAAATCAAAAGCCAAAAAATATGTTGTGCATGAATGTTGACTGATTGGTGCAAAAGGAGGTATTTATCGTTCATTCTGCAGAAGAGTGTCCATTCATCTGAAAGGGAATTAGTTATCACCGGTCTACAGGGAGCCATTACGCGCTATTGTTTCAGAGAATGGCAGACCCCAGGCAGTGTGGTGTGTGCTGGACGAGGAACATCAGAGAAAGGAGACACGTGAGGGCTGACAGTGAATGAGCCGCAATAAGAGGTTTCATCTGTCCATTCTGATGCATAAATACAGCTCCGTGTCCGAGACCAGCTATTATACTCCACATTGAAGACTGTGTTCACCAATCACATGGACATGGTCAGTTTATTTAAAACATAGACTGTATAAAGAAGTGGACTAAGGGAGTGTGACGTCACCCATAGTGTTTGGTTCCAGCTCATCGAGGCGAACAGTTATAGGGGCGAATTTAAAGCGAAGTTCCATATTTGGAGTTCTGGATGCGAGTATCATAGCAACCAAAGAGTCCATCCAGAGTAAGGCCGATAAAGGTAATGCCCTTTCCCACCTGCTTAGCAATGCTGTCAATCAAACCTGTCGCTAACGCTAGCGGGAATGGCCTTGGGGAAAGAAAGCACCTGATTTGTCTGTTATTAATGTTCATATCTTGATTGGCTGACACAATAGTGAAATAAAAATACCAGGATCAGAGCAGGTTAATACGAATAATAAAACAGTGAGGCTCAAAGCAACAGTTACAGAGAGAGGGGTGACAATTTTTCAGTGTGAAATGAATTGAAGCCAGAGTCAATGGAGCCAGAAGCACGCCCATGATCACTTTCTATATGGAATGAGGTGGCTAACAGATTAGCTATGTCCATTTATATCTATGATTTGAAAAAAAAAAAAAAATCACTTAGAGACACAAGATTGTTTTAGTAAAAAAAAAAAGTAAAAAGTATACATATACATACATACATACATACATACATATATTCATACATATACATATTAGTGATGGAGAGATTGATAGACCACCATTATGAGGTACTGAAAAGTATCAATTGCCATAAAAACTTAAAATTTCTAAAAATAAAGAATAACTGCTTTTAAATCAAACAGTAATGCATTTCTGAAATGCATATGTTTATATTTTCATTTTTAAATCATTCAAACTGGGGCAGAGTAAAGATAGTGAAAGCCTCTATGCCAAGGTAAAATGATTTACAGTCAAGGAATTTCAGTGCATTTAATACAAATCATATTGTTAACAGTATCAGAACAATACGGTGATACCTGCCATAGTACTAATTTTGGGGATTTTCTCTGTAATGATCAGAAATGTGCTGTACATTATTAATTGACTGTAAAAGTGTGAGCCCTACTCTTAATTGAAAGATTACACTGCAAGTTAAAATTTTGCATTATTATTATTATTTTTTTTTTTTTTTTTTGCAGATTTTGATGATTTTCCCATTATCTTCAGTAGACTATATACTTTATACATTTGCATCTGATCAAATGCATACATACATATTTTGATATAATCTTGTAGACAATGGCCTACTGCCTTTAGTACAAACAATGCAACTTAATGCGACACCCTTTGCCATCTGTAATTTATTTTCAATTACCAATAATTTGTAACCATAAACAGAACATAGTCTACCCCTGCCACCCTGCAATTAATATAGGGCTAATAGACAGTTTTGATAGGCTAAAGCTATGAGATTGAAATTAACTTCCTACTTGCACATAGAAAATAGATAGAGCTATAAAGAAATAGAGCCTTTTATTTTTTTATTATTATTATTTTTATTGTTTTATGCTGGCTGTCTTTGCAAAAGGGAGAAGCCTGTTAACAAAATGTGGCGCATGCGCAGTGGATATATTTTCTAGCCTGTGAAGCTACGGAGCTGCTAGTCAGATGTAAGCTAGCTCTGATATAAATAAGACAAAGAAACCCTGTGAAGAGACTGCTTGAAAACGACTTTAAAGTTGCGTAGAGAGAAATCAGCGGCTGTGGTACAAAGCTGCATGTTTTAGTCGATAGATTTGGAAGAATGGATTTGAAAGGTACGCCGCCACCATATCTTTTTAAACTTTTTTGTAAGCAAGCACTACACAGATTAGCTTCGGCTAGCAGGGGTAGTTTGCGTTAGCCTGGGCTGCTAGCATCCTGTTACATGGATCATAGAAGGCCCTTTGTTTCTCACCGGGTAATGTCCTGTCTACACCGCAGCTGACTGACTTAACATTTGTCAATCCCCGTATAGTTTGCAGAGCCATACGTGTATTTTTTGAGTAATCGTAGTATGTTTTATAATGTAAGAGGCGATTTGTGCATGGGATGCTCTGTACTAGCCGCTTCATGTTAGCTGGTTTGCGGTTTAAC